>CAJGYO010000019.1:63822515-64191913 GCA_904845875.1 Miscanthus lutarioriparius
CTTCCAGTGCCCTTTCTCCTTCGACGACAGTGACTTCCACGGCAAATGCGACCCACACCATCTCATCTATGTTGCATGACCTCCAGCTCGACATCACACTCTGAATTCATGAGCGGGTCAGTGAGTTTCTCTCTCTCTCTGGCATTACCCTCCCTCACTCAGGAACCGCCGCGACGCACGGACGCATTCGGTGGAAAGAAGAAGAAGAGGTAGCGGCTCAGAGGTAGGCCAAGAAGTGGGACGAGAACTCCCCTCCCCCTCCCTATTTAAGGAAGAGGGGCTCAGTGGTTGAGGAAAGGTGAAAGGTTGGGACAAAAAACTCTCTGCCTTCCCCCTATTCAATACAAATGCAGGTGGGAAATAAATGCCGACGGGAATTCGAGGGGACGCGCCGGAACTGATGGGACACGCTCTGGACTGACGGAACACGCTCCAGTCAAACAAGACGTTGCCAGGGCATGGCCCACCACTACCGCGTGCCGAGCACGGGAATCAAGGCGCACACGCGTGCTGGCGACCCTCCGCTTCCCCAGACAGGACCATGGAATGAACCGACAACGGAACCCCTACCCAGGGGGGCCCAACGAGCCACCTAGGCCGATCGGACGGCCTAGATGTAACGACGAACCGACGGCCGCCGAAAGATAACCACCCTTGTTTACTCACTTTGCGCGTCAATTTCATTACCAAGCTTCCGACCCCAACAATGACAGGGGCACGGACATCGCTCGAGGGCTGCCGAGGGTGTCTACCTGTTTAGACACCCTCTTCGCCTGACCCCTCCATAAGTGTGAAACTAGAGGCGTGGTACGTGGGTGTAAAACTTTGAGTAAAATTGGATGAACCACCAGACCCTACGCCCCGAGGGCTACGGTGTTTTTTTTTTCACCAGAATAAATCGAACTCACAGTCCCCCGCATCCCCAGCCTCGGCATCCACCTTCTCGAGAAGGGCTCGGAGGGGTCCGCCTACAGAACCTCCCACAAGAGAGCTTTTAGGTCACCCAAGTCAATCGAACGGCTCAAATCACCACCGAGATATAGAATCAAAAAATACTCATGCAGGTCGCACCGGCCCCATCATGAGACATCGGGCTCGAACCCCGCGTGAACATGTTTGGTAGGAGCTTTTTGTCGCTCATACCACCAAGGTAACATTACCGACCCGCCTTCATTTCGATTAAGATTACACATTCAAACATTGCATATGCAAATCACTGCATCCCAACGCTTCATGTCGCGTCACGAAATGGCAGTCGCCTCATTCGATATGAGCCGCAACAGGCCGAGGTTCGAAGGCCGGCCCGCATAGGGCTCGAGGCCATCTCATGTCAAACAGAGCTAGGGAGAAATAACTGAGACGAGCCCCAGTGGCCCTGCCCAACCCCGCTCAGAAGCGGACTAGGACATCTCAAACCTTTTCTCGTTCGATTCTAACCCCGAGCCAAACCCATAGAATCTTCACCGAGGAGAGGCCAGCGGGCCACCAGAGCCTATCGAACGGCTCGGGCATTTGCCGAGATGCGGTTAAGAAGTTGTGGAGCGCCACCTGAGGGCTCTGCCGACCCTGTCAGGAAATGATGGACCCGGATTCCACATGAATGTACCCATTAGCGAGCTCATTGAGCGCGATACTCGAGCCATCGAGGCAAGTGTCGTCTACTAAGCCCCTCCGATTGCGAAAATCGAGGATGGGGTAATGCACGAAATATGGCCGACCCCTATCAGACCCTAACAGGGCTCGGGGGCTTGAAAGCTCTAGTTTGGTTTTGGTAAATTGATGAAACCCTAAGTGCTAACCTAGTTCATCAAGTGATCATGAGATAGGTAGCACACTTCAACTAGAGAAGCAAATGAAGATCATAACATGACAATGGTGATAGCATGGAGATGATCAAGGGCTTAAACTTGAAGAGAAGAAAGAGAAAAACAAAAAGCTTAAGGCAAAGGTATAACTTGTAGGAGCTATTTTATTTTGGTGATCAAGACACTTAGAGAGTGTGATCACATTTAGGTTTAATAGCCGTACTATTAAGAGGGGGTAAAACTCGTATCGGAATGCGGTTATCAAAGTGCCACTAGATGCTCTAACTCATTGCATATGCATTTAGGATCTGGTGGAGTGCTAACACCATTGATAATATTTGTGTAAATATGCTACCACATGTGCACAAGGTGTTTGTAGGGTTGAGATGGGTTTGGGGTGCTTTCGGGAAAATGAAATGTCTATTTTCTATTGCGCCGGATGCAAAATTCTTGGTGGTTGGCACACTTGAGCAAGGGTGAAGAAGTAAGAGTTGAAATGGAGTTGATCGAAATGATGTTGGCATCGGTCTACTGACCGGACGCTGGGTCACTCAGCGACCGGATGCTGAAAGGCTACGTCCGGTCGAGCTGTCAGACGGCACAGTGGCTAGGGTTGAGCACCAGACGCTGGCTGCGTCCAGTCAAGGTGGACCGGACGCGTCCGGTCGAAAAAACATGCCTCGGGGAGCTTACTGGAAACGACCGGACGCTGGGGCTTAAGCGTCCGGTCAATTTTACCGGAGCGTCCGGTCAGCTTCGCAGCCATTGAAATCGGACGAACAGCAATTGAAGTAGGGGACACGTGGCGTGAATCACATGACCGGACGCTAAGGGCCAGCGTCCGGTCGATCGGACCGGAGCGTCCGGTCACCCCACGTTGTGCCCAGTGAAGGGGTACAACGGCTCTATTTCACTGGGGTTCTATTTATAGCCCCATGGCCGGCTCAAGCTTGTATCTTTGGCCATTTCTACTGACATAGCATACTTATGAGCTTAGCCAAAGCCCTCTCACTCATCTACATCATTGATTGATCATCATAGTGAGATTGGGAATGAATCCAAGTGCATTGCTTGAGTGATTGCATCTAGAGGCACTTGGTGATTGTGTTTCATTTCGCATGGATTTCGCTTTGTTACTCTTGGTGGTTGCCGCCACCTAGACGGCTTGGAGCAAAGCAAGGATCGTTGAGTGGAGGAGGTGATTGTCTCACTCGACTCGATCGTGGTGATTGTGAGGGGTTCTTGACCTTTCCCGAGTGGAGCGCCAAAAGGTACTCTAGTAAATTGCTTGTGGCTTGTGTGATCCTCATCTTGTGTTGGTTGTGCGGCACCCTATTGAGGGTTTGGCAAGTGATGCCAATCAGCGCGTGAACCTCCAAGTGAGTGAATCGCCACAACGAGGACTAGCTTGCCGACAAGCAAGTGAACCTCGGTAAAAATCATTGTGTTCATCATTTGATTTCGAGGTGATTGGTCTACATTGGTATTCATTATTGTGATTGATTGGTTCCTACCACTACACGGCGGTATAACTCTCTTGCTCACTCTTACATTACCACAAACTAGTTATCAAGCTCTTTAGTGTAGCTAGTTGTGAGAGCTTGTTTGTTTGATTAGTGTTGCTCTTTAGTTAGTCTTTGAGAGCACACTATTTTAGCTAAGTGTCATAGCTATTGTGTGGACATACACTATTTGAAATAGAATTGTGGTAGGTGGCTTGCATTTTAGTAGGCTAGCACAACACTCACTTCGCCGCAAAATTGTCTAACATATTTTGTTAAGTGTTGTTGTAGAATTTTATTAGGCTATTCACCCCCCCTCTAGCCATTAGGATCTTTCAGGGCTCGAGCTGCTCGATCCAAAGATAGAGATTTGAAGGCTGACACGCCAAAGGTCTGAGGCCGCCTCGCGTCAAACAAGAACCAGGGGGAAAACAGAGATGAGCCTCAGAGGCCTTTGCCCAACCTGCATTAAGGTGGGTAGGGTCATCTCAACCTTCTAAAGCTCAATCCACCCTCTTGCCAAGCCCATAGAGTCCCCATTAAGGGGAAATCTGTTGGAAGGCAGGACAAGGAGTGGCGAACTTATCAGGCACGTCATTCAAGCCACCGAGGCAGGTGACACCGCCCCAATCCCTCCAAATTACGAAGAATTGTGGATGGGACAAAACGTTATGAAACAGGCCGGCCCTCGACCAAATCCTCACCACACGCGGGGGCTCGGGGAAGGCCAAGACAGCGGTAAAGACCGAACGCACGGTCACGCAGCGATCGCCAAAGATCCTAAGTAAGGGGTACGAGCGAATACAAACGTAAGTTCGCTTCCATCGCTCCGGTCTCCAGTAACATCCAACCTCAGCAAACCGCAAGGGGTTAGATCTCACTCAGGGGCTGATAAAGGTACGGCTACCTCCTTTCTTTTTCAAAAGTCATTGCATCTGACCTCTTCCTCGCATCAAGACTGGCGGCAAGGTTCGGGGGAACAAATTGGTAAGACCACAAAAAGCCCACGCCCAGACAGCTACGGCATTTTTGCTCACCAGCACGATCAAGGTTTTCCCTAAAAACCCTCAGGCCCTGCGGTCTTAACAAACGAAAGAGTAGATCGCATAAATCTCTTTTATCACTAAAAGGGAAGAAGGTAAAAACAAACAAAACGAAATTACGAAACAAAATCACGAAGTTGTTCCAGAACATGAATAAACCGACACTTGTTCACCTATTAGAGATAAATGTTTATCAAACTAATTCCACTAACTACTTTCGTGAAGGAGAACCTCTTCTTTCAGCTTGCCCGCCAGGTTCCGCGCAAGGGGAGTCACCGCCTTCTCCATCTCATCCAGCTCAGCGTCTTCATAGACAGGTGCAAAGCCTTGGCTCATCACCCCCAGGTTGATCTCCTGAGCATAATGGGAATGGGCGACAGCGAAGGCTTGGGTGATCCCGAGGCAAAAGGCGCTCTCCTCAAGCTGGCCCACCCGTGCCGTGATACCAGCAGCACGAGTCATGAGGGAACCAGCCCCCTCCTCTTGCGCCACCTGTAGGTCGTCATAGACCACCAGGACAGTGGAAGACAGGCGATCATACTCATCACTTTTGACCTGAAGAAGCCCCCGCGCCTCGGCAAGATCGGCGCGTAGACCGGCAAAAGCTTCCTCGGCATCCAGCCATTGGGCCACCTTGACTCCAAGATCCACCCGGCGTGCCTCGGCCTCCCAACGCGCTTCGTCGCGCTCTTGGATGGCCCGGTCGCACTCCTCATGGGCCATGCTGCACTCCAAGCGAAGTATATTTTTGGTCTGGCGTAGCTCATCCCGCTCCCTGCACAGCCGATCGATCACCACGGCATCCTGGTTTGCCTTCTCCTACAACGTCATGGACCTCTCCTTAGCCTTCAGCTTGAGTCCCGCTCCGTCTGTAGCTCTGCCAAGAGCTTGCCGGCCTGCTCACTGGCCGTGGCCTCCTTCTGTAGCAGCTCGTCCTGCTCCTTTTGAAGCCTGGCGGTCATCTCCTCGTCCACCTTCATCCTCGCCGATAGGTCCTCAAACATCCCATGGAACTCCTCCGTGCCCCGACGCGCCTCGGCCTCCCGCTGCTGGGCGACAGCAAGCTGCGCACTCACATCTCCTCGCAGCCGGGCCTACATGATGAGGCGGTCCCACTCCACCTTTTGCTCGCGGAGAAACCAGGATTTGTTCCGGCTACGGGCAACAAGACTCTGAAAAGAAGACCAGTATCAAAAATATGAAAACACAAGGATACAAAAAGAAAGAGGAAAACGAGGTGGATACCTGGCTAGAAGGAACGATGATTTCACGCAAGGCTCCACTGGTCTGGTTCAAGGCATTCATCACAGCCGAGAACCCGATGTCAAGGTTCTCCCGCTCCATGCTCTCGGCAACATCGTCAAGCGAGAACAGAGCCGACGTTGGGTCCCGAGCATCCATCCACTGGAGCGGTGGCTTGCCCCGCATGGGGGAACAGGTGTCCCTCGACAACAGAGCTAGGGGCGACCTCCTATGGGTCCCCTCCACCACCGCCAAGATGCCTGAACACCCTCCGGTCGTATCCTCCTCCGTCCGGCCTACCCCGGGCGCCGCGGCGTGGACCGCCAGTGGCGCGGATTGCGCCACCCCTTCAGATGCCATCGTGGCAGTGTCCGACCCCACCGGGCTTGTCCCGGGTCATGGCCACCTCCGTCTTGGCCTCCGGTGACGCGGACTGCGCAGCTCTCTCGGACGCCGCCGCGGCGGCATCTGACTCCGCCTGGCCCACGTCGGGCGCCATCACTTGGGCCACCGAGGGCTCAGATTGCGCCACCCCCTCGGACACCACCACGGCTACGTCCGGCTGCTCCTGGCTTGGCGTAGTCACAGCCGCCTGCTCAGAAACCACAGTGGGCACGGGCGCCGCCACGGACACCGCCAGACCGGCCAGCGAGGCCGCAACCATGGCGCCCGAAACAGGGGCGACATCGAGCAATGTCATCCGCCCCGCCTGAAGGGCAAGGATCTTCCTGGGCGCTAGCCCCAGAGGGTGGCCCCGTCACAAGAATCTACAAAATAGGAAAAAAGCGTAAGATCGGAACAGAAAAATAAAGGGAAAAACGAAGGGAAACGGTGACATACTCTGACGCTTTCGGGCGGCGGGTACGTTTCGAGGATGAACCCCTGGACCCCTGCTCCAACTCATGTGGGTGGGACCATTTCGAGCCTGCCCCCTGCTCTGGGGCAGGGGGGGCTCGTCTCCCTTATCCCCGAGGGCGCGGCGCTAGAGCCGCCCCCCTTCATCGGCTCATGGGGCGCGGCGCTGGAACCGCCCCCCTCCATCAGCTCATGGGGCGGGGCGTCAGAGCCGCCCCCTCCACCAGCACCTTGGAGATGGCCTCGGATTTGTCTCCCCCCATCCATCGATCCTCCACCGGCACCGTGCGCGAAGCAGCGGATTCTTCGGCTCCCACCTCCACCGACCTCACGGACTCGCTTCCCTCCGCTCAGAACGGGAGGGGTTCCTGCACGGATGGATGGGCACTTGTCAGTGGGCCCTCATCCTCTAGGACACCCTAATCCACATCGCCAGCTACCTCATCACCATCATCATCATCGTCATCGTCGTCATCGTCACTGCTTACATCCTCTCCTCGATCCCGTGCTTCCTGCTTCCGTCGCCTCTCCTGCTTCTTGAGCTCCCTTGTCTTCTTGTCCCACTCGGCCGCAATACGACTCGATGCCGCCAGCACCCGATCCCTCAGCATCGGGGCCGGACTGTCCTTGAAGATTAGCCTCCTCAGCTGGTCCACAAACACCCCAAAGTCAGCATCCAAGGGTCAAAAAGTTCAAGTAAGAAGAGGAGCGTGGGGAAAGAAAGCTTACAAACTCAAAAAACCCTGGTTCTGGCCGCATTAGGGGATGCCCTGGCACCGGATACACATGGTCAAGGGTGGTGCTAGCGGTGTCCTTCGAAGGCTCCATCGCCTCCTTGATGCATTGCGCCACCTCGAGGGAGGAAGCGCTTTATCGACAAGCACCGTCCCTTCAAACAATGCCCCAGGCACCATCTAGTGCAGGGGAAGCGCACGCGCCATGAGCGGTGCCACCCTCCTCACGTGGTAGGTGCCGATAATCCCCGACCCCTTCACGCCCCGCTCCTTCAGAGCATGGAGGGCAGCGAGAAGGTCTGTGATGTGCTTCTTCTCCTTAGTCAGGACACCCCACTGCCACGACTGCGGAGCCTCTTCGATGAGGCGCCCAGTGTACTTCAGCAGGGGAGCACTCACATCATCCCTGACGTAAAACCACTGCGAATGCCACCCCTTGTTGGAGGTCGGCAGACATATCAATGGGTAGTCCCTCGATCGGGTATGGCGCAAATGAACGCTGGCGCAACCCATCGGCACATTCACCTCCTTCCCCCCAACCCGCCTCTTCGACAGACTGACGGTGAAGAAGTGCCACCACAGATCGAAGTGAGGATCGATCCCCAGGAAACCCTCACACAGGGCAACAAACGCCGCCATATGTTGAACCCCATTGGGAGTAAGATGCTACAACTCCACCTGGTAATAATCCAGCAGCCCCCGAAGGAATCTATGCACGGGTACGGCAAATCCCCGCTCTTGGAAGATAGCAAAAGATACGACGTACCCTTCGGGCGGCGCCTGCCTCCTCCTCACCAGGCAGCAACCACTCCACGATGGAGGACTGAGGGTGAAGAAGGCCGTGGCGGACAAGGCCCTCCAAACACCGAGAGGTAATGCCGGATCTGCCCCACAGCTCCATTGAAGCGTCGGGAAGAAAGGTGGGCATGAGCTCAACAACAAACTATGAGGCGGGCGCAAGCTTAACGATGACTGCGACGCGGAGGCGAACCCAACGATGGTGGCGGTGGTGCGGGCGTAGGAGGCTAGGACGATTGGTGGCGGAGGTTTCGAACGCGAAGGCCAGGGGGTGAAATACGGAACCCTAGGGGCGAACCCCATGGTTTTATAGGGGCGATGGATGCGAGAAGGGCAACAGTCCATCTCGATCTCCGGGCCTGCCACGCGAACCATCGCATCACGTCGCGGGACACGGGCACGCGATCCATCCCTATCCCTTCCCATGAAAGTCACGCCGAGCGGTTCGCCTTCCCCAGGCGGACCAGGACTCTCATCCCACCAAGGGAATACGGGCCACAAAGATTTTTTCTCTTTGGCCCACCTAGGACCCCGGAGCCCAAGGGCCGTCCCAACGAGGGATGGGCCCACAAAACGACCAGGACTCAAGGACACAAGCATCGCCAGGGCCTCGATCCATAGTCAAGCCCCAATCAGGCCAGCCCTGAATGAAATCCCCACGAACGGGATACCACGATTCCTTAAAAATATCCAGTTAACAAAAAACCAAGTCTTACGGCCTTACCCACGGAGGGCCCGATACTACCCCCCGGACAATTCTACTCAAATCACCCGAGGGCTCGGGGATACACCCACCAGGTGTGCTCGCACGCACCCTCTCGCGATTGACTTCAATGAAATCGAAACACCCCCCGGGCGATTCTACTCGAATCACCCAGGGGCTCGGGGGCTACACCCTCTGGCGAACTAACTCCGACGAAATTGAAACACCCCCCGGGCGATTCTGCACGAACCACCCAGGGGCTCGGGGGCTACTATCGGGAACCTAATACCAGGGTACCCAAGGAGGTGGAACTAATAACCACTGAACGTTAAAAACTCCCGAACGGACAAGAGCACCGCTGCGCTTCTTGCCTGAACGACGGGAGTTTGGTTCCGCCTCGCCCGATGCCCGTCGACCAGCTCTGCCTCCCCCGACGGCTGGGGGACAGCTCCGCCTCGCCCGACCCCCGAGGGCTAGGCTCCGCCTCGCCAGACCCCCGAGGGCAAGGCTCCGCCCCGCCCGACCTCCGAAGGCTAGATCCGCCTCGCCTGACGGACCTCGCCTCGCCCGATGTCCAAGGACTAGCTCCGACTCACCTGACAACCGCACCCCGCTCCCTCATGATGATAGGCACAGGGTAAGACAAGACGTTCGGGTCAACCATGGCATCGAAGGACCATGTCATGCGCCCCTGCAGGAAAGTACCGTCAGGACATGATGGGACGGGCGCTTAGACCCTTCTAGGCATGACAGAGCCTTGAATAGTGTTGCAGGCGCGTGTGCTCTTTGCCCTACAATGTTGTAGGCGCCGCCTTCAAACCACCAGGCGAAGAACCCGACACGGACATACGACAACCACTACGTTCCAAGGAGAGACTCCCATCCTCTACAAAACGAGCAGTCACCACGACATCCGCTCCCCACGGGGTCGGAGTTCAACAACCCTGCCTGACACGCCGCCCATGGGGGCGGGATGGGATGCACCCACTTGCTAAAAAGAGGCTAGGGCATGGCCTACGAAGATCAATGAACACGCCACTTCTGACACTGTCTGCCATGTTATACAGGGCAGGCGCAGGGAAAAAGGAAGACCTGGATCCTTCGAAGGACCTTCTATACCCTTGGAATTTTCCTCTTTCTCCCATCTGTAACCCCTACTCTCCCCTTGGTCTATAAAAGGGAGGGCAGGGCTCCCCACTAGAGAGACCGACTTTGAACGGACAACTCACATACAGACGAACTCATAGAGAGTTTAGTTTGACATCACATACACAGCCATGCCGCCACTAGGCTCTTGGCCTCCTTTCGACCCTTCCATCAGAGACCTGGGACCAGTCCCTCTCTTGACCGTTTGTACCCCCTACTATGAACTGCTTTCGGTGCTAATAACATGAGCAGCAATAGACTGGATGTATGGACATTCAGCCCGAACCAGTATAAACATTGTGTCCTTTAGCGCACCTTCCGGGCCTAACACGCATAATTATAAATTTACTAGCCGGTGCTTGTTCGAAACACCGACAGTATTGTACCCATGTATCATGTACTCGGATTACCCATGGTCGATCTTAAGTGATCCCATCCGTTTGTCACCCTCTGACCCATCCATTTGTCGCTCTCCGATGCATCCAAGTTTTTTTAATAATAGCGAATGCATTGAGAATTTATAAAACGAACAAAATCAAGTGAAATTATTTCGAATACGGTTGGCTGGCATATATATCTTGCTTGTTTCCTATGTATTTGAAAATAGTAGCGTGTAATTTATGTAAAATAACAAGGCCCACAGCGCGACACGTTTGGTAGATCATTGTTCTCGTTTGGCATACAACCCTAAGCCCAGGTTCTGCCGCGCCATAGCCCATGGCACGGCACTAACGCGCCAAGACCCACGGCATGGCAGGACTTGGACGCAGACAGAAGTAGACCAGCCTCAATTCCAATTGAACAGGAGCTGCTGTCGGTCTGTAAACAACTACAAGTGCTGCCGCGACGCATTGAAACGAATATGAAGCAAATAAATGGAGTCCGTGTGTAAGTTGACAAGTTGCCACATAACATTTTCATTGGTTCATGAGTCTGCAAGTTTTGAACGACAATATTCGCTCGACATAAGTTCGACATAACTAAGTCTTAGGAGTGTAAGGATCCCTTAGATGCCTCTATCTCTTCGGATTTGTCGGTGTCAGTCAAGAAGTGTGCTTGGTGCGGGTCGTCGTACTCCATCTCAAGAAGGGGCTACAACGATGCTGCATGGGAGGGGCCATCCTGTTACAAATTGATAAATAAAGGGTTAGAGTATTCAAACTAACAATATTCAAATTAACATTATGTAGTGTTGCAAAATTTAAACTACTTGTTATGCAATACGAACACAATATAAAAATCACATGTATATATTCAAAGTAACATTAACAGACATATTAAACAACTTCACTAGGAAAATAAGCAACTTCTATGTATGGACCTACTGCCCTCGTCTTCTATGCCTGCTAGCCTTGTGACCAGGGTCTTTGCAAATGGAGCAAAGATTCCTGCCATGGGTCTCGTTGAAGTCTCCCCCTCCGTACATGTCTTCGCCGTACCCTCTCATAGCGTCCATGTCCCCCTTGAGTCACTTCTTCTTTCTCCTACCCTTCCCTACCTTCATTAGATTCGGATGTAGCACGTAGTCATAACCATTATAAGATGGCCACTGTGTCGGGTCAAGGTATGGCTCGAAGCTAATCTCCCAAATACTAACGGTGTTCGAACGGAGATACAAGGGTGACATATATGGTAGATCCTCATAGTTGTACCCGCGAACCCTGCAGGCCGTGATCATATGAGAGCAAGGGGCATGCATGATCTGAGGGACGTTGCAACTGCACTCTACCTTTTTAAGATCAACTCGGTAGTTTCGTCCATCATAACGTTCGCCGCCCAAGCTTGTGCCACCCTTGCCCTGTACACTAAAGATATGGCGGCGGGGTCCATATGGCTCGACGGTGTGCTGCTTGGCCAATTCCTCGGCCTCCTTCAAATGTTCTGCTCCGACCTTTCCAAAACGCCCCTACTTAGCTATATTCCTCTGCGCAAGTTCCCACCTCTTGATAAAATATTCGTTGCACTTATGAAAGGAGAACTCAACAATTTCAGACACAGGCAACGATCGAACTCCGGTGAATACGTGGTTGAAGGACTCTGAGGAGTTAGTGGTCATGATGCCATACCTAAAACCCCCCTCGTCCTATGCTAACGCTCACTGAGCCTTATGTTCCATCTGCACCTCTAACCAGGCCTTTCCCGCTTCATTTACCATCTTGTCTAGTTCTCTTTTCGTCTCCTTGAACTGGTGCTCCGTACATACACAACATAGAGCCTTTACCTTGTCACATACCTCATGTTTCCTCTGATACCAAAAAATTAGCGGCAAAGTGTCTCATGCACCATCTATGCACTAGAGGTAGGAACCCATCTATATGCTCAGCTGCAGCATTAAAAAGCCCTGGGTGACAGTCCGAGATCAAACATATAGTAAAGATGGGCCAAGCACTTGTACACGTAGAAGCCACATGAACAATGACCATGATTTATTGTTCTCTCCCTCTGTCAAAGCAAATGTCATGGGTACTATCTGGTCCTCAGGATCAATAGTAGCAGCCATCATCAAGCTGCCCCTATACTTTCCTGTCAAGAAAGTGCCATCAATAAATACGACTGGCCAATAAAACTGGAATGCATGTTCCATTTGCGTGAACGACCAGAACACACGATAGAGGACATGCCTCAATGGGCCCCGAAAACACATCCCTCCGGTGTCCACAAACCATTTCAAGCTAGGGTTGTAATTCATTGCATATAAGATACGGGGCACCCTGTTGTACGCTTCCTTCCAACTACCCCAACGAATCGCTAGGGCAATTTTCTTAGCACGCCAAGCCTTTTCGTACTTCACATCATACTTAACGAATCCAGATATGGACTGTTGTAAAGAAGACACCGAAATATTGTTATTGTCATCAATGAGCCCCAATATACAACGGGCAAGGTAACATGTAGTGAGCTGCTGATGATTTTTCTTCCCCCTATTTGTTAGGCATGTGTGGGGTTCGACAACTTTTACTTATCCTCCACTTGCCATCACTCTGTCTTTTTCGTGCATTTAACCTCCACATACAACCGTTTTTGCATATCATGTGGTACCTCAACTCCTGGTCCGAATGAGTGACGTTGTAGGGCCTATGGTGATACACAACATAGTCCTGAAGGAAGAGCTTCATCTCTGACATTGTATTGAATATTATCCCCTTCCTATGGGTTTCTTTCTTATGGTCATACAATAATTTACTACACATCTGAAGACCGGTGTCATAAACTATCATATCCGTCATGCTGACATCCCTATAGTTTGGAACGCCCTTGAAAGGTACGTTCATCGATCTTAGTTGCTCAAGCTCAGTCGCTATGTAAGGTGGTGGTGGAACATACTGCTGCGCTTCGCTAATTCTGCCCCATGAATCATAGGGGTATCATCTGCTGGCAAATCTGTGACTAGACTACCCTGAGTCTGAATAGCATACAAAACCTCAATTGGTACTAGTAATGGCATACTATGAATAGGTACTGGCATGGCATCAACCGGTGTGGGCATAGCATGTCTATCTCTCTGGTCACCATCTGAATCGTCTGAATCACTGCTAACTACATCACCGATCCTGTCATCCTCCTCCTACACCTCCTTTTCCAGTTCGAACTCGTTCACATCGAAATCATTGTTTATACAGCCTACTTGACTTGAATGAAACTGCTCCTGCGTCAACTGACCATCCAAATCCATGTTACCCTGAGTTGCTTCCCCTTCGACCCCCAATTCTTGCTCATTGCTTCCAACACCGTCAATGCACGGTCCGTCCTAGACACCCTGTATCCTGTACCCATTCTCCCCCACCACCTTAGCTATAGGCACATTGAAATCTTGGAGCACCCTAGTGTAGCGGGACCAGTGAGCAGGGTCGCGCAAGGGCATGAGGACATAGTGTGCCCTAGTCTTCCTAGTATCAAACCTTCCCTTCAGTGTGAAATCATTATCAAACTTTGCATTTAAACGGACACAAATGTCGTTGAAGCTAGGAGGTTCATCAAACCATTCTAATTCTTCTTCCATATCCTCAAACATACCATCTTCTCTCCTAACACTTCCTCCATAAAAACTCTAACACAACAATCCATCTACAAAAACATTTCAATAAACTTCATCAATTCATCGAAATCGTCGTATATAATGTCCATAGTAATATTAATACCTATTCTAACTATAACTATACTAACTAATCTAATATTATCATCTATACAAGGCTAACTACAACAACTAATGTATAACTAGACTCACTAATTGTTCTGACTAAACTAACTAACTTTACAATCTATACTAAGGCCCCGTTTGGTAGGGCTTCTCCACCAGCTTCAGGAGCCGTTTAGAGCCGTTTTTTGCCAAATGGGGTAAAGTGAAATAGCTTCACTGGTGAAGCCCCTAAAACATGTTCTCACAATGATTTTGGGTGGAATGGAGCCAAAAAAAAGTGGCTTCTCCCGGCTCCTCCTCCAGGCCCCTAAAAACATGCTCTCACAGGGAAGCCATTTTGCCAAACGGTTTACCAAAACCGCTTCAGCTCCACCGGTGGAACTGTTCGTGGAGCTGAAGCCAAAAAATGGCTTCACTGGTGAAGTGAAGCCCTGCAAAACGGGGCCTAACTTACTATATTGCCTATACTAATTAAACTAACTAACTTTACTAATTATACTAACTATATATTACTAATTATACTAACTTTAGTTATTTTACTAACTTACTATACTAACAATGTCGATTCAATCAACAAATACATTAGGGGTACCTCGTGGCGGCGGCGCTCGTCCTCATGGGCGGCGGCCAGCCGTCGTGTGCCGGAGTCTTGTGATGGTAATGGCGAGGAGGTCAATTGGGGGGCGCGCGTCTGGCCTTGTCTGGCGCTTGATGGCGATCGATGACGCGCGCCTGGCAGCAAGTGAGTGGTAACGGCGGCGGCGTGAGTGGCGAGATGGGCGCGGCGCGGCGGCAAGCGCGGCAAATGGCGGCGGCGGCGGCGGGCGGCGGCGCGCGGTATTATTTACTCTGCTCACACGCCACCGATCGTAGCGCGATCGCCACGCTCGATCGGTGGCGCGCAAACTCTCGCGTCATCACCGGTCAGCGCCCCGATCAACGCCATGTCATCCCTCTCGCCGCGCCACCATGCATAGCGCGGCACAGGTGTTTCGACGCGTCAGAAAAATAAGTGCGACCAAAAGTATTAGTTTAAAAAAAAATTAAACAATGTTAGATTTAAAATTAATTTAAAAAAGTGTTAAAAATAAAAAAAATCGGTCCCGACTCCCGTGCTAGTGCAGGAGCGTCAGAATAAAGTTGTGCTGCACGGCTCCCCTCCAGCCGGTAGAGCGCGGTGCCACACTCTCCTACTTGCTTCTTCTGACAAGCGCGACTACTACTGCTGCTGTACCGAGTCAGCAAAAGACAGTTTGAGGGGGCAAAATAAAAAGAAAGAAGAGAACATGTGGGGTAATTTCGAAAAGGTGTGCCCGTAGCATTATTGATTGGATGAATCCCAACTTGTGGTTCTCCGTTCCTCTACATTTTCATGGCCAGGGCCACCAAACGCCTCCGCAATTTTTGCACCCTCGAAGTTGCACCAACGATGCAGGCCCGTTCGTTTCTCTTATAATTCGTCTTCTTTTGACTTTTTTTTTTTGGAAAATAATTTTTCTCTCACCACAAATTAGTCGGAATAATATTTCGGCTTATTTTTTCAGCAAACGAATGGGGCTACAGTTGCACAAAACTTTCGCCCTCTTCGGCCGGTATATAAGTCGGCTGGTTTTGACTGATTTAATAGTATTCTGTGAAGGAGAATAAGCTGATATGAGAAGTAGTTCAAACCAACAGAGCATTTGCATATATATAGCCAGCCGCAATAATTCTGGCACGACAGCAGCGGAGACCCACCACGAACGCCGCGGGGGTTGCTCCACTGTGCGTGCACCTGCGACATGCCACCGCCGACATTCAAAGTCCCACAAAACGCGGCGAGCGATTCATCACATCGATCGCCGACGACCGCCACCACTGATCCAAACGAAGCGAAAGAATTCCGCGGTTCCGATCCGTCTCCATCGCCTAGCAGCCCGGCAGGCTCGGCCCCTCGGCCTTGGGCGGCGGCGCTGCAGCAGCGACAACGCCCGCGCCCACCGCCGCTGCGATCCTGGCCCCGTGCTCGGTGCGCCCGAGCCGGCCCACGCCAGCACCGGCGCCGCCGCCGCCCCGCGCCGCGGCGGCCGCGCTCCTCATACGTCCCTTGCCGAGGTGGTGCTCGCACAGCGAGTAGCCGACCAGCGTCGGCTGGCTGCACCGCCACCCACGCCCGTTCACGCGGCTGCACCGCGACCCCTCCAGCAGCACCGCCGGGCCGCGCCGCTTCTTGGCCCCGCCGGTGCCGTTGCCTGTGGCTTGCTGCTTCTTCCCCTCGTCCTGCTTGACGACCGCCGCGGTCACGGACGCCACCGCAGGCTGCTGCACGAAGCCATTGCTCGTCACCCGTTCCTCCGCCTTCACCACCACCGCCGGCTCGTACCTAGCACCGACGACACCGGTGCACGTCGCCCCGCCGTCCTTGTGCTCCGAGCCGCCATGGCCATTCGCCGCACTGAATCTGCAAGTGCAAACATACCATCCGGCCGTACAGTGATTTCAAAAACAAGCCGAAGAAGACGGACCATCCGGCAAGTGCAAACATTAGCTCTGCACGCTATGACCCCCATCTTCTCTGCTCGCAACAAAAGAGATAGCCTGTCCAAATATGTAGAAACAAAGTGCTAGATATCTGTGTGTTATATGTAGAATCAAGATCACGCGTGATGGTGGTGGCAAACTGGCAACGCAATCGCAATGTGCATCGATTGCGGACGTGTACCGAGCGAGCGAGCGAGGCCAAGCAAGATCACGCGTGAATGCAACCAAACCCGCTAGGCGGCTAGGCGCTAGGCTTCCCTGTGATCGACAAGGAGCACCCGCAAAGTGTGAAGCAACCAAAACCAAGCGAGGACGACGGCATGGGCAAGGGAACACTGGAATCATGCGCCGCGGATGGATCATGGTCATGGGAGGACGTGCCTACAGGAGTGTTTTGTCTGACACTGTGACTGCAGATCCATGGCGTCCTTCCCTCCCTCCCTCATGGGTCAAGCTGGCATTGCATCGCACACTATGAAACAGTACAACAGAGGAGGGGGATCAAAAGTAGGAGAACGGAGGCTACTACTAGCATGGTTTTCCTTTGTTTTTCTTTATTATATTAGGTACGTGATGCTCTACCTATTGCGCCGTCAAGAATGCAAAGTTGCTAGCACTCTCCACCACACTGTCGTCCTGCGGATTCTTTAGCAGTTGTTTAATCCGTACCTCATGCGGCCATCATCATCATCAGCTCCTCCACGCTGTGCACCACCCATGCTGCTCCTGCCGCAATCCACCACCACATTGTCGTCCTGCGGATTCGGGAAAGCAACGGATTCAGCTAGATCTAGTCACCTCCTCCACGGGTGCAAGAACCACCATGGCCAAAGAGTCGCATGCGCATACATACATACCTGCAGGGGCAATGCGAGGCGCCTGGCCACTCCAGATTTCTGCCCGAGAACAAGATCCGCACTATTCGCATGCAGCAGCTTCGCCTCGCGATCCTCATCCTCGCCGCCTGCAGCCAACAGCCACCCACCACGGTTCCTCGCGGCGGCATTCAGCGGGGTCTGCGGCGCGGTGGATGCGGCGGCCAGATCTGAGCCCGCCGCCGCCTGCAGGGAGGACGGCTGTGGCCTCCGCCTGATCCTCATGGATGGGGGAGGGTGGAGAGGGGGAGTGAGAGAGGGAGAGGGAGAGAGGGGCAGGCAATGGAGATATAGATTTGGGGAGGGTGCAAATTAAAGGGCGAGGGCTTTTGGTTCCGGCTTGCCTTTTATGCCTGCCTGCCTCCTCAGTCCTCAATCCTCATGCCTGCATGTATTTAATTTATGGGGATGATGCAGTAGTAAGTTGTCTATAGAATAGTGGTAGATGGTGCAGTTTTCGGCACTGGCCTGCCTGCTGTCTTGGCTTGGCTGGGCATGCACGCCACATGCGCGTGCCCAGCACCGGACTCCCTCGGATCGGCAACCGGACGGCGCAGATCGACCCGACGCTCCACGCTCCCTCGCCAGGCCTGCTGGCTGCTGATCCCTGCCCACTGGTGTAAGAAACTGGCATAACGGCGTGTGCCTCTGGAGGCCGGAGCTGCGGTGTTTCGTGTAGTATGTATGGGGATGTAAAACTACAGTCTACATTTTTTTACCTTTTTTTTCCTCATCAAATCTTCTCTGGCTTTTGGTTGGTTGGTTGATTTACATTACCTGGGCTGGGGTTTGCGAGGATGGAATGGAACGATCAGATCAGGGTGGGGCGGTGATTTTTAGTCAGATGGAGCAGCAGTGGCAACAACTGGGAGCGAACAGGGGAAGTAAAGCAAAGGTTGGGCGCTGTCAGGGGAGCATGTGTGGTCGACGCATCCAGCTTTTGGGCAGCATGGCGGGGGCAGGAGGAAGGAGCCAGTGACAATGAATCGTCTCTGCTGCGGGCACCGGACAGTTGGCGACCCATATATAGACGGCGCATCGTGGGCGTTTCCGTGCCAGTGCTAATGTTCGGCTCGACCATCGCAACTGGATCCATCCAGATTTTAGTCTACTCTACTACTGTATAGTGGCATGCATAGTGGCTAACAAACAGATCGAACGGGAGGAGGACACGGTCACACGGCAAAATTGCCGCTTTGCAAACAGGTGTATCTCCCAGTACGGCAGTACAGCGTGAAGATACCTACCTGCCTGACGAGGTAGGAAAGGAGGATATGGCATGGGCGAAAGGAACTGTGCGAAGGGCCTTCGTGGGCTGGATACGATGATTGCGCGGAGCCGCGGATGCAGGCTCTTCGGCCCATGGACTTTTGCACTGTCACAGCTTCACGGATGTGGGCTGTATGGAATACTAGCTCACAGGCAGTGATATGCAGATGAGGACGGTTTTTGTGCTGTCGCGGAGCAGAGAAGTCAGAGAAGTCTGATGCGATTTGTGAGGTTCAGCTCATGAGTCTGATGCTGAAGTATCACGTGCTACTTGGGGACGGCCAGGTATCAACAGTGCAGATATTTTGTTAGAATTTTGATTTCATTGGCATGCTACAGAAGGTATCAACAGTGCAGACCATCGAAACATCCAGGAAAAAAACAGCCTGCAGATCATCGAAGCATTCGGGAAAAACACCTTGCATTGCAGAACATCGAAGCATTCGGTAAGAGCAACTTGCAGAACATCGACAGGTTGATAAAGATTGCTGAGCCATCGGTATGTGCACAAGAACGAGGCCTAAGATGCTCACCACAAAACTATCCCGGAGCCTGAATACAGATAGCACAAGTTATCTGAGGAAAGCAGAGAGATCATGCCAAATACTGACATGGTGTCCCTAGTATGCGAAAAACAGTATACAAGTCGCATGATGCGGAAGGTAAGATAGATATTATTGTTAGGTTGATCTCTCCATCAACTTGGTCCAACGGCTAATTGGATCTTTGATCCGTGCCCCGTCGCACAGCGCCATAAAAAGAACGGTGGAGGCCGAGGTACAAGGCACGAGAATCACCTGAGCCGCCAGACGCCCCACCTACCCGTCTTTAAACTCCATGCCGATCCAGTGAGGGGGCATTGCCAGCGACGGAAAGACCGCCATCGGCCACCGCCGCCTCTGCACTGCCGCCACTACGTCCGCGACTTCACCGCTCGACCTCACCGCGTCACCGACAAGGACGTCATAGCAAGCTCGTCTTCTACGAAGGCGGCCGATGGTTTACACCTCCGTGACCCTCTCTCTCTCTCTCACTCTATCCGTAAATCCCATACTAGTTCATGTTCTAGGACTTCCTATTAATCTCAAATATCAGTATACATGCTATCTATGGCTAGATGATCCTGTCAAGTACATCAATGGTATTAATCGCCTAACTAGGTGTAGATCTAGTCTTTGGGATAGAAATCACGAAGAAAGAAGAAGAAGGGAAAGCGGAAGGGCTAGGGAGGTGGCTTACCTCGTCGGCCTCCACTCACCAAAGCACTCTGAGAAGGACTTCCACGCCTCTGCACCACAGCCGTGCTAGGGCGCCGCCGCTAGGCCGCTCGACGGCGGCGCGCTCACCCACAGACAATGTTTTCCTAAACGGTAAACGGACTTTACACGATCGCCCTTCGTTTAGCGTTTAGGCTGTTTACATGGTGTTTAAACGAAGTTAAACAGTCTAAACGGTTTTGTACTTTAAAAAAAATACATATAATTATATATGTGCATGAAAAAAATCAAGTATTCTAGCATTTATACATATTTATTCGAGTAAAAATCAATTAATTTGGTATGTATATATATTTATGCATGTGAAAAGAACCAAATATAGATATTTATGCATGTAACATATCAAGTGTACATATTTATAAATATAATAAACTTAAGTATACAAATTTATCCAAACAAAACTGAACTAGATTTACCTCGTGTTCGCCTAAACAGTCGTTTAAACAGCTGTTTAGCCCGTTTAATGCAGTTTATCTCCGTTCCGTTTAGACCGTTTTTCTCGTTTTTTGACCGTTTAAATGGTCAACCGTTTAATTTCCGTTTACCCCCTAAACAAAATAGTTTACCACCGTTTACCGTTTACTGGCCGTTTAATCCATTTAGGCAAACACTGCCCGCAGGGGAGTGCGCGCGCCGGCGAGGGGGCCGGCGACGGCGCCACCATCTCTCTGCCATCTCCGGTGGCTCTCTACACTCACTCGCCCGATGGCTGCCGCTGAGAGAGAATGGAAGAGAGAGGAGTGAGCTAGGGTTCGGGGGAGCATCACCGACGTCAGGTTTTTGATCCGGCGAGATCAACGCGCTGCTGTCGATCTCCATCCAATGGCTCAGAGCAATTGGACTGGATTGAGCCGAGGTGGGCACGCGCAGAGGGCCACTTTGTCGGCCTAGGCCCAGGTTGCGGCCTGGGTGTGGGGGAGCGGGCGCGCGCGCTGTGTTGGGCCACGAGCGCGGGCGCGCGGGTGGCATTTCGTCGCTGTGCCGAGCACCGTTTCAACGGGTTGGGCTAAATGAACAGTAGAAACTGAGTTATTGTTTTATTCATTTTCAGAAGCAATTTTTGATGATTTTTTTGTCTAGTTTCAATCTCTGTCAAAAATTGAACCAACGAGATAATTTTTCAGAGAGTAGATTAGTACAGTAAAATGTTTCTGAAAAGTAGATAAATAATTTTTTTATGTTTCCGCTATAATGTTAAAGTTTATTATCTTCTAATTAAATTCGAACCAAACGGGAGAATTTAATTTGAAGAGCAGTTGAATTTTATTCAGTAAATTATAATATTGTTATTTTTTCTGACCAACGTTAATATTAGAAATATTATAATGATTATTCATAAGTTTTTCTATGCATTAATTCTATTTCTGTCCAATGGTGATGTATAATTAGTGTATAAGAATGTTGTATGTTTTAATTTTGACCAACGTTAAATTAAAGCATGCAATTATGATGTCATATTTTCTCACTATTTCTAACGGTGTTTTCCATGACTCAACCAAATGGCTTTTATCTGGCACATAGCGCCTCTTAAGGGGGCAACTATAAGGTATGGCGAGAGAAATACGAACTAGCACTTGCGCTGTCTAAAAATAACCTAGCGCTTACCTCTCCGTGTCCGACTGAGCCAGTAGACCCGGTGAGGGAAGATAATAAGACTGATGTTGATTTCACTGCTCAGCAACGAGATTATGCAGAAGTGCAGATGAAATATGATCTCGAACGCAAGAAATGGAACATTTCAAACCACAAGTGCTTGATGGTGGCTAAGTCCACAATTTCAGATGCAATAAGAGGGTCTATCCCATATTGTGATACCGCCACAGAGTATCTTAAGAAAGTGGGGAGTCAATTAATTGGCTCTTCAAAGGCTTATGCTAGTACTTTGATGAAGAAATTGTTCAATGAGAAATACACTGATGGCGGTATCAGAGAGTACATACTGAAGATGAGCAACACGGCTTTGAAGCTGAAGCCAATGGATTTGGGGCTCAAGGATGAGTTCCTTATTCATTTGATTTTTGCTTCCTTGCCTAAGGAATATGAAACTTTTGTGGTAAATTATAACATGCAGCCTGATAAGTGGGATATAAAGAAGCTCATCATAATGTGTGTTCAAGAAGAGGAGAGGCTTAAAAGCTCACATGGTGACTCTGCTAACCTTGTGAAGGACAACAAAAGGAATAATTCAATAAAAATGTCAAACCTCAAGGGAAAGCCTCTCAGAATGACCACCATTAGAAGAACAACAATGCTCAAGTTGAGAAGGATCAGTGTAAATGGTGCAAGAAGCATGGACATTACTAGAGGGACTATCCAGACTTCCTGAAGAGTCTTCTGAAGAGAGGTGAGGATATCATTACATTCATAGATGAATCCTTGTTTTTAAGTTATGCAAAATCTACTTGGTGGATTGACTCAGGAGCAACTGTTCATGTTGCAAATTCATTATAGGGATTCCATACGAGGAGGACCTTGCAAAGAGGAGAAAGAAGAATTAAAGTTGCAAATAGAGTTGAAGCTGAAGTTGAGGACATTAGAGATCTCTCTCTAGAATTAGATGATGGTTTTAGACTTCAACTTTCAGATATTCTTTATGTACCCTCTTTGCGTAGAAACTTGATAAGTGTCTCACGACTTGACGATGATGGTTATGATTGCTATTTTGGTAATGGCAAATGTCAGATTGAGTATAATAATAAGTGTGTTGGTCTTGCCTTCCGACAAGACAAGCTTTATTTATTATCACTTTCTAATAATGTGAATGATGTGAGCACTGAGCATGAGAATGTCTCCTCGTCTATGAATGCAAGTAATAAGCGGAAGAGAGTTCATGATACATCATCGAAATTATGGCACTGTCGTTTAGGTCATATTTTGAGGGAGAGAATAGAGCGATTGATTAAGAAATCAATTCTTCCGCCTTTAGAATTTTCAGATTTAGAACAATGCATAGATTGCATAAAAGGAAAGTACGTTAAGAAAATAAAAAAAGATGCCAAACGAAGCGTAGGAATTTTAGAAATAGTTCACACAGACATCTGTGGTCCTTTTCCTGTGAAAAGTGTGGATTGTTATGATTCATTTATAACATTCACAGATGATTATTCTCGTTTTAACTATATTTATCAAATTAAGAAAAGATCGAAAACGTTGGATAAATTTAAGGTATTTAAGGCTGAAGTAGAAAATCAGCACAACTTAAAGATTAAGGTAGTAAGATCTGACTATGAAGGAGAGTACTACGGTCGACACACCCTATATGTCCAAGTTCCTGGACCTTTTGCAAGGTTATTACAGGAAAATGGCATAGTTGCCTAGTATTCTACACCGGACGAGCCTCAGCAGAATGGATATGATAAGTTACTCTACCCTACCGATAAGTTTATGGATGGAGGCATTAAAAACCGCCATTCATATTCTTAATCGAGTGCCAAGCAAGTCGGTGCCTAAAACACCGTTTGAGTTGTGGACAGGAAAGGAACCCTCACTTAACTATTTATGTATGTGGGGTTGTCCAACTGAGGCTAAAGTCTTTAATCCAAACATAGGGAAGCTAAATTCTAAAGCAGTCAGTTGCCATTTCATTGGCTATCGAGAAAAGTCAAAAGGTTATCATTTCTATTGTCCTGACAGACAAACAAAGTTTGTAGAAACAAGACATGATGTGTTCTTAGAGGATGATATGATAAGGGGCAGCATGGTAGCATGAGAAATTAATTTTGAAGAGAAGCGGGTATACGTGCCCACTCCAGTGGTTCAGGAACTATTCTTCACGCTACCTATTGTTGCTGTACCAACAGTGTAAGACAATGTAGTAACAACACCTATTGTTGGCTCTCCTATGGCAACCTGTCGTTCAGGATCCCATAGAACCCGTTGTCACACACGAGGAGCAACAACAGCCTCATATAGAACAAGCGTCATCTAACGAGGCCTCTAGAAGGTCTCAAAGAGTCAGAAGATCAGCCATTCCTGAAGACTACCAAGTTTATGAATGTGAGGAATTTCAAATGGAGGGTGATCCCGTCTCATTTGGAGAAGCCATGAGAAGCGCTCACTCATCAAAGTGGCTTGAAGTCATGGAAGATGAAATGAAATCAATGAAAACCAATAGTGTTTGGAACTTAGAAACAATTCCTAAAAGAGCCAAGACAGTAGGCTATAAATGGGTCTACAAAACCAAACATGACTCCAAAGAGAATATAGAAAGATTTAAAGCGCGACTTATGACGAAAGGCTTCACGCAAAGAGAATGTATAGATTATAATGAGACATTTTCTTCAGTCTCATGTAAGGATTCTTTTAGAATCATAATGGCGCTCGTAGCACATTACAATTTAGAATTACATCAGATGGATGTAAAGATGACGTTCCTAAATGGGGATCTAGAGGGAAATGTTTACATGGCACAACCGAAAGGTTTTGTTGTGGAAGGAAAAGAACGTATAGGATGCCGCCTAAAGAAATCCATTTACGGATTAAAACAAGCTTCAAGACAGTGGTATTTGAAGTTTGATAGTACAATCAGAAAGTTTGTGTTTCAAGAAAATGTAGAGGACAATTGCGTTTATGCAAAGTTCAAGAATGAGAAATATATTTTTCTAGTCTTGTGTGTGGATGACATCTTGCTCGCTAGCAGTGATGTTAATCTACTACTAGAAACAAAGAAGTTCTTGTCCTCGAAGTTTGATACGAAGGATCTCGGTGAAGCTTCGTTCGTCCTAGAAATAGAGATTCACCGAGATAGAGAAAAGGAGGTTTTAGGATTATCCCAAAAGGCATACTTAGAAAAAGTTCTAAAGAAATACAGTATGCAAAATTGTAAGTCTTCACCTGCTCCCATAGTCAAGAGCAATAGATATGGGAAATTTCAATTTCCTAGAAACCAATACGAGATCGATCAAATGAAAGCGGTTTCATATAGTTCAGCTGTCGAAAGTTTACAGTATGCTCAAGTGTGTACTTGCCCTGACTTAGCATTTGTTACCGGGTTACTTGACAGATATCAGAGTAATCCAGGAATAGAACACTGGAAATTTGTAAAGAAAGTTTTGTGTTACCTGCAAGGTACGAAGGGTCTCATGCTAACGTACAAAAGATCTGATTCCCTGCACATAGAGGGGTATATAGATTCTGATTATGCAGGAGATGACAGAAAGTCCACGTCAGGATACATATTCACTCTCGCAGGAGGAGCTATATCGTGGAAAAGCTCAAAGTAAACCGTCACTACATCGTCCACAATGTATGCCGAGTCTGTAGCATGTTATGAGGCCATAGGGCAGGTGAATTGGCTGAAAAAATCCATGCCCGAGTTGAAAGTGGTAGACGATATATATAAGCCACTCAAGTTATACTGCGATAATAATCCAGCAGTATGTTATGCTCACAACAATAAGTCAAGTGGTGCTACCAAACACATTAACATAAAGTATTATGTTGTGAAAGATAAAGTCCGGGATCATATAATTAGTCTTGAGCATATAAGAACAGAAAAGATGCTCGTGGATCCGCTTACAAAAGGCTTACTACCTAACGTATTCAGAGAACACTTAGCCGGCATGGGTTTAAGAGAAAGCCTATGATTCCTGGACAATAAGGGCCTAGTTGAGAATCTGTTTCATAACAGAAAGGTGCATTATAACTGTTTAATCTAATGGCAACTGACCGTGACGATGAGGCACGCTTTATGCACTGATTTGTGATGGAATGGGAACAAGGTAAAGTAAGTTGAATTTAAGTCATAAGGTGAGATCAAAGAGGAGAATGTTAGGTTCTCTCCACCAACTTGGCCCAACGGCCAATTGGGCCCTTGATCCACGTCCTGATCGGGGGCACCCAACCGTTCTATGGTTGGTGGGCCCCTGTCGCACAGCGCTATAAAAAGGACAGTGGGGGCCGGGGCACAAGGCACGAAAATCACCTGAGCCGCCAGACGCCCCACCTACAATCCCTAAACCCTAAGCCGATCTAGTGAGGGGGGCGTTGCCAGCGACGGGAAGACCGCCACCGGCCACCGCCGCCTCTGCACTGCCGCCATTGCGTCCGGGACTTCACCGCCGGACCTCACCGCGTCACCAACAAGGACACCATGGCAAGCTCGTCTTCTACGAAGGCGGCCGATGGTTTGCACCTCCGCAACCCCTCTCTCTCTCACTATATCTGTAAATCCCGTACTAGTTTATGTTTTAGGACTTGCTATTTATCCCAAATGTCAGTATACATGCTAGATCTATGGCTAGATGATCCTGTCAAGTACATCAATTATTACCTCTTACAGCCTGTCAAAAGTTTTGCTAAACTAAACATGGTACCACCACCAATGTGCGTCCCAGTTACCCTTTCAAACTTTCTATTTCCGGTGACCTTATACTTGACAACATATGGTCACATGAGTTAGAGTTGCATTGTAATGCACTTTCAAAAAGGATCCCGGTGAAGTAGAACCTTCAGTATACTAACTCCTGAGCCAATGTTGACAAGAAGATAAGGAAACAAATTGTTTGGGGAAACATCTACTGGATTCCTCTGCAAGATATAGCATCAGTTAAAGGAAAAACATGCTCTACATCACAATAAATAAATAAATTGTTATTTGCTGACTATCTGACATAGTGAGTGATAATAAAAGTTAAAAATAATAGATTAATAGTGATACAAGACATGCAAGGATATTTGTCAATGAAATAGGATGATATGACGAGCAGCTAAGGACTGACACTGACTTGCAATAAAAAGTTTGCTCCAGAAACGACACTGTCCATTTCATCAAGCATGTCAAGACAAACACCTAGTTCCTCCAGGAAATCATCAGCAAAATTTATATGCTCCACCGCCTGTAGCCTGTGCATGATATCTACCATATACTTTTCTCAATTCTTTCAAAAAGAAAAACAATTACATGTCATCCAATAATCTTCTGTTCTGGATGAACAATACTAGGGACACCAGAAGACAGATTTGAAAAGGGTAGTTCTAATAACTAAAAGTACGCATAAGATATCATAGTTGGGAGGTAGGCAAAAGCTATGTTTTTGAAGGCTACAGAAACAGTTATACTGTGTTTCTTTTAAAGTTTTAATATATTAAAAAATATTTCTGTAACTCTTTATATGAAAACATTATTTACGTAACTTTGTAAGAGTTGTCAGTGACAAAGTGCCTGTGGAGTCGAACAATTATTTTGCATCAAACGTAAACAAGAGTACAAATATATTCACATCATGTTGGAATTGAACCAGCAAAGTTTGTCAGGGAATTTTGCTGCTACCTTGTTTGTGCAAGGATTAGTGGTAAAACATGCCAGAATGACCTTGCAAAGAAATGCGATAACTGTCAAATGCGGACATGTACTCTGCTTGCTGCATTAATTAATGTCATTATTACCATTTTGGTTATAAATATATTAGCAAAAGAATAAGCTACCTTCAGGGTCACGTTTTCTCTGCCTGGCCTCGTCCCTGACATACAAAATTACAATTTAATCCACAATAAAACAGTGCACCAATGACATAAGCAAACAAGAAAGTTCAAATTCATCTTGCAGTAAAAAACAATATCATGTAGCTGAAAATTTTGGTCAAACAGCTGGGCACATTAACAGCATCTGCTCGGTGCCTAACCTTCTCTGGTAGATGTCCTTCAAGCTTTCAATATACGTCATAAATGGCATCCAGAACATGCATATCTGCTCATATAGGTACTCCATAGTACATTGTTCGCTAGGACAAAAATGCCAGCAATGGCGTGAGTGTCTATACATTTTTTAAACTTGGACAAAAATATTGCAGCACTAGTGCACATGGCTATACATAACCATTTTTCGTATAAACAGTTAGGTACTGCATCCTCCCACTGTCACATCCACCCCTACAAATAAATTTCGTACTACAAATTATGCAATTCACCCAACCAATGCAAACACTCCATCCATACAGCAGCTTCCTTTTCCACTTAACTGTAATGAAAGTCTATATCATAGGACACCCTTGATGATTAGAAACATGCATGAGAACAGGAAGGAAACCACAGAAGACACAGGAACATCTATATCATCACATCTATACTATTCTTTATTTCAGATTAGCACTAGATATGAACTTTACAATATGAAGTCCCAGAAACCTCTACTGAAGAATTTGTGTGGGTATTGGGAGGTAGCATGGACAACTTTACTCTATATATGGATTTAGGAAAATCCTCGGTCTCATGCCAACCTTACTTCCATCACCGTGTTGACTATTATCCTAGAAAACAACAGATCATATATAGGCACACAGCAAAAAAACAGCAGTTGCCTTTATTGTTGGCGCATTTGATGCTGCCTGATCAAAAGTTGAGCATAAACCAGTTCATTCCAGGAATCTGGTACTCCAGGAAGGCACCAGTGGCTGCAGTCCTGATATCTTTCGGGCGATCTCCTCTCCTCGTCAGTATGGTTCTGCTTGCGGTAGATGGAAGGGTGTGCATCCTTTCTGTAGTCAGTCATTCTCGTTATGTTCAAATAAACAACCGGAGTTTTCATCTTGTGGATCACATCTTCAAGAATGCTCATCTTTGGTGGGTAGGTTGAAAGGTACTGTTCATTTGTTATTGGTTCGCTCTCCTTGTCACAGCTACCGCCTGAATTCCATTGGCCGCCACTGCATAGTGGAGATGCACAGCAAAATATTTGTTCAGTTGACCAAGATCAAATATATCATGTGGTAATTTGCAATATAAAAGGTGATGCACACCTAAAATGAGATGCTGAGTAGCCTCTGAATAACACGGAAGTTTTTCTGGGGTTAACATTGGCATCAATCCACTTGGACCAGGTTAGAAGAGCTTTATGAAAGGCATCCATGACATTTAGCTCATTATACACATGGTTACCTTCCTGATAGTAGTCCTTCCTGTGGCACATTAAATCTGTCATCAGTGTTTATAACGAAGTGGAGATTCTTGTTCAACCAAAGAACAAGGTGAGTTACCCAAGAGCAGTTTTCTCATGTGTCCACCAATGCCCAGTGTTGAAAATGAGAAAATCTGCATCCTTGTACTTCAATGACGATTGCTCGACCAGATCAAGCCTGAGAGTTTCCTTTTTCTTTCCACTGCTCACTTGCATCTCCCATTCCTGGACTAGGAATGGGGAGCGGAAGAACTCCACGCTGCAGTTATAGTCCTGAATGACACGAGTGGAAAAGGCAATTAGGCAACAATACTAATTAGTTAAATCAACAAACATGTGCATAGTGTAGAATCTGAACTTCAAAGACTACAATACCGTGAACAGGAAAGAGTATGAGCCTTCGGTCTTAAACTCACGCCTGCCAGATGCCTCAAAAACCTTCCTCTTGTCTTTGACAGAATTCCTCAAAATACACACAAGGGATTCCCACATGTTCCTATTGAGTGAATCACCAACAAAAACAAGTCTTTTTCCTCTCAGCCTCTCCAACATATCGGTTGGATTCAATCTGAAATAACACAAACATGATCTTGGCAAATTACAAACCAAGCTTGAAATGAAATCATTAAAATCATTGCATTGTTCTAATAACATCATCCTCACCTTGGGACACTGCATCCACTGGGTTGCCAGTGGAGCTTCTGGTAAGCTAGATCACGCCGACCGTTGAGATAGCAGTCAAAGGGCTCATCAATGTGAGGACATGATCCCTCAGGGTAGAGAGGGTATGAGTCATCCCTAACCCAATTCCCATGGAACATATCGCAACTAGCCACTTCCTTGAACCAATCAGCTTTCTTATTTCCACCAGAACCACCATCCTGTTTTATTGATGACCTGTTACCCTTGCTGTTATTTCCAGATTTTGAGGAGTTTGCTTGGGCCGAATGGTTCTCTGATGAACCAGGACTGCCCTGAACAGCATCTGCCTTCGGATTATTCACTGTATCAGTGCTCCCGCTGGGAGCAACTTGGCTCTGGGTCTGTTCCTGATTCTTCACAGGGGGAGACGCTACAACTGTGTTGTTGTTCCTGGGAGATCCAACGTCTTTCTGCCCTACCAATGCCAGACTCCCAGTGTGATTACTAGTTGGAACGACACTCACATTTCCCTTACTGCCCTCAACTTCGCCATCTCCAGCATTGCTCTTTACTGGACTAGAACTTCCAGGTGATTGATGGCTTGCATCTCCACTTCCACTGTCTGGTTGAGCATCTGAACTCTCACTGGTCACAGCCATTGTATCTTTACTCTTCCCCAAACTAGAACTTACATCTGATGTATGGCTTGCATCTCCATTTGGATTTCCTGGCTGAGCATCTGAACCTTTATTCAGCTCAACCTTGGTATCTGTGCCATTTCCGGAAGAACCCCTGCTCCCGGCTCGAACAGAATCTCCAGCATGAGGCTTTACAGTGCTGCTATTTCCAGCAGCCGAACCACTGCCTGAAACGCCACTTTCACTCCCTGCCAGATTATTGGAAGATCCAGTGCTCAAATCTACCTTCCCCAAGCTGCCACTCCCAGCAGAACTATTGGTGGAAACATCAGTTGCAACTTTGGCCTCAGCTCTGACAGTGCTGCCATGTCCGGCAGCAGCATTGCTCAGGGCTCCGCTTCCACTTCCCGACTGCTTATTAGACCCATCGACGCTATTCTCGCCGACCTTGGCGGCGGTTCCATGTAGGGCTGAACTACTGGTCGGGGATCCACTGCCGCCTCCCGTGGAAACGCCTCCGTGGCTTCGTTTATTCACATCCACCGCGTCGTTCGGAGCACCGTCACTTGAGGCGGAACTGTTCGTTGGAGCTCCGCCTCCGCCAATGCCAGTACCGGCCAAATCGGCTGCCGGAGGCACGCTCCCAGCGCCCGCATTGCCGATCGGAGCGGCGCCTCCACTTCCCGGCTGCTTACTAGACCCAGCCGCGGCAGAGCTGTTGCTTCCCGCCGCGCTACCGACTTGCACAGTGCTCGCATCACGGTCAGGGGTCAACTGGCCACCGCCACCGCCGCCGCCCGATCCGCCGGACGTGACGCGCAGCGGCTCTGGCGAGGGGGCGGGCGAGTCGGCGGGCAAGATGGACGAGAAGAGGCTGGAAATCTGCGAGCGGTACGGCGCCGTGGACGCGTACACTCCGCCGAACCACGAGGCGCGCCGGCGCCCGCGGAGGAGGGAGGCGAGGCGAAGGCGACGTAGGCGGTGAACGCCGCGAAGGCGGCCGCGAAGGCGTACAGCGTGAGCCTCGCGCGGCGCCGGGAGCGGCCTCCGAGCGGGCTGAGCGGCCCGGCGTCCGCGCACACCAGGCCGCCGCTCTGCTTCCACAGGCTCTTCATGCCGCCCGGCCGCGGCGGCGCCGGGGTCCGGTGTGCCGCGCTCCGGGGTGTGGAGCGCGGCAAGTGGAGGGGGCGGAGGCGACTAGCGAGCGAGAGTGGCCGTGGTGGTGGTTGTGGGGTGAGATGGCGAGTGGTTTGAGGAAGCTTTGGAGAGGAAGGGGGAAGGGGGTGGTGGCTATAGGAATTTTTGGGTGCCAAAAACTAACAAACCAGACCCGGTTTAGATTGCAAGTTTTTTAACTTTTTTTTCATCATATTAAATTTTTGACATAGGTATAGATTATTAAATATAGATAAAAAAATAACTAATTATACAGTTTGATTGTAAATTACGAGACGAATCTTTTGAGCTAATTAGACCATGATTGAACAATAATTATCAAATACAAACAAAAATGCTACGGTATCAAATATTGATTCCTATCCATCATCCATCATCTAAAGAAGGCCCCACTACAGATCCGTTTAGATTTTGTTGACTGATGAGGGTGAGGGGTCAAGGGGGGTCAGCGGAGAGACTCCAAGATTGCCCTGGTCAAAATATAGCAGGGAAGCGGTAGGTATTAGCCCACGAAGAAATGTCTCGTCTCATCACTTTACGAATTTATTATGGCTGACTTTCCTTCTTCGTAAAAAAAATCAATTATAATATTCTTCCAAAAAAATTAAAATTCTAATACACGGAGTAATACAGAGTCAAACCATATTAAAGTCTCCTTTGGCACGGCTCATCCAAAACGGCTTCACCGGTGAAGCCAAAGCCGGTGAAGCCAGAAAAACTTGTTTTTCCCGGCTTCTAGTTCATTTTAATCTCGGTTTATAAAACGAGCTTCACGCTACAATACCTCGATTTACGTAAAATAGATGAAGCCGAAGCCGCATAAGCCGTGCCAAAGAGGCCCTAAATCTGATCAATATCAGTACATTCAGTATGGAACATATATTCACAGTACATTTATTTGGTATCACAAATACAAACTCACTTTTCTAAAAAGAAAAACTCGACCCACGTGGGGCAAGACACCCCCGGGCATTTGCTTAAGAAAGAGACCTTCTTACGCAGTTGAGAAAACCCCTGAACTCTCTGCTCCACCCATACATAGCGGCACCGTAGCTCACGTGAGACTGGGCTGGTCTAACCCATACACAGCGGCATCACAACTCCTGGACTGGCCTTAGACTTGTGTTTTGGCGTGGGGCAGACAAGGATTTTTTAACGCGCAGATAAACTGTGCCTCCTCCAACCAACAAATCCACCCTCGTAGGGGTTCGAGCTAGACCAATTGATCTAGCGTTCGCTTGCAAACTCACTTTTCTATAAACTTAAACAAACTTTAGATAGTTTGACTAAAGGCCGAAATGGAATATGGCCCCGTTCGCTTCGCTAAAAAAAACAAGATGAAACACTGTTCCGGCTAATTTGTTGTGAGAGAAAAAACACTATTCCAGTTGAAAAGACAAGCCGAAAAGTACGGATTATAAGACAAGTGAATATGGCCCGTATATCCTACTCGATAGAGCCTCACTTTCAGTTTGTTCGAACAAATTACGTGGATTCCTACGACAGTTAAAATACAACTAGTAATTGATTGGGTTTTGAAGAATCATTTTTCCATTTACACCGTAAACTGAAAGCTTAAAAAAAACACTCCCACTGCTCCTCATTCATCAGCACCAATTGTCTCACTTGCTCCTCACTGTATTTTTCCATCAGAATCACCTCAGGAATCAGGAAATGGCCAAACTGGCTGTAATGCGTAGCTTACATGGGAGGGGCACGTGTGAAAAAACAGCGGGGTAAATCAGGTGGTGAGGACCATTGGTTCCGTTGGTCGACAAGCATGGTCATCATACGAGCTGAATGGATGATTTTGTTGGGACATATTTAGTGTGGAATCAGAGGGAACGGACAGGGAGGGGGGAGGCTGAAAATGAGTGCTGAATGGATGATTTTGTTGGGACATATTTAGTGTGTTAGTGTGGAATCAGAGGGAACGGACACACACCTAAAAGAAAAGTATAGCATGACAGTGAGACAAACATCGTCGGACGTCAAAATATGTTAATTACGCGTGGTAGCAACAGCCAATGGCAAAAATTGTGAGCATCTTGATCTACTTGGAGTTCCATCGCACAGGTTAGAGAATGCATGGCTAAATACAACCTATTTTGACTTAGTATGATCGAAGAGATTTTGAAATAATGTGATCCACACCGTACCAACGGGCACCGGAGCTACCCAATAAAACAGGCAATTGAAGCAGCCAAGCAGGGTCTCCCGGTGCAAGGCTTGCGAGCACGGTGTTGTACGGGGGACATCCCAAAAGCCGCGTTATAATTGGAGCGTGGATTTTCCACACGTACCTGTGGCCGCTAGGCCTATCGTTGCCGTAGGAGGGCGCCAAGATTCACGCTGCTTGGACACGGCGAGTGTGTCGGGTCGATGATGCCAGCGGAAGGAGCGCGGGGCTGGGTCCAGCAATGGCGCCCCTGCCCCAACCCTGTCCGGCCGCCTCCTCCGCCGCCCGCTCCGGCGGCGTCACCATCACCTCTGCCTCGCTGCCGTCTCTCCCATCCCCGCCACCAGGGCCAGGGCGGTGGCAGACGAGCTCGAGGTTGCCGGAGCCCGGGGCCTGTTCGGCTCGTATATAAGCTGGCTGGTTTTGGCTTATTCAATAGTGTTCTGTGAGGAGAATAAGCTGAAATAGGCTGACTCGGCTGAAAAGTAGTTCAAGCGAACAGGCCCCGGCGCGATGGCGGACGATGTGGCCGGAGCTGGGGCGGCGGAGCCCAGGGCCGTCGACCGGGCACGTTGGAGGCCGGCGCGGTGCCGGATGCCGGCGTGGGGGCGGCGGCGGCTTGGGGAAACGCGCCATGGGCGGCGGTGGCAGAGGAGAGAAAAGAAATGCTTGAAGATTCACGCTGCAGAGATGAAGAATGGCTGGGATAAAACATGCACCACATGTACGTGGCACGCATGCCGTGTTTTTCGAGTGTGCGTATGATTCAGGGAATCGACCGGTGGGAGGAGCGAAACGATTGGACGCGTGGCGTCGTCCTAATCATGGCGATGAGATGACACCGTCCGATCAATACAGTAACCGAATTGAGCATGGACTTCAACTACCTGACCAGCGTGTTTCCCCTCGGTCACCGTGTGTTGAAAATAATGCCTATGGTCTGTGGATAAGAGGACAGTGTCACCGAGACTCCCATTGTCAAAAGTGCTGCGTTTCTTCAAGCCCGCAAGGAAAATTTCGGCTTCATTCCAAATCCTAACTTAACATGCTTTGTACAATGCAAATTCATCTGTGTTGGCCCCGTACAATACTCGTATATAACCAATGACAAAGGAAAATTAAAGATAGTTACTGTAATGTAGTATTGTTCTGGTACTTTGGTACGGTCTGCGGTGGATCTTGCGTTGTCTTTGACATAAGTGCACCCTGATGGCTCATGCACACACATGCTGACATGCTCACATGCAGTAGTAGCAGCTCTTTGCGCGTCTCTGTGTTTTGCCGACTTGCCGTGTCCGTACATGTGGTCTCTTGAGCCAGGAAATCTGCGTCGGTGGCGTCGCGTTTGGACTTTTTTTTTTTTGACAACAACTCATATATTATATTAAAACAGTAGCCATTTTACAAAGAGGTCCTCAAAAGAAGACCTGATTACATCACAGTCCTGCAGCCGATGGGGGAGACAAGGCCGCCGGCGGAGGGTCGCAGGGGGCGTCAAACGGGCTGCTTTACATCAGAATTCGGAAAGCTGTAAAACTGCGTTATCTAGTCCCGTGCCTTGCCTTTGCCCGCCTGAGGATCGATGGTGCGGTGCGGGTGCCTGAGAAATTTGATGTGGTCTCGGCTCGATGGGGACGGGAAGTTGGACTCTTGAGTCCCTGAAAATTCACAAGAAGGAAGTAGGAGTATTCATCCAAAACGGCAGGACCGGAGCGGGGAGCCATCAGTGGTCTTACTCTAGCCCCAAAAAACGCATCGAGCCATCGACAGGACAGGAGTAACGCTGATGAGCTGATGAGAAGCATCATCATCATTATATGGAAAGCACTGGCTGTGAAAGCTCAGTCTACTATCTTGTGGAAGAGAAACCTGCAACGCGCGCGAAAGGTTAGGTACAAGCTCACTGGATCGGTGCCGGGAAGCCTGTGTGGGAACGTCGACGCCACACCAGAGTGCCGGCTACGCACTGCAAGTACGTCCGCACTCGCAACTTTTGCCACGTCTCTCTACTACTGAAGAGCAAAGCCGGGTCAAAACGGAAGGGGTGCGTGCGACCTGAAACCGATGCGCCGGACACGCTGACACGGGGCGGATTAAACTATCTGATCCGATCCCTTGGTGTGGTTTGGAGCATAGAGATCGGGATTTATTTGCGAGTCACATGCACCCCAAACGGCCAAACCCACACGCTTCGAGCAGTCTCCCTACACCCGCTATGCTGGAGACTGGAATGCTGGACGCCTGGACCTGTGCCCATAGCTGCGTTGGCTTGATACCGTACTCCTTTTGGCGTGGGGTTGCTTTCAGAGATTCGTATTCGCTGATAGTTCCATCTCATCTCATGGGTGTTTGAGTTTTTTCTTGTCTTATCGAATGTTTGAATACTAATTAGGAATTAGGAGTACTAAATATAATCTAATTACAAAACTAATTATATAAATGAAGACTAATTCACGAACTAATCTATTAAACCTAATTAGTCTATGATTTGCTCATGTGATCCAAACACCCCCCTTAATCATCCGTCTTGGTGCTCAGTTTGTGTCTGCTGTCTCCTTTAACTAGCTAGTAGTTACTCCTATTTTGGTTGATCGATCCACGGAGTGAACCACTTTTACCATTATATTCCTGAATCCTGATGATGATTGTTTTCAAATGTTTCTTTTTTGCGATGCGAGTACCGCGGGTTGGTCACATAGTTTATTGAGCATTCCTAGGAGAAAGTGTTCAGTACTAGGCTATTAGATGGATGCAGATCCGTGGAGTACGATTGAAGCAAAGCAAGGCAAGGCAAGGCCATGTTGGCGCTTTAATCCTAGCTTTGCAAAGCATGGCACTTGAATTGTAAAGGTGGTAAAAGAAGGAAAGCGTGCAAAGCGGCCGCGCGCGATTTGCTAGTGCCATGCATGTATGCACGCAGCGTGTGACGAGACGGTCGGCATCATAAGCACACCATTATTCAACGTGCCTGCGTCGCCAACACATGCGACCTACGATTCATCTTCCTCAACTCCGATTCAGAGGTTAGGGGAGGGAGGGGGTGAGCAGCACAGGCGGATAGTGGATGTCGCAGCTGGCGATGCAGTGGGGACTAGAGGAATAAGGTTTAAGGTGTGGAGTACAGAGGTCCTCCAATGACCGACGGGCTTACAAGGGGGAGGAGCCTGGTAGTAGCGGGCGAACCGGCGATGGTGCCGGGTTGATGGACGGCGAGCGAGACGGTCGGGGCGAAAAAAGGTCCATCTTTCCCCTCGATTGGGATTAAGGGTGGGCGGGGTAGGAGCGGTAGAGGTGGGCGATAGGCGGCGCGAGCGGGGATGGTGGGCAAGGCTACCCAAAGTTAGCGGAGGAAGGGGATGACGGAAGGAAGAAGATGAGCGCCACTAATGTTATCAACGCGCACACATTGAGGTTGAAGGTCCTGTGTAATCGTGGACGTGGAGCCGAGTTGCATGTATGATGTGAAACTGGATTCACATTGATCGGTCAATGGCTTTAAAGCTTTCTTTAGCTCCACTAGTATCTAGCTCAACCCATATATATTGGGGTGTATTAAAGTAGAAAATTAGTTAATTTTCCACCATAACACGTAGCTAAATAAGGTCTAAAGTAGCCTTTGTTTTTTGAATCATGCATACCCTTGAATACATTGAAGTACTCTCGCCTCTATGATTGTGTACCACACACTACCTCTACAAGAACCTCCAAAGATTGTGACCATAGATCTCATGATTAATGAAGTCATCGTAGACGTCTCGTCATGATCGATCATACTTAGAGGATCCCGCAAATGAGGAGCATATGTCTAGTAAAAACATCCTGAGTTTTGAAAATGGTATAAAATAGCATACCTACAAAACTTTTTATTAATAATATCTACAAATTTGGCACATGTCTAGGAGTACTTCCAATCGGACGTGCTACTTTCCGGCTGCTGTTGTTCTCCTTTTATTCGCTCGAATGTGCAAGGAGAATTCAAGTTTGCCACCAACAGAGGCGGAATGGGCAGTGTGTGATTATGCGCGTGGCATTTCTTCCTAACCAAAAAGGCCTCAAGTCCTTAACACAAAGTATGTCAACGTGCATGAATTTATGTTCTTGTGACGTTATGTCACCCTGACTTGGTCACGACCTGTTGTGGGTCCGCAGACGCTGATGAGGCCCACGTTTCAGCCATAGCGAGCAGTAACATGAGATTAACCGCTTGACGCTTGTGTCAAATGCCTCGATCCATCCGTACGAAATTCACAGCCACTGGTACGGCTAGTGGTAGGATTACCGGTACCACATGTCCTAGTACATTTTCAAGATGGACTACACTACAACATGTCCTATACTACGATTATACCCTAGGAAGGATACGGATCCAAAATCCGGACGAGAGCGACCTGCAACGGCAATTGAACAAGCATACAAGTACATCAACAGCGCCAGTGTGACTGACAGCCTGACCCGTCGTCTAGCTGCTTCATCACCGAAGCAAAACAAAGCATCCCACCCCTCAAAAAAAAACGCTCTGGTTCAACGCCCTGGAAAGAACGGGCCCGCGTCCAACGCTCTGGTTCAATTCGGTCTGGTGCGGCACTGCGGCCCGCTGGGACCGAGCCGTCACTGCGCCACGCAGAGCCGCTGACCCAATTCCCAAGACGGGCACGTATGACTTGCCGACGGCACGTCGCCGGCTATCCATTCCAGTTTGCCGAGCCCGAGCTACACTACTGCGTGCTCCGTCGCCACGACGGCGTGGTCTCGTCCGCTGTCGGTGGGTACACACATGGCCGAGCTGCCGCGGAGTCCGTCGGGTTTTCATCAGTGATCGGCGCCTGGGGGACATGAGACAGCGACGGGTTAAAGGCCCGGTTTGTCCTGTGGACACAGGCGTTGGTGCTTGGTTAGTGCGATGTTGACCTCTGCAGACTTTCCATTCATGGCCACCATGTTCTCTCCTCTCCTAATACGGGGGGACCATGCCGTGCCATGTCCGATTCTCACTCCCATCTTCTTTCGAAAAGCCCATGGGAGGAAAAGGGTAGGCCGGCGCAGGTCATTCTGGTGTGGACGTGTGGTGCACTGGTGCGTGCGTACGTACGCCATGGACTAGCCGAATGTAATTGTGGATGTGACGCACCATCGCCCATTGGATGCAATACACGACTACCTTCGTTCCCATGTCCGGTAGGATTGGGCTTCTCAAAGAGATGGGCTAGGGATTTGGAGATTTCAGAGTTGTGGCCTTGTGGGCCATGGATTTGGAGATTTGCAATTAAGCAGGGACGAGGACAGGGCAACCGCCTTTTTTTTTTGGGACTGACCACACATCTCATGGCAGATTTTGCTGTTTGTTATCTTCTACATTTTCAACAAATCAGTAGTTGACACGTCACATGATACAAAACAACTAAACAAATTGAAAAAGCAGCACATGTACTGTCACATGACACAAAATCCGGAAGATTTTTATATTCGTTATCTTCTGGAAGATTTTTACGGCTGTTATCTTCCAGAAAATAATAAACTGCCCAATGACAGCCGAATGACAACACATATCCAGCATACATACAACATAGGTACACCACCTGAGGGACAAGAAAGAAAGAAAACCAGCGTCAAGACAGACCACATTCACAGCAACGTAGATGACGGTGGCGACGGCTTGGGCGTAGAAGATAAGAGTAAGCCGATGAAGACCAAAGGAAAAGGACATCAAGATGCGCAGGTTCACTGGATCCAAATGTGTCACCAAAGCTCGATATGGTTGCGCTGTAGTTGTAACATCAGTCTTTTTGAAATATACCAATCTCTTCTAATAAAATTGTGACAGCTTTTGTCATCCTTTCAAAAAAATGTAGGCATCAAAGGTCCATGAAACCATTTAGAGTAGTCATTCTAAACTACTACATGAGTACATGACACTGCTGATATACCCCCGTTATGGCCTCATCACTGCAAGAACTCGTTATTGAACTTCCTTCTTACTTTGTATGGGACTCACCATATTGTGTTCCTAAAAATATAAGAAAGTGTGTCACTGTGACGTTTATCCTATATTGAGAAGATTTGGACTGGAATATCAAAGGTGTAGTCTCCAATATATAACAGGCTTGGGAATGTTCAGTGGCTCTAACCATACTTACCCAGCAACTTCTCCAGTGCTAACATTCTCCACCACCAGCAGACATCTCGCGGCAGCTCTAATCAGAATTTAGAACAAAAAAAATCAGGAGATATCAGATATGCAGGACTATTTCAAGGTGAACAGAATTTAGAACACATAATAAGAGTTTCCTATGCACACATAATCAGATATTATTGTCACTTATAATTTAGCATAGACTTATCAGTGGAAATCATAGGCTAATCTTCCTTAGAAATGACATGACAAACAGAATTGAAACACCTGAACTAACATCAAATACTCACTCAGGTTCTATAGTGAATCTGTTTCAGTGTCACATACCTGAAAAAAAGCATGAAGTTCAAGTTTAAAATAAAAAGAAAGCTACTGATACTTTAACAAATGATAAGTGTCATTTTAAAACTAGAAATGACCCACTATGTATGCATCAGGGTGTTAATGTATCTCTATGATTATTTGTACATATTTGAAATAGAGGTAACTCTGTATATAAGCAATCTTCTTCCAGTTTCACAGAGCAGAACACATATTAACTAAGTAAGTACAATTACTTTTCCAACAATATTAGATCTAGGAATTAGGAAATTTGCAAAAAATAAATAAATAATAGTAAGCTTAAATGAGTAGAGATATCGGCGTGGTCAGGGCTACAAATGTGTTGTAGCACTTTCTTCTTTGGAAAACTGCATATAAGATACAACAATTTATATGGACCAACAGAATTAGATTTTCAAAACATAACACAGGGATCAAGGTTAACAAATGTACTGAATTTCAAATACCATACAGGTACAAGTGATAAATTATTTTTGAAACAATTATGAGAAAGAACTTCTAATACAACTTATATATACTCATGGAACATTTTTGTAGGAAGAAAATCGACAAACAAACACCAATGAACTGCTAATGTATTTAGAGGAGCTACTGCAACGGTCATAGTCTGGTTTAGCGTATTCACGATTAGCCTTAGGACCATATATCACTGCAAGCTGCAGAGTGAGATTTCGCGTCATTCTTCTGTCTGTGTAACTAACTACTCCCTTTTGTTATCCTACACATCGAGCTTTTGGGTCTAGGAATTACAATAGGACACTGCTCTGCAATTCAAGTTTACAGTGTAATCTGGAATGGAAGTCAGTGCGCGCGGCCATGCAAGACATAACAAAACAGTTTAGAAGTTAAACCCAATTTTCGTTTGTTTAATACTATAGCTACAAATATTCAAATTCAGTGCGAATACTATATTATTACACTAAAGACACCCAGAAAATAGTTCAGATTATTTTTGCGAGCAAGATCGTCTTTGCTCGGTAGTATGAAAGATCTTCTCATGGATGCCAGAAGCATCTCTGAACTCTGACATGCGAAGTTAATTCATAATTCATCACCACAATTCGAAATGAGGTAAACATTCGTAGAGAAACACTTATCAACTCAAAGGGCAAGTACTTCTGCCTAGGATCAGAAGGAAAATAGAGATGGTTGTCAGTAACTGAAAAATCAAAAACACGGACCAATCTTCTCTTCATCACATCCAACGTTCCTCTAGGACACCATTACCAAAACAACATTTGCTCCTAGCAGCCATGAGTCCTAAATGAGTAAATGTACAACAAAAACTGAGAAACTGGATCACAGAAAACAAACAGAAAATCACAGAGAACACTGAAATACTGATATCAGAAACCTCAAAGGGAAAACTCAAAAACTCAAGCTCAAACTGTAAACTAACAAAACTGAAATTTGAATCACTGAACCTTGAAGGAAAAACTAAATAACTGAACCTCAAACTCTAAACTAACATAAACTGAATAACTGGGGCCCATCAAAGGGGAACAACAACGAAAACCTATAAAGACTGGTGAGCAAGGAGGGTCATATATTTTATTGTGCAGGCATACAGTACGAACAACGAAGCAAGAACAACACTAATTAGCATGAATAATAATTCTAATTAACTGTGACCTCACAGAAGGAGCAGGCATAAGCAAAGACATACATGCAGTAGAAGGAAAGGAACCATGGACCTGATGCGTGATAAACAAATGAGCATGAAGCACACCGAGCAGACCATCAAAAAGAAGGACCGTGAGCGACTGAGCACGTAATAGCAGAACATGAACCTGTAGTCCCCTAGGAAACCAGGGCAACATGTTTAAAACATCAAGAGCTGTCATGTCTATAAATATATATTTATAGAACTAGCTAATATATAAGACTATCCTATATTGTAAAATATGGTGTCTGTACAGCCCTAGTAGCAGCAGAGGTGGTACAGTACAGATCAAACAAAACGTGAACCGGCTGGGTTGAAGGATCAGCTGAGAGAATAATTAGACGCTAAGAACAGGACACAGGAAGTAAACATGGTGCGACACTATGAGCTGAGAGAAGCGGCTCCTGGAACTGGAAGGAATGACAGGGTCGCAACAACCACCAAATAATGTAGCAGATTACAAAAAGTAACGAATTTGTAAACAGGACAATAGGAAGAGACAGTAAACAGGCAAGGCAATGCAGTTGAAAAAAATGTAGCAGACCTGGAAGGAGGCCGAATCAGAGCACATAAATCCCATCCCACATAAATAGTAATAACGAACCAAAAATGAAGGGAAGCATGGCCTCAAAAGCCGCAACAACGCAGGCAACTAAAACGCAGAAGAGACACAGCCCAATCCCATTAAAAGGTAGACACTGACTAAAGCACATGCGGAAGCAGATGAAATTGTCGCCATAATAGGTATACTGTAACACAGAGCAAGGAACAAAGACACGTAACAGACCAAACATCACCTAAAACAAAAAAAAACAGAGTGTTGAAGCCCACATGCATGAGGTCAATGATATAACAAGACGCTAACAGCCAAGCAAACTCTTTACCACTAACAAACAGGCAGGCAGGAACAAATCTTTCTCAAACCAAACAAGCAATCACCATCCACTGAAACTGAATACAGGCAATATAATAGTAATGAAGCAGTTTTTCTAAAAACTGAACTAACTAAACAAAATTCAGAAACTAAAACTCTGAATCGCTGAAACACTTGTGCAAGCACAAAATTAAGGCCTTGTTTAAATCTAGGGTGTAAAGTTTGGGGGTGTCACATCGGGTGCCACGTGGGGGTGTCGCACGGGGTGTTCAGGTACTAATAAAAAAATAAATTACAGAATCCGTCAGTAATCCGCGAGACGAATTTATTAAACCTAATTAACCCGTCATCAGTACATGTGTTACTGTAGCACCACGTTGTCAAATCATGGACTAATTATGCTTAAACGATTCGTATCGCAAATTAGTCGTAAACTATGCAATTAGTTATTTTTTAGTCTATATTTAATACTGAGGAGAAACTAAACAAGGCCTAAGTATTCAGGAATACAAATTGAAACAATAAAATTATGAAATCTGAAACATGGAACCTTGAAGGGAAAACTGAAATACTAAACATCAAACTCTAAACCCAGTGCGCCGACCGACTCGGAGATTCTTTCTGAAGCACATTCCACACAATCACAGTGTCCGTCGACACTCAACGGCATCTGGAAGACCTCACCTACAGCAACGAACCGCATCACACACGACAACCCCCATTTCAACTCAATTAGCACAAAGCCCATCAGAATCGACTCCACTTGGGAATAAAACCACAACAGCAGCAGCAGCATCTGCCGAACTTCATCGAGACCTGCAACAGCGTCAGAGGGGAGGGGCTCTCGGAATATCCCTGGTGGTGACAGGAGGAGAAGATGGCTTATAGGAGTCGAGTCCATGGTTCACGGTGGGGGCTGCGGAAGGAGTGGTTCGGGGAAGACAGATGCGATATAGGGAAGGGAGGAAGAGAAGGAGACTCACCTATATCTCACACAGCCTGTGCGGCGGGCCAGAGTGACCGCGGCACGCGACGGCGGCGGCGGCGGACGATAGCCTGTTCGTTTGGCTGTGGTCGTAAACGATAGTAAATTTCCGGTATTTTTCTCTCACACGAACCAGCCAGCAAACTTCACAAACCAATACACCATCCAACGAACAGGCTGGAGGACAGAGGAGGGCCAACTGCAGAGCAGGAGGGAGAGGACAAGAGCAGTGTGTCGTGCAAGCGGAGCAGGGAGGACCGGGCAGCTGCGAGAGACGGCTGCACATGTCTTCTCTCTCTCTCCTGTCCTCCCGTTGGATGCGGAGCCACAGAGGGCGCGGCGGCCGCCGCCGCCGCCGGCAAGGCCACGGCCACAGTCGAGGACTCCCAGAACAACAAATTGAAAATGAAGACATATCGAACGACAACCACACAACTTAGGTGGTGTTTGGCTGTCAATTTAGTTTCGGTTATATTAAATATTTAGATACATGTATAGAGTATTAAATATAGATTAATTATAAAATTATTTGTATAGTTTGTGATTAATTTGTGAGACGAATCTTTTAAGCCTAATTAGTTCATGATTTGACAATGTGATGCTACAGTAAACATGTGCTAATGACGGATTAATTAGGCTTAAAAAATCGTCTCGTGAGAGTACTGGCGGATTATGTAATTTATTTTTTTATTAGTATCCAAACACTCCATACAACATCCTCCCGACATACCTCCTAAATTTTAGTCACTGTATCCAAAACACCACCTTAGATAGGCCAACAGAAACCAAAGAAAATTGTTATGTAAGTGAGCAGGAATCTTAACAAAATCTGGACCATACAAAAGTGGAAGAAAACAGAAACAAAAATCTGCTGGCAGATATTTAGAAATCCCATTTTTTTTTTGGAAAGAGTAATTCGTTCCATGAGATATAGGGCGAGCCACAACGGGGCTTCTGAGCCCAGTTTGAAACTCTCTAGGCAAATGGAGCCCCATTTGCTTTGGGCCTCAAATCCCCAGAAACGCCTTGCTCAATTCGTCACCTGCAAGTTGCTCGCCCTGAGGTGTTCTCCATTTGCATTTTGATGGCAACTGAATTAGTAGTAGTAACTGGGAAGCAGGTAAGCAACACATCCATGTCGTCAAGGAGAAAACACGCTCGTTTAATAATTAGAATTAGAAAAAAGAGCCAAGTAATAATCGCAACTCGAATCAAGATCAGTACACAAACTAGCTGTACATACATACATACATACATACATACACGTCATACCTCAAAGTAGTAGTAGTTTTAGTACTAGTGCCATTTTTTTTGAGACAATACTAGTACCATTTTTTTAGTACTATTTTACATGACAGATCAATTACATATATAGGAGCTAGTATATACTTGAGCAAAGCACCTCTAATGCAAAGAACGACCGACCCGACGATTAATTCACTTGAAGCAGATGGCAGGCTCAGCTCCGGGATCCACTACCGGCGAAGGCGACGGTGCGGCGGCGCCAGCGCCGTCCTCCGGCTCCGGGACGACGACGGGGACGTCGGAGAAGGCGGCCAGCACGCGGCGGACGCTCATGCTCCGCATCGGGCGGAAAGCTGAACGACCTCGCCGCCGTCTTCCCCGGGGTGAAGACGTCGGACGACTTGCGCAGTATGAGGTAGACCAGCGCCTGCACCACCGCGAACACGGCCACCTTCACCAGCTCGTCGCCGAGCTCCGGTGGCACGATGGACAACATCGCCTCCACGTTGCCCATTGCTCGGTCGCGATTGCTTGCTGTTGCTGCCGACGATCGAAGCCGGCGATATGATGATGCTCTCTGCGACGACTGTGCAAGCAGCTAGCTTTATGATGGAGTTCTTGGATGCGTCATGTACATCGGACGACGGTTTATATAGAGCGAGGGAGAGCAAAAAGATAGCTACCGGTCCGTTTGTGTAAGGCTTGTACGCAAGCGATAGTGTGTGCTGGGGTTTCAGATACGTGTTTGTGTTTGTTCGGCTCCGGTGGTGTCGATCGATCAGATCAGGGCGGTGCTTGTGGGCGAAGGAAGGAGAAGGAGGCGCGCAAGCCAGCCTGCACGTTTTGTTTCCACTACCGAAGCTTGATTAGCATGCTTCTGTCAGGAAGCATATCAGGGAGGCGGCGGCAAATGCTGACGATCAACAGGAGAAGGCGAATCAAAAGGAGTCTAATGAAGAAGTGGAAGATGGGCCAGAAGCCGGGAGGCCCAAGCGAGCAGCAAAGCCCAATCCCAGATACTTCGGGCCCGAGTGGAGGAACGGCTAGTCGATAAGAGGGGAACGCAGAGCTTCATGGAGGACAAGGTAGAACCCATAGGCAAGGAGGCCGGCTGCGTCCGGAGAATTGGAGCCGGTAGCGCTCTCCTCGTCGTGCTTGTACCAGATTGAGAGATTCCCTTGTCAAATTCGTGTTAAACTCTAGCCACTTAATTGATATCGTGATTCCGAACCATCGTTGAGTATTGGATCGTGACATTTGGTACTCGGAGCTGTCGATCCCGGCGCGATTCCGTTCTTCTCCAGTGTGGTGTTCCTCGGCGGAGATCCGGCGAGTCTAGCATCACCACCAGACTATCTACTTTGTCCTCAGTATCAGACCAGAGAGCAGAAGAGGCTGATGGCGCTGGAGGGCCAGATCGGCAATTTGGCGGCGTTCCTCAAGGGGATGCAGGCTCGGATGGATGAACAACATCAATCGATGAAGAAGGCGTTGGAAGCAAATACATCGGTTCTCCATGAGCCCATTGGTTGGAAACCCAAGGTGCAGGCGGATGTTGAGGAACTTCAATCCAGTGTTCGTGAACTTTGCACCAAGGTGGATCATCTCGCTGTGAAGCAGGAGGAGGTGACAAACTCTGCTTACAGGGTATTCGATACTGAGCATCTGAATGTGACGGGGTCTGCAACTACTGATCTGCCCAGCAAACCCTGTGGAGTAACCTCTGGGCCAAGTGGCCACGGCGATGAAACCATTCACCGGGGTTCAGGCAATGGGGTGGTCACCACCCTCATTCCTACCCCGGTCACAGGTGTGAGAAATACCAAAACTCTTACTCCTGTGGCTTTTCCTTTGGGACATGCATATTCCCCTGAATTTACTCAGTATCACCTGAATCATGCTTTACCAACTGTGGAGTTCCCTGAATTTGATGGCAGTAGTCCTAAGCTTTGGATAAAAAAGTGCAACAATTATTTTGACATGTATGATGTGCCAGATTTCCTTAAGTCTAGAACTGCTTACATGCATTTTAGTGGTGATGCTGATTTCTGGGCTAAGTCACTAGATTACCCAGTTCAGGAACTTGCTTGGCCTGATCTCTGTTTGTGATAGGTTTGAAAAAGATCAGCATAATCAGTTGCTTAGGCTGTTCTTTTGCATTAAGTAACAGGATAGTGTGGCTGAATATCTAGAGAAGTTTGATAGCCTTGTTCGTCAAATTTTAGCTCGTGATCCTAAATTCAGTGTAGCCACCATTACCAATAGATTTATTGATGGCCTGAAAGAAGATATTAGAAATGTAGTTCTTGTTCACAGACCTGCAAACTTGGATACTGCTAGTTCTATTGCCTTGTTGCAGGAAGAATACTACAGAGATCCACCCAAGAAAGAATTCAGGAAGCATGAAAGTAATACTGCTTTCAAGTATTCTGGCAGGAATAGTAGTGGTTCATTTGGTGGCACTGCTGCATCTCAGGTAACTAAAGGGGCTGATAACAGTCAAAATTCTTCCAGGAGGAACTCTGACAGTACTAGAGGAAATCGGTCAGAAGATAAGGCTGCAACTCTCATGAACTATAGAAGAGCTAAAGGGTTATGTTATAAATGTGGATAGAAATGGAGTCCTAGGCACAAGTGTGCAACTTCTGTGCCACTGCATGTTGTTGAAGAACTTTGGCAAATGTTACATGTTGAAGAGCAAGACCCTCTCGATGATTCTAAAGAAGATTCTGGTGATGATCTTATGGCTCTCTCTATTCATGTAGTGCAGGGTACAGATTCTAGTAAAACTGTGAGAATGGTGGGCAATATATGTGCCAAAGAAGTCATTATTCTGATTGATTCTGGGAGTACTCATAATTTCATTAGTGAGTCTCTGGCTTCAAGATGGAGAAATTGGAGCAATCACCAATGCAGGTCAGGGTAGCAAATGGTCAAATTCTGCATTGTTCCCATGAAATTACTGCTTGCCCTGTTTGGATCAGTGGCTATGCCTTCAAATTACCTCTGAAGATCCTACCTCTCCGCTGTTATGATGTGATTTTGGGGATTGACTGGCTGGAACAGCACAGTCCAATGAAAGTTAACTGGAAGGATAAGTGGTTATCTTTTGATTACCAGGGCAGTAAGGCAGTTCTTCAAGGAATTCTACCCCAAGTACAGTCTTGCCTAGAAATATCTTCACATGAGCTCACAGTTCTGGAACATCAAGACCAACTATGGTGTTTGTTAACATTGCAACTAGTTGATACCAATAAAGCTATGTACACTAGGCCACCTGAAGTACAGTAACTTGTGGACCAATTTCATACCATTTTTCAACCTCCCACTGGGCTTACCACCAAAGAGAGCATCAGAGCATACCATCCCACTAATTCCTGGGGCACAACCATGTAGGCTCAGACCCTACAGGTACAATTCTGCTCAGAAGGATGAAATTGAGTTACAAGTTCAACAGTTACTAGCTAATGGTTGGATTCAAGAGAGCCAAAGCCCATTGCTTCTCCAGTTCTTCTAGTCAAAAAGAAAACTGGAGACTAGACGTTATGTTTGATTATAGGAAGCTTAATGCACTGACTGTGAAGAATAAATTCCCTCTTCCTGTTATTGATGAAATGCTTGATGATTTAGTTGGAGCTAAATGGTTTACCACCTTAGACATGTCATCTGGGTTCCATCAAACCTTAGTGGCTAAAACAGATATTGCCAAGACAGCTTTTCAAACCCATAATGGCCACTATGAGTATAAAGTTATGCCATATAGAGTTACTGGTGGTCCTGCAACCTTTTAGTATGAGATGAACACTGTGTTGGCACCTGTGTTGAGGAAGTGTGCTGTAGTGTTTATAGATGACATTCTTATATATACAGTAAGACTTGGGCTGAGCATCTACAGCATATTAAAGAGATCTTTACTCTATTGCTCCAACATCAGTTTAAGGTTAAGCTTTCCAAGTGTTCTTTTGCTAAAAAGGAGTTAGCCTATTTGGGTATGTCATTAGTGCCAAGGGTGTGGCAACTGACCCTGGCAAGGTTGATGTCATCAAACATTGGCCAGTGCCCCTAAATGCTAAAGAAGTTAGAAGTTTTCTTGGGATGGCTGGTTATTACAGAAAATTTGTGCAAGTTTTTGGGGCTATCGGCAGACCACTTACTAGTCTTCTTAAAAAGGGGTCTCTATCTGTTTGGACACAGGAACAACAGCAGTCATTTCAGGCCCTGAAAGATGCTTTGACCACAGCCCCAGTCTTGGCTTTACCTGATCTCAGTAAACCCTTTGTGATTGAAACTGATGCTTCTGATAAAGAGATTGGAGTTGTACTTTAGCAGAATGGTCACCCTGTAGCCTATGTCAGTAAAGCTCTTGGACCGAAGAATCAAGCCCTTTCCACCTATGAAAAAGAATGTTTGGCTATCCTCTTAGCTGTGGACCATTGGAGAGCCTATCTTCAACATGGTGAGTTCACTATCAAAACTGATCAACACAGCTTAGTTCACTTGGATGATCAGAGACTTCATACTCCTTGGCAGCATAAAGCTTTAACCAAACTCATGGGCTTGAGATACAAAATATGTTACAAAAAGGGTGCAGAGAATAGAGTAGCAGATGCTCTATCAAGAGTTACTAACAACCCATGTCAAGAACTCACAGCAGTGTCTTCCTTGCAGCCTGTGTGGTTACAAGAATTAGTTGACACATATCAGTCAGACCCTCATACAGTTAAACTATTATCTACCTTGGCTGTTAACAATACCTTTGGTAATTTTTCTCTGTATCAAGGAATTATCAAATATAAGGGCAAAATCTGGGTTGGTCACAATGCCACCATTTAGCAATAGATTCTACAGTCTCTCCACTCTAGTCCTCTTGGGGGCACTCTGGTTTTCCAGTTACATACAAGAGGGTGAGAGGTTTGTTTGCTTAGCCAGGTCTTAAAAGTATGGTGAAGGAATTTGTGGCTCACTGCACTGTGTGTCAACAAGCTAAACATGAAAGGGTCAAATATCCTGGTCTTCTTCAACCACTGCCAGTCCCAAAGTTTGCACGGCAGGTGGTCAGTTTAGACTTCATTGAAGGTTTGCCCAAATCTCATAGTTTTGATTACATATTAGTGGTTGTGGATAAATTCTCTAAGTATGCCCACTTTATTCCATTCAAACATCCTTACACTACCCTACAAGTTGCACTAGTTTACATGGACAATGTTTTCAAGCTCCATGTTTTTCCTGAAGCACTTATTTCTGATAGAGATAGAGTATTCACTAGCAATGTATGGCAACAGCTGTTTAAGCTCACCAAAACTGAACTCAGAATGAGCACAGCTTATCACCCTCAGTCTGATGGGTAAACTAAAAGGGTTAACCAATGCTTAGAAGCCTATCTCAGATGTTTTGTTCATGCATGTCCAACTCAGTGGCAGAAGTGGTTAGCTTTAGCTGAATTTTGGTATAACACAAGCTATCACACTTCACCGAATACAACCCCCTTTGAAGTACTTTATGGTCAACAACCAAGACATTTGGGCATTGATGTTATTGAGTCTTGTGCTGTACCTAATCTCCAAGTTTGGCTAGCTGAAAGGAAAATCATGGTTCAGTTACTCTAGCAACAGTTGCTCAGGGCTCAGCAAAGGCAGAAAGTACAAGCTGATAAAAATAGATCTGAACGCTCCTTTGAGGTTGGGGATTCAGTCTATCTTAAGCTGCAACCATATGTGCAAACATCAATTGCCACTAGAGCTAACACAAATTGTCGTTTCAGTACTTTGGACCATATCCGGTTGTTGCTAAAGTTGGCCCAGTTGCTTATAAGCTTCAACTGCCTGAACATACATCTGTTCACCCGGTGTTTCATGTTTCATAATTGAAGAAGGCACTTCCGCCTACTGTCTAGGTTTCCTCTGATATCCTTGAACATTCTGATACTGACACTTTTCGTATTCCTACTCGAGTCTTACAGCATCGCCTGAAGCCTGATGGTGACAAGCTAGTAGCTGAAGTTCTTGTTCAGTGGTCTTCCTGGCCACCATCAATGGCTATGTGGGAGTTAGAAGTAGAACTCAAAGAACAATTTCCAGCAGCACCGGCTTGGGGACAAGCCAGAATTAAGAACGGGGGAATGTTAGGAAGCTTATCAGGGAGGCGGCGGAAAATGCTGACGATCAACATGATAATATGGGGGGTATAACCCCAGGTACCCATGGCAATGGACATGGGCCGCACCACCATGGGAGGTCCAGCCCATAAGATCAAGGCCTACAATGCTTGGCTCTGGTCGGTATGCACCGCAAGGAAATCAGAAGACATCTTGGCGATAAAGGAAGATCTGTTCGGATATGATAGATATCGTATTCCTTGTAAATACTTACTATATAGCCGAATAGATCTAGACTTAAACCGACCTGTAACCATACCCTCCACACTATATAAGGTGGGTAGGGACCCCCTGAATGCATCTCATATTCAATACAATCCACCAAAGACACAAGACGTAGGGTATTACGTCAATCAGACGGCCTGAACCTGTCTAAATCGTTGTCTCTACGCCCGTGTCACCATCCAGTTCCTATTACACGCACCTCCACCGATCATCTACTACCGTGGGTATACCCCTCGATAGACTGCCGACCAGATTTCATCGATAGTGGCGCGCTAGTCAAGGGGTGTGCGTGCTAATTCCATGGTGAGCTAGATGGTCCGCTTCCTGAGCTCCATGATCCTTCCCGAGCCAGGTCAGACCTTCATGGTCGGATCTATGACCAGGGTCATCGGCGCTGACGGCGTCGAGGAGATCGTGGAGGCAATGCAGAATCACCCTGCGCCGATCGTGCCAACATCTACAACGACATCTCCGATCTCGGCGCCTCACCGCTGGGTTAGGAGATCCATCAGCAATGACGATCTGATCGTATCCATCGATCGAGTCACAAACCGCTTAGCAGAATGACAGCTCCTCGTGTATTTAGTCTTAGATCAATCTAGAGCGAGCGATGAAGTTCCTGCACTCCAAGGTCACCATGCCACTAATGCCAAGCACCATGCTCATGCACGTCGTTCGAGGTGTCAAGATGAAGATTTGGTGATCACGGCAACTCCGGAAGGGCATACTGTTCAACGCCGATCACTCCCCGCCCCGACGGAGAACATGCCGAGGCCCTATTGTTTTGGGCTAGTGGGTGCAGATCCAATTTGTTAGGATGCCCTACACCATCTTTTCACCGACCACACCAAGCGCAGCTACGTCAATGACCTCTACCAAATCGACCTCCCTAAGGCCGACCAGCCTACGCCAATGGTAAACATGGTGCAAATCCGGCAGCTTCTGGATGACACGCTCATACAATCCTGGAGGAAAGCCCTGAGCCATACTCCGAGGGCTCTACCAGTAACTGCCCACCTTTCCCTCCAGGCTTTGGGAGAGAGCTTTTTATGGTTACCCACGACAGTATTGCTATCGATGGAGAAACCAGTGTCCAGCGCTGTGAGCACGAAGCCAAGAATGCTGATCGCCAACAACGTCGTAATGAAGAAGCAGAAAATGCCGCCCAAGCTGCCAGAGGTGACCCACCACCTCTTGCTCGTAATCTCCAACAAGAGTTCCTCATGGTGGACAACCAGCAAGTGGAGCAGACGCTGAGCGCCAATCTGGCTGTGGCCACCCATAAGCTGGCTAGACTCCCACCAACGCCAAAGGTACTCAAGATTCAAGCGCTGCTTAAAGTAGCTTAGGTCTAGGTCAACGACATCCGGAACCTAGTTATGTCTTTTTCGACCGCATTGGCTCATAGTTGAGACCCCCGTGGCTGTCGCCATGAGGGGGAGCCGTTATCATAGCAGCCAGATTGTCCAAGGAGGGTCCAGGGGCAATGTTGCCATCAACCCTAGATCACAAGGACCACAAAATTAGTGTGGCCGACCAGCTCATGACGCCAACCAGGAGGTTAATCAACCCCTGTGTGGTGACGCCCACGACAGTATCAACGCCAATCTCGATGCCCGCCATCACATCGAGAATAGTCATGCCCAGCGGCATCGGGTAGAACTCCAATGCCGATAGGACTATGACGACCAGCATGGCAACCCTATCGGCCTCTGACCACTCCCCGCTAGTCGAGCCGATGGGACCTTGCCCCTTTACAGCAAGGCTACGAGTAGTATAGTGTCCCATAGGCTTCAAGGTCTTCGGGGCTGATCCCTACGACGACAAGGCTAATCCCGAGCAGTGGATGCTGCTCTACGAGATCGCCGTACGTGCCGTCGGGGGAAACAGCGATGTAATGGCAAACTATCTGCTTGTTGTGCTCTCCCAATCTGCCAATAATTGGCTTATGGGCTTGGGGGAGGACTCCATCGAATCGTGGGATGATCTTAAGAGAGTTTTTATCGAGAATTATATGGCAACGTGTCAGCAGCCTAGCATAAAGTATGATCTAGAGAAACTCCATCAGATGTATGGGGAACCTTTACGAAGCTACATTAGGCATTTCTCGAAAACGAGGAACACCATCCCCAACATCGGGGACAGTGAGGCCATCTCCGCTTTCACCGAAGGACTCCATCACCATCAGGAGCTGCGCTCCAAACTTTACCGCTAGAGGCCCTAGACCATCGGCGAACTCCTCAAGGTTGCAAACTCATACACAAACTTCAAAGAATATGATCGGCAGTTCAAGGACAATGTTGCTCGTGCTTCCCGCTCGGATCGCCACCCACGTCATGATGATGATCACCGTGAAGAACAACGTTATGAAGATCACGGCAGGCGCTACGACGATTGCGAATGCCGTCATAATGATCGGCCAGAGGGATCAAGGGCTGCACAGCTACGTCGCCACCAACCAGAAAACTTCATCAACAACGTAGAGTAGCCACGCGCTAAGCGCAATTTCAATGTTGCCTATGAAAAGCTCCTTGACGGTCCGTGCCCAATTCACAAGGATAGCAAGCACACCATGCGGCAATGCTATTGCATGGCCAAAGCTTTCCGCGATGAGGAGCAGAAACGGCAGTGACGTAAGGATGATGAGTCAGATGATGGCAAGGGGGAGGAGCGTCCTAAGGACGCACGACAAGACCGTCGCCATAATATTCGGAGGTTACGCCGCCTCTGAGAGCAAACGCCAGCAGAAACTCATCGCTCGGTAGGTCATGTCGATCACCAAGTACAACATGGTCGCCGATCCTAAATATCTGAACTGGTCGGAGTACCCTATCACCTTCAGTAGGGATGACCAGTGGGCAGATATCCCATACCTAGGGTGTTTCCCACTCGTGCTGGATCCCACCATCCGCAACGTGCGGTTCAAGAAGGTCCTCATCGACGGTGGCAGTGCCCTCAATCTCCTCTTCGCCGGAGCCCTAACTGAGTTAGGCCTCACAAAAGACGATCTCATCCCTGTTGATTCTCCATTCTAGGGGATTGTAGCTGGCAGAGCAGCCCAACCTTTGGGGCAGATCACCTTGCCAGTTCAGTTTGGCACCACCGACCACTTCCATATTGAGTACGTGAACTTCTTCATGGTAGATTTCGAGACCGCCTACCACGCCATCCTTGGCCGACCAGCTCTCGCCAAGTTCATGGCCGTGCCTCATTATGTCTACTTGGTGTTGAAGATCCCGATGGAACAGGGTGTTCTCAGCCTGCATGCCAATTTCTCCACCGCCTACGTCTGGGAAAGAGAAGGACTCGCCATCGCTGATGCGATGGATCTCTCGGCCAGAATGGAGGCTTGCATCGCTAACTCCAAGAAGGTCCTAGCAGAGGAGCAGGTGATCTCGACTTAGGAGCCACCTCGGTTTGTGACTAAGTCCAAAGACACAAAGGAGGTTGAGCTCGTGGTCGGCGACAGAAGCAAGACGGCTCGGATTGGGGCCCATCTCGACCTCAAATAGGAAGACGCGCTCATCAGCTTCCTCTGCAGAAATGTCGACGTGTTTGCATGGAAACCTGCTGACATGCTTGGCGTTCCTCGGGAGCTGATCGAGCACTCCTTTAACGTCTCGTCGACCGCCAAACCTATCAAGCAAGAGCTCTCGATGATTCGCGCAAGACAAAAAGGAGGCTATTAGGGCAGAAATAACTCGGCTATTGTAACACCCTTAATGTTACAAAGTGAATCACTTGCTAAACCATGTCATGAGCATTATACTTAAGTGATATTGCATGTGGTGTGATGAATAGGTAAAGCATTGTAACTTAAACGAGTCGTAAAGACGTAAAACGAAAAGTTAATTCGTAATTTATAAAGTTAGCAAGTAGGGATGTTAACTAATTTTTATTGAACAAAAACGCTATAAAACATATATGTGACACCTTAATAAAGTTTGAAATGTGAGATTTGTAGATGATAATGAAATACTTGGTGTTGAGAGATAATGTTGTTAAGTACTATATTCAATAGCTTAAAAGTGGAACTAGAAATAGAAATCCATTTAACACTTAGAAAATTTCATGAACTTTTGGAAGGTTAGGCATTGTGATGTTTAGCAATTTTTGTAGAGAAATTGGGTTAAGGAGTAGGTTAGTATTATGGCTTGTTTTAGTAGCTTAATATACCCTCTAAGGTATAGCAAAAGTGGTCTGGGGATTGGATCAACGGTTTAGACGTTTCGAACACTTTAAAATGCATGCATAACATGAACTTGGGCCGTCTTCTCATGTTGGGCGCGGTCACCAGGCCGTCCAGCCCCAACATCGTGGCATCGGTGCGCTGGGCGTGCGCGCACGCGCGCACATGGCCACGCTGGTCGGTTGCTGCTACCGTAGCCTGGCCGTGGTGGGCACGCCGCTAGCCGTCGTGCCCGCCGCTCGCCTACGCCTGGCCGTCCTGCTGCCGTGCCACACTGTTGCCGCTGTCGTCGCGTCGCCGCTGCTGTGTGCACTGCCCTCCTCGAGTCCCGCTGCCTTGTCGTCATCCCGCTCGTGGTGCTACAGTAGCACATGGTCGAGCCTATAACCACAGCAACGCGCATGTTCTACCCTGGTGTCGCGTTGTCCAATAGCGTCGCTGCGACACCCACACACATGCGTGTCCTCGCTAGTGATCAGCCGCTCCCCAAGGCGACATAGAGTTTCCACGCGTTGCTGGCCTTGCTCTGCGCCACACGTGCAGCCGGTTACCATCTCGCCCTTGTCATCTTCCATTAAATGGAAACCACCGGCGCCGAGCCGTCATGCCATTGAAGGCGGGAAGACAAGGCTACGTCATGTCAAAGCTAATCCTGCAGTGCCCGGCCGATCATTATACAATTACTTGTGCCAGATGTCAATTAAGGAACCTAGCTACGCGCCAAGTCCACATACGGTCCTAACCGAGTCCTATCAAGCTCCAATTTTGGAGTTTTCCCTCCGCCATGCCATTAAGGTTGGGCTCGGTCGTGGACGAGGGCAGTCACCCACTGCACCACTCCATGCCAATCCACCTGCCTCATGAGCTTTGCTTCCACCTCCACTTCACCTCTGCGCGCCTCGCTTGCACCTCTACCACCTCACCGTAGTTGCTGACAAGGCTGCGCCATCTCGGAGCGCCGCCACACCCCTCTGGTCACGTGCGGCCAGCCCTTATCCGCTGACCGTTCCCTCAACCATCACCACAGCCGTGACCAGGGTAAGCTGGGGTTGCTCACGTGCTAGCCAATAGCTACGCGGTGGTCTATGATGGCCGATATGGCCGCGACACCATCGCACGTGGCCGCTCACCGTGGCCACCGCTCCCGCAAGCTCCGCTACTCCTGCAACTTCATCTAGTGTAGGCGCTAGGACCGTAGATGTAGATCGGCCCACTAGCAGGGCCGCTGCGTGCCTTAGTTGGTCGATGTGGCCGTCCATTGCCGTGCCCACCGTGTCGGCGCGCGTAGGGGTGGCCAAGGACCTAGCCGTGGTAAAAGAGGATAATTGTGAGGTCCTTTTTGCATGGCCTCTCTCTCGAGGAATAGTGCTGTAGACCCCGGGTTGATTTGTCTATAGCGCCGGGGGCATTTTTGCAAAGTTGGCCGCGCGCGCGTGGGTTGCCCCGTCATGGGCTCGTCTCACGGTGGGCCACGTCCACACGGGCCGCGCGGTGGCAGGCCATGGAGTGAGAATTCATTTTTTTTTTCTTAAGGAATTAGAAATAGTTTTATATTTTACATTCTGAGCTGAACTTTGAAAATTAATATCAATTCATATAGGTGTCCCAAAAATGTGAAATAAATTTTGTTGGGTTTAGTATTATTTAGATTAGTATTTGTAGGAATTTTTGTGGTAAATTGATAATAGCTTTGACCATGAAATTTTTATAGTACATTCATTGTATTATTATGTGCTCGCCGTAATTTTTGTAGCCTTAGAATAGGCTAAGTACTAGCGTAGTTAGGTGCTCCTTGTGGTAATATAAGTTAAATCGCTAATAAGAGGAAGATTACATTTTAGTTGCTAAGTTAATAACCATTAGATGAATCCATACTTGTTTTTGCGGAAATGATAAGTGGTTAGTATCTTAACCATTAGAGCTAGCTTAGTGGCTTAGTAGATGTATTCTTATTTTAAGAATTGTTGTTGCCTTAATACTAACGTGTTGCATCATCACATGCATGTAGAGAACGAATTGGCGGAGATCGTGGCCATCGGAGATCACGAGTTCGAGGAGGTGATCGAGGAGTACGAGGAAGAGATCCTCGTATAGGAGGAGGTCCCGAAGCCGTCACTGACTGACTGAGCTGACACCCCGCCTGCCCAAGGCAAGCTCCGGTGCATAACCCTTATTTTGAATAATCACTGAATATATATATCTGTGATGTGCATTTATGTTACAGGCATTTTATGGAAACCACTTGCATAAATATATCTGTCCTATGAGTTCTACTAGTATAGGTGCGAATAGCTGCTATGCTTAGGTTTTTTCGATAGCGTGAGTAACCTGCCATTACTCATAATAGGTGATTATTATTATTACTCTCATGATAAAATGGTGAAAGGAAATGGAGACCGGGCAGGGATATGATACGGGTATTGGTGGGTGTAATAGGTTGTGTCCTGCGGCCAACGGTGCATTGGATTCTAGTTAGGTCACAGACTTATTATCCTGAGCACATACTTGCTTATGGGAGCGGGAAGGCTCATTACTCTCTTGTCGTGGGTTCTGGCTTTTTCTAGACCGACTGATTTGAGGTTTAAGCACCACACTGAGTCCGGGACTCAGGAGTGGGGGCATGGAGTCCAAGTTTGGACGGGGACCTGGACCCCTTGACAGGAGAGTGGTGGATTGGTCTTACTTATGCCTAGGGTACAAGCGGGGCGTGTGTTTCGGGGTACCCAGCTGGGATACATTGGTTCGCGATATGGTACGACTTGTCTACGATCTAACACCATAGTAAGAACTGGAAGATGAAAGATGATGAAATGAATCTGATTGCTCAACTCTTGCTTGAAAGTAGAATAGGTGCTTACATAGAATGGTTAGCTAATGAACTAATCAGGACTGCTAATAAAAAAACATACATAAGGATTCACTACTAGTAATGCTTTTTGCAAAAAGGAAATCCAGCAAACCATAAAGCTTATCATATCCTTTGGAGTCGGAAAATTATTCTCACTATTCGGGTAAGTCTTATGAGTACATTGTGTACTCAGGGTTTATTTACCCCTGTTGCAAGTGCAGCTTGAGGAGTGACTGTTGTGTGGAGGATTCTTCTGTTTGGCACAGACAGATCCTTGTATCTTATCGTTAGATGTTTATTTTAATTCTGCTGTTTAAATTCCGCACTCTGAACTTGGTATTGTAATAATGTATTTATGAGAATTCTTGTTGTATGAAATGAACTAAGTATTGTAAACTCGTGCTCATTATTGGATCTGGATGAAAAATATGGATTGTTCGAGTTCTCCCTTTAGGTGTGCTCGACGGAACTGTCCGATGTAGCTAACTTTTGGGGTGCTTAGTGTCTAATGAAAGACGAGCGCCTCCGAAGGTGTGTTATTTCGGGTGGTTCTACCACAACTATTAGCAGCCGGCTTTATTAAAGAGGTGTATCACCCGGTCCTTGTACGAAAAAAGAATAATGAATATAGATTGTGAGTTGATTACATCGATCTCAACAAACACTGCTCTGAAGACCGCTTCGGCTTACCTCGCATTGACGAGGTCGTAGATTCAATAGCCGATTGTGAGCTCTTGTGCTTTCTCGATTGCTATTTTGGTTATCATTAGATTTCCTTAAAGGAGGAAGACCAGATCAAAACTTCGTTCATCACACCCTTCGGTGCCTATTGCTACACCACCATGTCCTTTGGGCTAAAAAACACCGGCGCCACCTACTAGAGGGCTATCTAGCGATGCCTCTAGGACCAAATCGGGAAGAATGTCAAGTCCTACGTCGGCGATGTGGTAGTTAAGTCTAAGACTACCAACAACCTCATCGCCAACCTCGAAGAAACTTTCCAAAACCTAAAGAAATTCCAATGGAAGCTGAATCCCACTAAGTGCATATTCGGTGTTCCATCCGGTATACTCCTAGGCAACGTCGTTAGTCGCCATGGCATCGAAGCAAATCCAGAGAAGATAGAAGCGGTTACCAAGATGAAACCGCCAACCTACATGAAGGATGTCTAGAAGCTAATGGGATGCATGGCGGCTTTAAGTTGTTTCATATCGTGATTAGGCGAAAAGGGTTTGCCGTTCTTCAAGCTGCTCAAAGCTTTAGAGAAGTTTACCTAGATGCTTGAAGCCAACAAGGCCTTTGCTAAGCTCAAGCAATTCCTCACAATGCCTCCAGTCATTATGGCACCAAAAGCTAGCAAAACCTTATTGATCTACATTGCTACAACCAACCGTGACATCAGTACTACCATCGTCGTTGAATGACAAGAAGCTAGGCACGCCTATAAAGTTCAACGCCATGTCTACTTCATCAGCAAAGGCCTGAATGAGTCTAAGGCTTGGTATACTCAGGTCCAGAAGCTGTTGTACGCTGTCCTTATTACGTCCTTGAAGCTCCGCCATTACTTTGAGACATATCAAGTAGCAGTGGTTACTGAGTATCCGCTGGGCGACATCCTCCGTAATAAGAAAGCCAATGGCCGCGTCATTAAATGGGCGGTAGAGCTCGACACGTACTCCATTGATTTCAGGGGTTGCCAGACGATAAAGTCTCAAATGCTCGCCGATTTCATCATCGAATGGACCGGCATGCAAGCTCCTGTCTTAGCCGACTGACCCGAGCACTAGGTCATGTACTTCGACAGCTCCCTCAACCTTAATGGTGCTGGGGCAGGTATCTTTTTTATTTCTCCATCAGGGGATCACCTCCGATATGTCCTCTAAATTCATTTTCTAGCCTCCAATAACGCCGCCGAGCACGAAGCTTGTCTCCATGGTCTCCGTATTGCCATCGAACTTGGCATTAAACGCATTTTGGTATACGGTGACTTTGCACTGGTCATTAATCAGGTCAACAATGATTGGTCTTGTACCAGTGACAAGATAGATGCTTACTGCTTGGAAATCAGAAAGTTGGAGGGCAAATTCTACGGTATTGAATACCACCACGTCGTACAAGATCAGAACCAAGTAGCCGACCAGCTATCCAAGCTAGGGTCGACTAGAGCCAAGGTCCCAGCCATTGTCTTCATCCAGGATCTTCAAACTCCATCCATTAAGCAGGAGCAAGCAGTTCATGAATCTTACCCTACCGAGCAATTGGTCCTGGTAATTCCCGCGCCGAGCAATGATTGACGAGAGGCTTTTATCAAGTACTTGACCACTACAGATGTACTGGCTGACAAGACCGAGATGGAACGCCTAATTCACCATAGCAAGCATTACATGCTAGTCGATGGCAAGCTAATGCGGAAGAATGCAAAGGACGAATTGCTTCAGAAGTGCATATCTCAGGAAGAAGGAGTGGCATTGCTTCAAGAAATCCACGCTGGATCCTACGGCAGCCATGTAGCCTCTAGAAGTCTGGTCGGCAAAGCTTTTCTAGCAGGTTTCTATTGGCCATCAGTAGTCGCAGACGCTGAAACGCTTGTCCGACGGTGTGAGGGATGCTAATTTTTTTCCAAACAGATCCACATTCTAGCTCAGGCTCTGCAGATGATTCCCGCCACTTGGCCATTCGCATGCTAGGAACTAGACATGATTGGGCCATTCAAGAACACCCCCGGTGAATTTCGATGGGTTTATGTCACTATTGACAAATTCTTTAAGTGGATCGAGTACAAGCCGCTCGTCTAGTCTACAGCAAAGAAAGCAGCAGAGCTCTTCAATGACATCATCCATAGGTTTGGGCTGTTGAACAGTATCATCACCAACCTTGGTTCTACATTTACCGGCAACGACTTTTGGGATTTCTACGAGGATCGGTGCATATTCGTTAAGTATGTATTGGTCGCGCACCCCAGGGCTAATGGTCAGGTTGAGCGAGCGAACGACATGATTTTAGACGCCCTGAAGAAGAGGTTATATGAGAAGGATCAGAAACATCTGGGCAAATGGCTCTAAGAACTACCAGCTATGGTCTAGGGACTAAGGACCCAGCCCAGTCGCAACACTAGAGTCTCCCCCTATTTCTTGGTGTTCGAATCAGAGGCCATGTTACCAGCCGATGTCGCTTTTCAAGCACCAAGGATAGAGAACTATGATGAAGAGAACAACGATCAGGCACGACAAGATGATGTCGACTGACTTGAGGAAGAACGCTTGGTCACATGTGTTCGGATGGCCAAGTACCTGGACAGTCTGCGTAAATACTTCAACCATAATATCTAGGAGTGATCCTTTGCGGTCGGCGACATGGTACTCCACAGGAAATAGAAGACGGTGTCGACATCCCTAACTCCTGGCACATCAAACACCTCAGGCATTTCTATCCTTGAGACATCCTACTAAGATATGTACCCCTTATGTATTTATGCATTTCAATAATGATTTTCTCCATGATGTTTTCTCCATTTGGTCTTTTCTCCATAATTTTCCTCCAATTATCTTTTATTTTTCTCCATGCTAAACATCTTTAAGATGATGCTTTCTATCGCCATTCGATTCGCCGACCAGCCACGTTCTCATTCGCGTTATCCAGAAGTAGTCATGTTCTCAATTTAGCACTTAAATGTGCATGGGCAGTAGTGCTCTGCGTCATGGGTGGTCGGCAGCGGCTCCTCAATGATGCCTATATTCCTAAGTGTGCATAGGAGCTAAGCTCTTTATGCCATGGGGTGTGGGATAGTCGGGGCTGATAACAAGATAAAGGACTAACAATGCAATGTTAATATTAAATATTAACACTTTATATGTACTAAACACTAAATTTTCATTTACAACTGCTCGACATACTGCCGACAAGCCTGTTACATTCTAAGTTGTCATGGTTCATTGCCAGCATCGCCGAATAGATCCATGTCGTCCGCCAGTTTGATCGCCGAATCGGACACCTCCTCCTGCAGTGCGGTGATTTGCTCGTCGCTCAGATTTTGGGCAAAGCCACCGTCGATTCGTTTGAGCTTCACCGAGGGGTAGACTAACCGAACAACCGCTAGTGCGTGGCCCACGGCAGAACAAGTGACGCCATGAGCATAGTGCTTAAAGTTCTCCAGCGCCGACTTGCACCTCTCCATGATGATGTCCGACCGCGGCGCTCTGTTGGGCTCCAGCACTTCTTGGTCGATGAGATCCAGCACGGGTTTTATCCCATTGGAGATGGTCTTCAACTTTTCTTTACTGGCCTCCAGCCAGAGCTCGAAGTCGTGGAACTACGCCTGACTATTGGTTCGGATCACTGCAGACAAGAAGGGCAATCGTCTTAAACACGTTTCTCATAGCAAGAGGGGTATTGACATAAGGAATAACTTACGGTTCAGTTCTTTGGTGAGTTGTTCTTTCGCCGTCAGAGCTTCATCTCTTTCTTTCTCTGCTAGCACTTTGGCTTCATGCGCTAGCAAAGCTTGGGTCTCTGCCTCCACCATGGCATCACGCGCCAGGCGTGCTTCGGTCTCCGCCCGCTTCTTTGCTTCATCAAGCTCTACACCAATGAAAGATTACTACTAGCATGGGCGAATTGAGGATATGAAAGCAATACACCGTGGGGCCTAAGGCCTTACTTTTCTCCCGGTCTACGCCATCACCTAGCTGATTCGTGAGCTCCTAGTTCTCCACCTCTAGTCATGCCTTTTCTGCTTGCAACTTCTCCCGTTCGGCGTGTGCTTCAGCCAGCATCTTCTCTAGAGTCTCCATAGACTCACGCAGCCTCTGGTTCTCAGCAATTGACGAAGCCGCCCGCTTTAACTAGCGCGCGTGGTTCTCGGAGATCTTCATTAGCTCCTGCGGCAAACAACAATTAACTAGTGTAAAGACTAACTTACTTCAATCTGGCCAGATACTAATGCTAGTGCCACCCTAAGCTCCTTCACTTGCTCGCTCGCCTCCTCGTCCTCCACCACCTCAATCGTATCTCCGTGACACACGAAGGTCCACAAAAGCTGAGGAGGAGGATCCCGGGTATTTGGTGTTTCACGCTCAATTTCTTCAATCACCTCGGGGGACTCCTTGCCTGCCTTGGTGCCCGGTCAGCTTGTGTTCGGACGCAGGGGCCAAGATCCATTACTGACGTCTGAGCCCAGGGACTGGCCCTCGGCTCTGGGCGACTGGTCGGCTCGGTAGTAATATCTTCATTCATTTGCTCCGGGTGCTCGAGGACTTTGGCTCAGGGACCAGCCTGGTTTCTGGGTATTTCTCATGTTTCTTCTGGCTATCCCGCCCCAGCACCCTGAGCACCGAAAAGTCGTGGCACTCGGCTCGGCGTCCTACTAAGCATCGCCGATGTCAATTGGGTGAAGTTCCTCGGTCGACGCTTCCCTACAACATGATGTTGTATCATCAATTCTTCCACTTTGGTTATGCTTGGACTAAGTCTAGGGTAGAGACACTTACTCGTTGGATCGCCTGCGTGCAGCTCTGAATGGTTGGTGCCTGTTGGAGCTCCCCTGTCCTTCAGTTGCCGGCATGAATCTTGAGAACATCGGAGGCGATCGGTTCACCTTCGGCGCTTCTGACCTTGCCGTGGTGGCTTTCCCAGCCAAAGCCCCTCGTCTAGGCTTGGGGACTTTGCCTCGAGTGGATCTCTGGTCAGCTGTGCCTTGGGCTGGCCGGTCAGAGGCTCTGGCGGTCGGTGTTGGAGCGGTCATCCGCGCAGCTCGTTGCTGCAGCATCTCGCCTGTGTCTTCATCATCATCCGACCAGTCCACGATGACTTGTCGATGTGTCGAAGGCTCTCTAATCAAGATTCCACCACTCTTGAATGGTGGCAGAGTGTTCGGTTTTTTCTTCTTCACCGGCTCTGCTTGAGCCGGTTGTTTCCCGCGTGACAGCTGTCGATGCCTGGGAGTTTCCTCCACCATGTCTTCGGATGAGGACGATGAGTTGCTCTCTGAAGGAGGACCGGCCGGAGCTTGGGTTGCACGGGCATCTACGCCTTTCGACTAGGTCCCATCTGGCACGTCGGAGACATACACAGCACGATCATGTCCACAAGTTTTCAAGAAGACATTTCAACATCAATGAGATTTGACATTACAAGGACTGCCAATGGTACACTCTTACCAGTGGTGGTGGATTCATGATGATGTATGCCACTCGCTGCCCCGTGTTGCTCAGTTTGGTGTTACTTGAAAAGAGCTCTAGGAGGCGAATATAGGTGTCGCCCTTATTTATCTTCTCGGGGGCTTCCCGAGCGGTATCTTCATCACATGTATATTCATACGCAGGGTGGAACCTCTCCTTGCTCGGCTAGATCTGGCGTACGACGAAGTTGATGGCTACACCAACTCCGTCAATATTGTTACGCATCTGACCCAGAATTTGTAGATGCTCATCGACTTGGGTCATCTCCGAACTGGTCGGTCTTGCTGACCAGTTTGCGCTTGGCACTGCTAAATGGTCTATGTCGACCGACAGGTTCGGTTCAGCATTTTGAATATAGAACCACTTAGCATTCCATCCCTTCAATGAAGTGTTGAGAGGCACTTGCATGTATTCCTTCACCATGCCATCCCTCAGCTGTAGATAAACTCCGCCGACAACTTTGGGGGACCTAGATCCAAGGAAGGGTTTGAGGTAGAAGAAATAGCGAAAGAGGTTGAAGTGCGAAGCGATTCCGATGAATGCTTCGCACAGATTGATGAAGAGGGAGATATGAAGAATGTTGTTTGGATGGAGATGGCAAAGGTTAATGCCGTAATATCCAAGAAGCTTTCGTAGGAAAGGATGCGAAGGAATCCCAAATCCATGAACGAAATAAGCCTCGAATACAACAAGTTTATTGGTATCGGAGGTTGGGAATGGTTCACCTGTAGCGGGGCGCCATCCTGCAATTACTTGATCTTAAAGGATGCCTTCGAACACCATTTTTTCCAGGGTCTCCAGGGTGATGGTAGATTTGACCCACTCTTGGTGACGGTGGACCTCGCCAGTACTCTCCGCCGCCTCCCTCTCTGACTTCTTCGGGCTCGAGAGGCTGCATTTCATCCCACCCTTTTGCCATGGATCAGATCTGATTCAATTTGGCTACGCTCAGATTTGATTGAGGAGGCGCTGCGGTTGTAATGCGACTGTAGCAGGGTGTGCAAAGGCGAAGCGCTAGTATTTTGCGGTTGCAAGGAAGAGGATGCGCTAGGAGGAATGAGGGAAGTGCGCCGCGGCGGGTGGATTCATATGGTTTGACCCCAACCCTTTACCTTTAGGGTTTTTGGGAAACCGCACTGACTCGCCGCGTCGTTTGCACCCCTCCAACTTCTCCGTCAATGGTTATTGGGCCGGTTTAATGGGCCTCCGGGCATACTAAATGGCTGAGCCTATTTTGTCGGTCTACCTCTCCATTTTCTCCATGGTATAAGTGCTAAGCACTCTCCAAATTTCACCATGGTTAAGTGCTAAGCACTCTCCATGTTCGCATGTTCGCCACGGTATAGTGTTAAGCACTCTCCAAATTCCCATGTTTGCCACGGTATAGTGCTAAGCACTCTTCAAATTTCATCATGGGTAAGTGCTAAGCACTTCCCATGTTCAATAGTGCTAAGCACTCTTCATATAGTGCTATAGTGCTAAGCACTCTCATGTTCTCCAACGGTAAGTGCTAAGCACTTCCCATGTTCAACACTCTCCAAATTTTATAATGTGTGCTAAGCACTCTTTTGTTTCTTTGATCCACGGCTATAGTGGGGACTAAGCACTCACCTCCTATGTTCTCCAACTAGGTAAAAATAATTGTGCTAAGCACTCTCTTCATTTTTTCTTCATTTTTTGCACCTTGCGAGTGCTCAAATACTCTCCAAATTTTACTCCAATGTATAGTGATCCCGACATCGGAATTTCATCACTTTTCACTTGTTTCTTTGATCCTTTACAATGATTAATACTAATATCCTCTATCTTACAAGTCATGGATGATGATCATCCTGACTTTGCCAATCTAAACCTAAGGTGTACACACTTCAAACCTAAGGTGGAGATTTTTTTACACTTGAGCTCATATCCTTTTGCAAGCCTTACTTGAGTATGTTCAATTTTTTCCCTTAAACTTCACTTCATTTTGTTGATCTTACCGCTAAGTGGTTGGATTGAGGGTAGTGGTACTTCATTTTGTTGATTGGATTACCGCTTAAACTGGTCGGATTGCTAGATTAACCGTAGGACTCGACCTTCATTCTAAATAATTGATCGTTGTACTTATAACACTTACCCATCAATGGACATGGGCCGACACACGGGTGCATTCTTCACCTATGATGCTCGGCTTTGTCGGGCGTCCGCAAGAAGACAATCGAAGACATCTTGGGATGAAGGAATGTATACATTGCACCTTACCATATAGTGAATAGATCTAAACTTTGTATCTATAAGACGGGTTTAATGTATCTCATATTTAATAAGTTCTATTTTTCTAAATCTTGTCTATGCGCTTTGTGTCACCATTGTTCCTATTACGCGCACCTCCACCGATCATCTTTATCCCTCGGTAGATCGGTGTCCAGATTTCGTCAACAGATAAAGTGTCTTCTAATGAAGAAGTGGAAGATGGGCCAGAAGCCGGAGAAGCCCAAGAGCAGCAAGCAAAGCCCAATCAGGGCCTGGGGCTACAATAAGAGGGGAACGCAGAGCTGTGGAGGATACATTAGCACTTTAGAGCCGGGAGCACTCTGTATGCTAATACCAGATATCCTCTTTGACTAGCCAGTCATGATATCGATGATGATCATCAGCTTCGTCAGGCTACTTCTCTGCTCAACAAAACCTCGGAACCTAAGTGTGTACACTTCACCTAAGGTGGAGAATTTTTCAGTTAAATTTTAAACTTGAGCTCCATATATCCTTTTCTGGCAAGCCTTACTTGAGGACAAGTATGTTCACGTGGGGAGCTCACGTGGCGGCTATTGACCGGGTTCTCTGGACGCGGTTCCAGGCAGCTAAGCTGCTTCATTGCTCAGTGCTTTGCATCGGATTACAGCAATCGCTCGTGCATGCTTAAAGCCCAGCCTGATTGGCTTGGATTACCAATGCAAACAGCAGACCAGGCGGCTTCATTTTGTTGATTGGATTACCAATTTAGCCAACCGAGCCGCCCGGTCGGATTGCTAGATTAAGCGTAAGCGACTGGCCAAGTTAAACCGCTTTGAGACCTGCCTATCAAGACGACGTTGCTCAATGGATACAAAGGCGCCGAGGACTAGCACTTTGGGGCAAAGATATATTTAACTTCACAAGCACATTTTCAAATCAACAACTCCAGAAATTGAAGTGGAGAAGCAAAATCAGATCAAACACACAGGTTAAGAAAATAGTAATAGATGGACATGGGCCTCATTAAAAACCACCTAGGTAAGGTCCAAGCCCATAAGATCATTGCTTAATCTTACATCATTGTCCAAGTTTCAAATTACAATTCCATTTAGAAATGATAACGGCGTGCAATTGTCCAAGACAATCGAAAGAATCATCTTGTCCTTGTCCTTGTCCTTGAAGGAAGATCTTAGCATTAGGATAATGATGTAGATATGATAGATATTGTATTTCTTGTAAATACTTACCATATAAGCACTAATAGATAGAGTTCTAAACTTAAAGCTCCTTGTCCTCCACATTGTGTTGCACCTTGCCTACCCTCCTTTGATGCGGTGAGCATCTCCACCGCCTCCGGCTTGACCTCCCTCCGCCGCCTCCTCGATATAAAAAGTGATGGATATGGTAGGGACCCCCTCAAATGTATCTCATATTTAATACAATTCACCAACAAAATAATCATCACACAAGTAGTTAACAAGTTCAGGGTATTAGAACGTCGAAGTAGCGATGCAGCAAAGCAATAGAACTCTCTAGATGAGTTAAAGAGTAGAATGCAAATCATTGTCTATGAATTAGTGTCACCATTTGGTTTCTATTACGCGAGGGACCCTCCAACCCAACAGCAAACTCTACTTATTGTAAACATCGTGGATATACCCCTCGGTAGAATCAGACCAGATTTCATCAACTTTCTCAAAGACTTTTGAAAACCATTTTAGCTCTAGGGTCCAAGATGAAGCAAAAGAATAATCAAAAGGAGTCTAATGAAGAAGTGGAAGATGAGCCAAGATAATGAAGCATAAGGGAGAGGCCCAAGCGAGCATCATAGAAGCCCAATCAGGGCCCGATGCTGGAGGAACTCACCATAACTCAATAAGAGGGTGAAAGGATCAGAGCTTCGTGGAGAGATAAGGAGTTCCACCCATCCAGGTCAAGGAGGCCGGCTGCGTCCGGAGAATTAGATATTGCAGTTCTAAAACTTCAATCAAAGGGAGCACTCTGCTTGCCGTGCTTGTACCAGATTGAGAGATTCCCTTGTCAAATTCGTGTTAAACTCTAGCCACTTAATTGATATCGTGATTTCGTTGAGTATTGGATCCTGACAGTTTCGTCAGGCTACTCATCTCTGTCTCTACCGTACCAGACCTCGGAACTCAGGAGTTATGTGGCTAGCTGTGTTGAGGAGTTCCTTGCATTGGACACTTGACGTTTGCCTGATGATGCATGATAGCTCAAGACCGGTTCAGTTAGGACAAGTTAATTAAAGGGCGCGATCCATCATTCTCGCTTTTCTGGTTGGCGGCCTGAATGAATCTCACAGGAGGACAAGACAGGATAACGTGGGGAGCTCACGTGGCGGCTATCTAGCCGGGTTCTCTGGACGCGGTTCCAGGCAGCTAAGCTGCCTCTTGCAAGCCAAGTGCTCAGTGCTTTGCAGCGTCGAGAGCCAGCAGAGCAGCAATCGCTCGTGCATGCTTGCTTCGCAAGCCCAGCCTGATTGGCTTGCTTCTTAGCTTGTACATGCACGAGACAGCAGACCAGGCGGCCAGCGTTGCGTTTTGTTCTGTTCATGCGAAGCGTGGTGAGGAACCGGCCGGCAGGGAGGTAGCAGAAATGTGGTATCGTCGTGTCACTTTATGCAAACTGGCAGCAGGTTCGCCTGTCTACTCCTGGGAATGAACAAAGGCATGTATACTTTTGTAGCGGCTGGCCGTTTACGGCATTCTCGTAACATAAACCTTCTCCAATCTTAGAATGTGTTTAGTTTCCAAAAGTTTCTCCTGGGAATGAACAAAGGCATGTATACTTTTGTAGCGGCTGGCCGTTTACGGCATTCTTGTAACATAAACCTTCTCCAATCTTAGGCTGTGTTTAGTTTCAAAAAGTTTCCTAAAAAATGCTACAGTAGCCATCACATCGAATCTTGCGATACGTGTATGGAGCATTAAATGTAGACGAAAAAAAAACTAATTGCACAGTTTGGTTGGAAATCGCGAGACGAACGTTTTGAGCCTAATTAGTCAATGATTGAACACTAATTGCTAAATAAAAACGAAAATGCTACAGTAACAAAATCCACAAATTTCACGAACTAAACACAGCCTTAATATAAAGATATGCACACTCATGCGCATTCGAGAAAAAAAAAACACAAAGGCATGTATAAGCTTATTTCCCTTTGTCAAGCGGAGGTGACATGTGGCAAATCCTATAAATAAACTAAATAAATAACACATCAATATTTACTGCACGATTAGCCTAGGGGCTGTTTAGTTCACCCAAATTTCTAAACTTTGACACTATACAAAAAAGAAGATTTTCTGTCACATCAAACTTGCGGTATATATATGGAGTACTAAATGTTGACGAAATCAAAAACTTATTGTACAGTTTGGTTGTACTTTGCGAGACAAACGTTTTGAGCCTAATTAGTTAACGATTGAACAATTATTACCAAATAAAAACAAAACGCTACTGTACAGTTTGGTTGTAGTGTATTGTCGGCAGTGATTCGGGCGAACTAAACATGGTCCTAATATAAGATTACAGGTAACATGCTAAGCTAACATATCTGCTCGTGCCATGTTTGTGAGCCTGGCTGACTAGGTATATTTTTTATTTATAATAACATTGTAAAAATTTACTGGCGTGTGCCTGCTAAGTACATGGGGTTTCTCCGCGAGAGTTCGAATCTCTCAGGCGACGTTTACCTTTTTATAATGCCAAATCATGTTGGATTTCATTTCAAAACGACTTTGTACTATAGTGACTATTTTTAGATAATCAAATCTCTAAACAGGGGTGGAGAAGTCGAGAATACACCTCACAGAATTCTTACAACACATTTAATCTTTTTTAATGCCAAATTATGTTGGATTTCAATACGACTTTGCAATTCAAAACACAAGAGGATATTTGTTCCACCGAAGTTAGTTATAAATGTATGTTTTTAGATTCACTGTAAGACAAACTTTCACAATATATAGCTAGTTCACAAGTTGTGAAACAGGCCCTGTTTGTTTTGTTCGTTGATTTGTTGTGAGAAAAAAACATTGTTCGTTCGCTGAGATAGTACGGCTCATAAGATAAGCGAATATGGCCTATATAAATTTTTTGAATGATGGTCAAGGTTAGAAATGTTTGAGTTTGACTTAGAAAAAATCTATGTCAAAAAAAAGAGGAGAGTATGCGAACACATTTCAGTATCCGAGACCACCAATATAACTATAAGTGACGTGTCATTTCTTATCTTTCAGTTCAAGGCACTCAAAAGTCTAAAAAAGAACCCCTAAAAAAAAGTCTAAAAAAGAATGCTTCAATCTCACCCGAAGGTTTTTTTCCAAGGGAAACTTGGAAACAGACACTGTTATTTCAAAAAAATTACAAAGCCGGACTTACTGGATTTTGGTAACTGTTTATACAACATTTACAGGAACAAGATTACATGAACGGAGCAAATACAGAGGCTCTTGTATAAAGAATATAAATAATTATACAACAAGGCTCATCACTAGATGAGCAATGCTAATTGGCATTTCTTTTCCATTTCTTTTTCCCAGAAATCAGTTTTCCTATTTGAGTTACCTTTTGAGCCATTTTCTAAACAGTTACAGTTTACAACAAGCTGCGGCTCGCCCCTTTTATTGTGTCACAAATCACAAGGTTGAAGTATCGCCTGATCTTACCAACTTAGCTCTTAGCTCCGCATTCTCCCTTTGTAATCGCTCAACCTCAGCCTTCAGCATGGCATTGTCATGCCGTAAGCTTTCTACTTCCCCTTCGAGAGTACTATGTTCTCCCTAAACGAAGCACATGCCAACAAAAATACCACAATAAGAGAAAGATGTTGAGGTTGGCATTGGCAAATTATATTGTAATTTTAACTAGGTTGCTACTTGCAAATATATGGTGCTTACATTCTCCTGTTGTTGAGTGACAGGTAAAGATGGGAACTGCCCAGTGTATGGGGCACCAAGCAAGACCTCCCTGATGACTTCATGTGCTGCCAAGCTGTCGATCCCCATGTTCTCATAACTCCAAAATGCACCTAGTGTTCCCAAGAACCCTTCATGGCATAGAAATGTCGTCTGGACTTCACCTTTGGACCTGGAAACAATCAGCAAAAGGAGGTAAGGAACTATTGACTTAGTGGACGAGGAGCAATGCAGTCATGGTGCTGGATTGCAAATTTATGTTCGTTACAATAATATTAATCACTGAATATTAATTAAGTTTCTTACCAATATTTTAGGGAACGAGAAATCTTATCCATAGTCTTTTCATGACCACAGACGTAAGCTCCTCGGAAGAAAATTCTCTTCAGGCCTGAAAGATTAGCCACAAAGTAGGCTATCTAGAAGAGAAGTAAAGATAATGTCAGGGTAACTGATAAATCGCACATAGATAAAGCGGGGGAAACCTTTTACTAAAAAACAAACACACACATAGAAACCATAATATCCGCAAAGAAGAATACCTGTCCAATGTTGTATGTGAAAGAATTCAGTAGGGCTGCAGCAAGATCCTCTACTTTGTACTCAGAAAGTTTGCTTGAGTTCACTTTTCCAAAGCTAGCCGCAGTAGTGGATGCTGGAAGACCAACCTGAGACACAGAAAAAAGAACTGATGGAAATAATGATAGCTAATTATTACAATTTGTCCCATGATGCTCAAACGCGAAAGTATTGCAATACTAATTCTGCATAAAGATATTCAAAACGTTAACTCAATATTATGCATGATGGTTATAAAATCTAAGCTCATGCGCTTGAGTTTCATAACCTTCATGATAAGTGCACCAAATACCTAAAATCTAATCATATAAAAGTAACCATCGATTCAACATGTCTCCAAACAACAGTGATATATGTATATAAATGCAATCTGAAAGCCTCTGTTGTTTAATATGCCCTGATGGATGGAAACAGTTGTAGTTCAACAAAGATCATGATGCCTGTTTCGTGCACCTGCTGCAATTTGCTACATATTTTTCTTATTTTATTTTCCTTCTCCAGAATAGATCACCTCTCAAGTGATCAATCAGCATAAGCAGTGTGGTACTCATAAACATTTGATTTTGTTAGAACTGTTGCATATTAACGGAAACAAAAAATCCACACTACAGGTCAACTTTTCAAAGAATGGATAAGTACCTTTGGATAACCTTCTCCCCCATATATGTCCCCAACAGTCAAATCGACGGACAAATTATTGCCCCTCTGGCTCAACTCCAAGAATTCTTCATAACTAAAAGGAAAAATATTAATTGTCTAGCCAAAAGGAAGGCTTATACCACTAATTGGATAGTACCTTGAACAACCAGTCAAAAGCCTGGCAAGACCAAGGATAGTACCGCCGCCTAGATGGGATCCTATAATTCTTTCAAACTTTCCCTTACCAATTACCTGTTCATAAAAGCATGTTGCTGATAACAAGATCTTTGAAAGCATATTGTTGATAACAGCTGACATGTGAGAAATATAATTAATTAATAGAAAGAGAAGCAGTATACTGGAGAACCTCTATCATGCTGACACCTGATCCGATATTTACAAGGAGGTAAGGAAATATGTTGCTATCATTCTCTTCATCTGCTGATGTCCCATCAACAGGTGCTGATTCGTGATGAGGCTCCTGTATGAACAAAAAAGGTAGATCATGAAAAATACCACATTTTAGCTTGGGAAACATAAATCGCTGTATTTAAAACCTACATTAAACATATGCTTCTGTAATCAGTAGTCACCTACGTTGAATACTGAAAAAGTTCATAAAACATAAAAAAAATGGAGGACTGGTGAAGGTCAGCCCTCAAACTCTGGTTTACTTTAGCTTTTCTTCTCCAAAACACAGGAGAATTGCGTATCATTGCATTAAGAAGAAGAAAGGAGAGAGTACGCGTACAAAACCTAAACAACACCCACCACACCAACACCCAAATAATGCTTAGTTACATTTGCGCCTGTTTCAGAAAAAAAAACACACACGATCAGACCTGAACAAAGTCAAGCCATCTACCTGGCGATCACTTCTAAATGTGCTAATCCCTTACACCCTTAGCACCAGCAAGGCACCAGAGATGAGCCTCTTCAAGGATAGTTCTAATCACAAGCTGAATGTTGGGAATGGCTCCATTGAACACACACTTGTTACGATTATCCACAACATCTTAGTGAATTCAAACCTTGCTTAACTTCCCCTGGGAACAAAGTGGTAACTCTCATCCACCAATCAAAGAAACCCTTGATTGTAATGTTGGTTCACTTTAGCATGCACAGAACTTGTTTGTACGGGTGGATAGAAGCATTTTCCTTGTATATAGAGGAGCAAGAGATTGAAATTTCATGTGCATTGGGCAATGATAAGTGTGCACAGAATATCTTTGTTGAAACTCACCTTCTCCTCAAGGGTAAGATTTTCACCACTGGGATCCCCATAACTCATCAAGGCACCAAGTGCTCCCAAATACCCTTCATGTCGCAAAAATACTGCTTGCATTTGGCTCTGTGACCTGATCAATGATAGACCAGATATGCTTAGATTCTTGCCACCATAGACTAAAAGAAATCGTACCCAAAGAAATTTTGAACACAGAATCTTCATAGTGATAAAGCTAGAGATTCAGAGACAGGAACTGAAATATAGCATTCATTTTTCTCCTTTTCATATTACAAATGTATAAACAGAGATTAATTGCAGACAAAATGTAAATACACAAGAAATGCTTACCAGAAATCAATTGCATAAGAAATATTTTCCATCGTGCTTTTGTGTCCTCGTATATATGATCCACCGAAGAAGACCCTTCGGAGGCCCAAAAGTGATGCAACAAGGAAAGCAATCTGATGGACAACTACCATGAGTTGATAACAATAATATAAAACAACAAAAATAGATGAAACCCAATATTGAGCAGTCACTGACAGTGCTCCTATCTTGTTGGAGCCCATTTACAAAATTAGTTCATATGTGAATTTTCTACCAAACCATCTAACACAATAAAAATAAGTCAGCATACTTCCATTCTCGGCAATCAAGTTTAGGAAGAGGGGTTGTTATACCATAAAAACAAGTGAATATATCTACATTTAGATTATTTCTTTCAATAAAGAATACTGGGTGTCATAAGATGCAAATAGCTACATAATTTATTCTTCTTCCCCTCCCCACCCCCCACCCACACACCCCCCCACACACAGTACCCTCATTCCAGGGTAAGAAGTCTAAATTCATAACAAGCAGACAGGCAAAAAAACAAAGGAACTCACTTGCGCAATGTTGTAGGTAAAGGCACTCAACAATGTGGATGCAATGTCTTCAGGTTTGTAATCTGTCAGCTTCTTCTCAGAAGTAATAACTTTCCCAAAGCTAGAAGCAAGAGTTGATGTTGAAAGTCCTTGCTGGCACATATAAGAAAAGGATGAATCAACCATTCATGAGGACTAATGCTCCATCATGAGCGGTGAAAGGATAGATAAATTTAAACACAACAAAAAATGTCTAATGGTTAAACACAGCCATTCCTGAAATTGGTGTCCTTTCTAGTTGATATTAGAGACAAATCATAAAACATTAGATGTCATTAGAGAAATTACATAGACTTACGAAAACTAAAAGCATAGCCTACCACCTCCAGGCTTATGTAAACTCAAGAAAAACTCCTATAAAGCTAATAGAAGTCCTGTTAATACAAGATATGCCAAATGACCAAAAAAAAATTTCATAAGAATGGTCAAATATTAACACATGAACTGTAAAATATTGATTATTTAAAGATAAGTATTCCTTTATATACAAAACAAACATACAATATTGGATAAGATATAGCACATACATGCAAATGCACAGGCAAATCAATCTAGCCATCAGAAAATACAGATGGATGGATTTTTTTTTTCTCGAACACACGTGAGAGCTGTGTATCATTATATTAAGAAAAAAAAATGGGGCATAATCCTGGGAGCATGGACCTTATGGACACACCGCAACAAATGTGTGTTCGATGGTGCAGCTCCAAGTGTTGCAGGCGCACTTGCTGTAGCTGAAGAGGAAAGAAGGTCGTGGTCTTTGGTGGGGGCCCGAGGTCTATCCCTCTTGGCTGCCTTCGCTTCGGGTGGTTAGCGCCCTGCTTCTTTTAGGTCGTGTTTAGTTACTGTAACAGGCGCTTTGTTTCCCTAGCAGCAGCAGTGAAGTGTGTGTGTGGGGGTTTAGAGTTGTGTGTGGGGTTTTGTGTTGTTTTGTATGGGTTCTTTTCCCATTTTTATCTTCTTAATATAATGATGCGCAGCTCTCCTGTGTTTTCGAGAAAAAAAAAGAAAAGAACCCATACAAGAAACCTTACACATGCACAACACAACCCAGATGGATGGATGGATGGATGTCACCAAACATTTTAAAGTTTAGACACTGTGTGTCAAACAGTTATAGCGTCACACTGATTTGGTAGTGCTAGAAAAGTGAGTAATCAAGAAAAGTATAGCACTAACAATTTTAATATTCGTAACTCTTTTAGGTCGTGTTTAGTTACTGTAACAGGCGCTTTGTTTCCCTAGCAGCAGCAGTGAAGTGTGTGTGTGGGGTTTAGAGTTGTGTGTGGGGTTTTGTGTTGTTTTGTATGGGTTCTTGTCCCATTTTTATCTTCTTAATATAATGATGCGCAGCTCTCCTGTGTTTTCGAGAAAAAAAGAAAAGAACCCATACAAGAAACCTTACACATGCACAACACAACCCAGATGGATGGATGGATGTCACCAAACATTTTAAAGTTTAGACACTGTGTGTCAAACAGTTATAGCGTCACACTGATTTGGTAGTGCTAGAAAAGTGAGTAATCAAGAAAAGTCATGATGCAGTCAACATTCACTCAGTAAAAAAAAAGGAATGAACCTACAGTCCTACACACTCAAGCAGTAGTAGCCCACCAAAAGGCAAATCAATAAAATGCATGCATACCATACCAGAAAAGAAAAAAAAATCACAACAGCATCACAGGAGAGAAATGTGTGTTCTATAATTAAAGTATAACAAGAAAAGGATGAAGACTAACTTTCTGGCAGACAAGCTCTCCACATATATCCTTGACAATTAGATCAAGAACAAAGTTGTCCCCTTTCTGGCTTAATTGCAAGAATTCATCATAGCTAAGAGAATTGTAACAAGTTAGTATGGGAAAAACAGTAAACAAGTCGCATGGTGCGGAAGGTTAGATATTACCTCTTACAACCTGTTAAAAGTTTTGCTAAACCAAACATGGTACCACCACCAATGTGCGTCCCAGTTACCCTTTCAAACTTTCTATTTCCAGTGACCTACATTATACTTAACAACATATGGTCACATGAGTTACATTGTAATGCACTTTCAAAAAGTAGCCCAGTGAAGAAGTACAACCTTCAGTATACTAACTCCTGAGCCAATGTTGACAAGAAGATAAGGAAACAAATTGTTTGGGGAAACATCTACTGGATTCCTCTGTCCATTCATGTGTGTGAAGGCTGCACCAGGAATATTCTGCAAGATATAGCATCAGTTAAAAGGAAAAACATGCTCTTCATCACAATAAATAAATAAATTGTGATTTGTTGACTATCTAACAGAGTGAGTGAGAAAAGTTAAAAATAATAGATTAATAGTGATACAAGACATGAAAGGATATTTGTCAGTGAAATAGGGTGATATGATGAGCAGCTAAGGACTAACACTGACCTGCAACAAAAAGTTTGCTCCAGAAACGACACTATCCATTTCATCAAGCTTGTCAAGACAAACACCTAGTTTCTCAAGGAAATCATCAGCAAATTTATATGCTCCACCGCCTGTAGCCTGTGCATGATATCTATCATATACTTTTCTCAATTCTTTGAAAAAGAAAAACATGTACATGTCATCCAATAATCTTCTGTTCTGGATGAAAAAAAACTAGGGACACCAGAAGACAGATTTGAAAAGGGTAGTTCTAATAACTAAAAGTACCAATAAGATATCATACTTAGGCAAAAGCTCTGTTTTTGAAAGCTAAAAAACCAGTTATACTCTGTTTCTTTTAATATACTAAACAAATATTTCTGTAACTCTATACACGAAAACATTATTTATGTAACTTTGTAAGATTTGTCAGTGACAAAGTTCCTGTGGAGAAAAATAATTGAACAATTATTTAGCATCAAATGTAAACAGGAGTATAAATATATTCACATCATGTTGGAACTAGCAAAGTTTGTCAGGGAATTTGCTGATACTTTGTTTGTGCAAGGATTAGTGGTAAAACATGCCAGAATGACCTTGTAAATAAATGCGATAACTGCCAAACAATGTTTTCAGGTCGTCTGGTCGAACCTGGTCGCCATGGGACCGACCAGGAGACTAATCGCGATTAGTCGTCGACCAGGCGGCTGATACCATGAGAGCGAATAGGTCTCGGGAATTGATTGATAGATTAGCAGCAGTATAGGGTACAATATATAGGCAAGGATCAATAGAGTTTATCGAAACACCCAATCAATGATGATCCTTGCCTTATAATGTAATCTATCTATCTTAACCCCTAAGGCAGCCAGCCTAACAGGCTAGGCGCCAGGCCCAAGGCCAGCCCATTAGGGCGCCTATTCTAACACATCTAGTCGTCCATGTATATCAAGACATATATATATATATATAGTATACACAATAAAGCAAGTATCAAGACTGCATTAGTGTTTAGCTGGTGACACTAATGCAGTCTTGATCTTGACGCACCCGAACAGCAGCACTGCTGCAGTAGCAAAATAACTAACATTTAGCATACCATAGCAGCCACACAGCCAGCATATTACATAACCAAATTAGTTCAGTACAGATAAGCCAAAGTGTTCAACACAAAGTCACAAACATTGACATTCAATAGTCCCACATGTCCGCTCAGTTAAACAGGCCCAAAACTAGAGTAACCAAACTGGTCGTCCCTGTCCTAGTCGAATGACTAATCGCGATTAGTCGTCAACTAATCGGACGACCAGCTTTCTGGTCGAGCTAATCGAGTCAGTCCTCCTAATCGAATACCAGGGACCGACCAGGACGACTAATCGCGATTAATCGGACGACCTGAAAACATTGCTGCCAAATGTGGACATGTACTCTTCTTGCATTGAATTAATTAATGCATTTGTTATCATTTTGGTTATAAATACATTAGCAAAAGAGTAAGTTACCTTCAGGGTCACGTTTTCTCCGCCTGGCCTCGTCCCTGACAAACAAAATTACAATTTAGTCCGCAATAAAACAGTGCACCAATGACGTAAGCAAACAAGAAAGTTAAAATTTAACTTGCAGTAAAAAACACTAGCATGTAGGAAATGAAATGAAATGACAGCGTTACAGGCACCTTGGCGCTCCTGGTTGACAAAGGAAATTACTGGACCTATTTATCTGAGTATCGGGGTAGAGTGGTTGTCAATTTAGATTGCCTTTTTTCCTCAAGGGGAATATAAAGTAGATACGTTGAGAGCTGATCTTTTGCTACAATGGAAATTTCTTAATGCGGCAAGGAATATCCCAACTCCTGACGAATTAGTGACCGGCGTAGTGGCACCAAGAATCTCGCTGTCCTATCCTACCTGTCAGCGGATCAACGTCTCCAACGGCTAGAGCTCGTCTGGGTCTCCTGCGTTGCCCACGTCCTGCGCTCCCGAAGCGCTCGCGCGCTCGCGCGCGCTTAATCGCCTCGAGAGAGCTGCTGCGCCACAAGACACACGCTGCGTTTCGGTCTTCACGGCGCCCACTCTCCGTTCTGGGCGCTCGCTCACTCACGCGTGTGTAGTGTGTGTGTAGTCATGGCCAAAGGCCATTGTAATCTATAAATGTATACCGTATACGATCAATGCAATTTGTCCAGTTGATCATCTCCATTCTACATGGTATCAGCCTCCTCTTCGATCCTCTAGAACTCCTTTGCCGAACTCCTTTGCCTCTCCTTCCGCACCAATGGCGCCTTCCTCCATTAACTCTGACAACTCCTCTGATGACGGCTCCTTCGTCGCCCCCGCCCCTGCCACTGTCATCCAGACGATCTCCATCCGTCACCACGTTCCAGTCACCCCCGACATGGACGAGGGGAACTACGGCCAATGGCATCTCTTCTTCGACTCGACTCTCGGCAAGTTCGGCCTTGAGAGCCACGTTCGCTCGCCCACCCCGTTTGATGAGCGCAATGGTGAATGGCGCATGGTGGATTCATGCGTCACCAACTGGATCCTCACCACCGTCTCCAAGGGCGTCTTCGACGTCGTTCGTCACGACCGGAACACCGCCTTCTCCCTCTGGCACGCCATCGAGGGACTCTTCCAAGACAACGAGTTGCAGCGCGCGGTGTACCTGGAAGCCGAGCTGCGATCTCTGCAGCAGGGGGACATGTCGATCAAAGACTACTGCACCAAGTTGAAGCGACTCGCCGATCAGCTGCGTGACATCGGCCACCCCGCGTCTCTGAGCCCAGTCAGGTGCTTAATCTTCTCCGCGGCCTCAATCCCCGGTACCTCTACGTCAAACCGGTGATCACCTCCAAGTCCCCGCCGCACAACTTCATGAGCGCCCACTCCTTCCTCCTTTTCTTTTTAGTGTAATAAAGCTGATGCTCACTTATGCTCTTCTTGCCGGTTGGGCAAGAATGTTCGTTTACCATTTACTGAATCTACTTCACAGACATTTTTCCCCTTTCAACTTGTTCATTCAGATGTTTGGACATCACCTGTTCTTAGTCATTCTGGTTATAAATATGACGTTGTCTTTCTTGATGATTACACGCATTACCTATGGACAATTCCACTTCGCAATAAATCTGATGTTTTCCCTACCATTAGAGCGTTTATTTCTTACGTTCATACTCAATTTCGCCTACCCATCCTAGCTTTCCAGACTGACAATGGCCGGGAGTATGACTCCACCGCCATGCGTCTCCTGCTTTCTTCTCTTAGCACCCAGCTACGTCTCTCCTACCCGTATACGTCGCAGCAAAACGGGAAAGCCGAAAGAATTCTCCGCACTATTAACGATTGTTTGCGCACCATGCTAATTCACAGTGCAGCTCCCCTGACGTTCTGGGCTGAGGCGCTTGCTACGGCGACGTACCTGATCAACCGCCGTCCCTGCCGAGCCACCGGTTCCACGATGCCGTACGCCCTGCTCTTCGGTGTGGCGCCCTCCTATGCCGAGCTTCGCGTGTTTGGGTGCCGGTGCTTCCCCAACCTGATCGCCACCTCGAGCCACAAGCTCGCCGAACGCTCCAAGCCGTGCGTCTTCATTGGGTACCCAACGGATCATCGCGGGTACCGCTGCTACAACCTCGCCACCGGCCGTGTCATCACGTCACGGCACGTCGTCTTCGGTGAAGCAGTGTTCCCATTCCGCGACAACGCCGCGGCCAATGCCGACGTACCGTGCTTCGCGCCGTGTGAACCGCCCGCCCCCTCGCCAACTCACGGCGTCGTGCATGTCTCGCCGGCGCAGTCACCGCCCCGCCTCGTCGCCGAGCTCACGCCTCACCCGACACACGCACGCACCGTGCGTCTGCATCGCACATCTCCGGCTCCTGGCACTGCCGCGACATCATCAACATCTGCTGCGCATAGCATCGAGGACCCCTCCACCGCATCGTCTGCATCCTCGCCTGCCGTGGCATCGCCCGGCACGCCCTCAAACGACGCCGGCCATACTGGCCATCCGATGGTGACTCAGGCGCGCGCTGGGATCCACAAGCCCAATCCGAAGTACGCACTGGCGGCGGCGGCCACCATCTCACCGATCCCTCGGAGCGTCCGCACCATCGTGAAGGATCCAAACTGGTACGTTGCAATGAAACAGGAGTTTGATGCGTTGCAGACCAACCAGACATGGACTCTTGTGCCGCGACCTCCAGGCGCTCGGATCATCACCGGCAAATGGGTCTTCAAGCACAAGATGAATCCCGACGGCACCCTCGAGCGCTACAAAGCTCGATGGGTCGTTCATGGGTTCAATCAACGACCCGGCGTCGACTTTGGGGAGACGTTCTCCTCGGTGGTCAAGCCGGCCACCATCCGTACAGTACTGACGTTGGTGGCAACGAACAACTGGCCGGCTCACCAACTTGATGTTTCAAACGCCTTCCTTCACGGCAATTTACAGGAACAGGTGTACAGTCAGCAGCCCACCGGGTTCGTCGACCCACAACGCCCCGACGACGTCTGCCTCCTCTCCAGGTCGCTCTACGGGCTCCGACAAGCACCACGGGCGTGGTTCGAGTGCTTCGTCGCCCATGTGACATCGCTGGGCTTCGCCCAATCGAAGGCTGATTCATCGCTCTTCGTGTACCACCGCAACGGCGAGACGGTATATCTCCTCCTCTACGTCGACGACATGATCCTCTCAGCCTCGTCGACACGCCTACTTCAGCATGTCATCGCGCGGCTTCACGACGCATTCGCCGTGAAGGACATGGGACAAGTCCATCACTTTCTCGGCATCAGCGTTCGCCGGAATCGTGAGGTCTTCTTCCTATCCCAAGGCCAGTACGCTGAAGAACTTATGGAGCGCGCCGGAACGAAGAACTGCAAGCCTGTCGCAACACCAGCAAACACAAGGCAAAAGGCTTCGGCGACAGACAGCAAGCTCATCGACGATTCTACCTCCTACCGGAGCATCGCCGGCGCCCTACAGTATCTGACGATAACTCATCCGGATATTGCATACGCCGTGCAACAAGTATGTCTGCACATGCACGCGCCGCGAGACGTGCACCAGACAATGCCGAAGCGCATCCTCAGGTACATCAAAGGGACAATTGGCCTCGGGGTTCAGCTGCGCACCGCCACGACGCCGACGATCACCGCCTACTCAGACGCGGACTGGGCTGGATGCCCCGACACGCGTCGATCTACATCGGGCTTCTGCGTCTTCCTCGGCAACTCCCTCATTTCGTGGTCTTCTAAGCGCCAGACTACGGTCTCGAGGTCGAGCGCCGAGGCGGAGTATCGAGCCATCGCGAACGCCGTCGCCGAGTGCTCCTGGCTTCGTCACCTCCTCGCTGAGCTGCTCTGCAAGGTCCCCTCCGCGACGATCGCCTTCTGCGACAACATCTCCTCCATGTATATGGCCCGGAATCCAGTGCACCAAAGGCGAACCAAGCACATATAGCTTGATATTCATTTTGTCCGGGAGAAGGTCGCCATTGGTGAGCTCCGTGTCACACATGTTCCCAGTGCGCGACAACTCGCTGATGTGTTCACCAAAGGCCTTCCTTCGGCGTTGTTCAACGACTTCAGGGACAGCCTCTCCGTCACCATGACCGATGTCGAGACTACGGGGGGGTGTCAGCGGATCAACGTCTCCAACGGCTAGAGCTCGTCCGGGTCTCCTGCGTTGCCCACGTCCTGCGCTCCCGAGCGCTCCTCGCGCACTCGCCGCGCCAACTGCCTCCGGAGAGCGCGCTCTGCCGCGCACACACGCGCGCCCGGTCTTCACGGCGCCCACTCTCCGTTCTGGGCGCTCGCTCACTCACGCGTGTGTAGTGTGTGTAGTCATGGCCAAAGGCCATTGTAATCTATAAATGTATACCGTATACGATCGATGCAATTTGTCCAGTTGATCATCTCCATTCTACACTGCCCATTTCTCCCCACCAACAAAGTACGGAAGTACGGAACTCTCTCAGTATCGTGATATGAAAACCAAACGAGTAGGCAGCGACGCACGTACCACCATTGCAGGCGAGGAGCCCCTCCGCCCGGATGAAGTCGAAGCACTCCTGGAGGCGTCGCCTCTCGAACTTGGCGAAGCGCAGGTCCGCCCCGTCGGCGCCGCCGCCGCAGCTCGCCGTGTACACCAGCTTGATCAGAGTCCCTACCATACGAGCACCAGGAATCCCAACGCCGCCGCTCCGTAAGAAGGCAGCAAGCAAAACACACACACACAAACATAGGCGGAATTGAAGTCCGGGGGACGAGAAGCGGCGTCGCCGAGGTAGGTACGTACCTCCGATGTCGAGGGCGAGGAGCGGCGACGCGGCGGGCTGGCGCGGGAGGAAGATGGGCGGGTTGCGATCCTCGAGGCCCCCGCGGATCTCGGCGCCCGAGAGGTCGACGCCGCGGCCGCCGTGGCCCGTCGCCTCGCCCATGCTGAGCGTGCCGTCACAGATCGCTCGGCGGCAGGGATCGCGCCGCCCGCATTCACGCCGCGGGCGCGCCGCGCTGCCTGCGTAATGTTCTCTCGGTTCGTCACCGCCTCGGTTTGACTGGCTCGCTGTGCTGTGCCGGACTGCCGGCGTCTGGGAGGGAGTTGGGGACTCTCGCTGCTGGGCGGCGCTGGCTGGCTGTCTCGGTCGCGTCGAGTGGCGTGGGTGGAGTCGTACGCGGGCGGTACAATAGTTGGTGGAGTGGTGATGGGTTCACCGTTCACCACCGGCTCGGAGAATAGAAGCGGAATAAAAAAAAAACTGGCACGAACAGCTCACGAGTCACGACGACGGCCCTGGATCGGGACGGCGCGCGAGCGATTGGGATGGGACCGTGGGAGCCGCCGGCGCCGGGGCGTGCCGGCCTCGTTTTGGCCTCCCGCCGGTCGCCGACGTGACCCCCTTGGCTCTTCTCGTCGTGCTGGACTGGAAGACCCGCCCAGCCCACCGGGACCCTTCTTCTTAAAAAAAGGCCCACCAGCTACTACAGTATTCCACGGTCAGATATCAAAGCGTGCTATCCATGTTCGTTCGAGGCTGGCGAGTCATTGCTTACGCACACGATGGGTCAGGGTCACATCTCTGCAAGATTTTCTTCGCTTTGCCTCATTTTTCACTGTTTTTTTTAAAGAAAACAATAAATGAGCTTTATACATCAGCCAATCATGGAATCTTTTGGCGCCAACTCGGATAAAGTTTGTTGAAATACAAACGAAGCGTTTTTTTGTCAGGATTGTAAAAAAATTTGCAATCTAAACAAGGCCTATATTGTTTAAAGAAAATGAGCTTTTGCATCAGCCAACATGGATGCGTGCCGCCTACTCCACAATTCATTGACAGCGGTTTTTTTTTTCAAATATTTCAACTACTGTACACGAGCACCGGTCTAGAACTTTTATATAATATGAGTTGTTTGCTAGGACGGTCCGTCTACGGCCGCAAGATCGAAGACGCTTGTTAGAAGCGCGTCGTTTGTATGATTAAATTCTTCTTTTTAATTCTATATTTTTATAAAGCTAAACTCCACTAGAGATTTCTTTTAATATTCAAGTTATCCACATCAAGAGTCCACTAGAACTTGCAATTATAACTAAATGACATATGTAATTATGATAGTTATCTCTTCATCCACTAACATGTATTTAGTTGTCCATATCGATGTGTCAAACCATTCACCAAAATTAATTTAAGATATTTTAATTCATATAATTATAAATATAAATAGTTTAATTTCTTTTTAAATTATCTGGAATCTCCGTAGCAACACGCGGAGTATTCTCTTAGTTACAATATATAAATCTTTTGCGTATTCTAGAGAGAGAAAAAAATGTACGCGAGCTCGGGCAGTGATGAGACTGACATCTATCTTGCCGCAGTTGATGGTTGGCATATGGATCGCGCGCGCCGCCGCCGGTTGCAACCTCTATCGCTCAACCTCCCACCCGAAGTCGTCTTTTCTCTCCTGTTTCATTCCGTGCACGACTAAATTGGAGAAGAATAATTCAACGAAGAAGATGACCGGAAGAGGGAGCAAGGAGCATATGCAGGCACGACGAAATCATGTGCCCGGCCACGGTCACCATGGCCGCATGGGCAGCGCCGGTCCTCAGATTTCAAGGGCACTCTGGTGAACTCGTCGTGATGGCCCTACAGACTATTTATAAATCTTATATAATATAATCTATTATGTGCTAGCAAACTTTTTACTTTGACTTGATTTGAACAATTTACAACAATAACAAAAAAAAACTTGGTCCACATGTTTACAGTAAACCGACCATTTTCTATCAACCACCTCACCATTGGTTTACTTTCTGGAGTAGTAAACATATAAAAAACGTCTATTAACAGCATCTACAGGGAACTCAAGATTCAATTCTCTCACTGGCCTCTTTTCAATAAATATATCTCTACCCTTATTATCAAGATTTCTCTAAGTTCTAGAATCAAAGGCATCATGAATAGAAGCTTATTGCATATCATCAATTGAATTTTCAGGTTGAGGGGAAGACTGTAAATTTTTGTTCTTTATAGCATCATCATTGGCATCAACTTCTTCACTTAAATTATCATTAACTTGTTGTTATCCTTGTTCTTCAATATCAAGTGCATCTACAGGATTACCATCAGGCACAACACTGCATCTACAGGATTAAAAAACGATCAAGGAAAAAATACCTAAGGGCTAGGGCCTGATCGGCGGCTGATGAACTAATGATTGATGAAGTGATGATCGGCTGCAGACTGCAGTGATCGGCTGATCGAGTCGAGCCTGCCAGCCTGGGCCCTGGAGTGCTCTGCCGGTTGCCGGTTTGCCCCCTGATCGCCTCCTCAACGTGCGCGGTCCTGATTTGTGATATGTTCCATGTCTCTGTGGCTCCGTGAGAGGTGAGTCGAGTCCGCGACGGCTTTGTCGCTCCGTGACTCCTCTGCCTCTTCGCATTTGGCTACTGCGGCGCACCGCGCTCACGTACACGGTATTCTCCGTGCTAAGAGAGCTAGGGGTATCATATACCTGGACCTGAGCCCCTCACTCCTATATGCCCTCGCCGTCGCACCTCTGCCACCTCTCGAGGGCCGGCACTGCGCATGGGTCTACCGTCCCCAACTGGTATGGCTAATCCGGTGCTTACTCCGGTCGCGTTCTGACCAACCAGTAACAGGCAACAACCAGGGTTGTTTGATTGCTGACTCGGAAGTCTTGTCTGGCCATGCATAGCTCTCAGACGTTCGATTTTAAGCGTTTAATCGGATCCTTAGCACATATGACGGTAGAAGATTGATCAGAACCGTCATCCTGTCCTCTGGCATGGAGTGCCATCGTCTTTTTTCTGGCATGGAGCGCCATTATTTTTTTCTCTGAGCCAATTACATACACGCTAATAAAAAAATAAAAATTACATATCACTCACTAAAAAAAGTTATGATGACTAACGTGTCATTGCTAAATTTTGTTGGTAACCCCTGTGCCACTATCATCATATGATGATGTAATGGCACGAAAGTAGTGGATGAAAAGATTGGTCAACATAGAAACTAAATGGTGTATTTGTAAACTAATATGGCTATTTGAGAGCCAACATCAATGAAATCAATCAAGTGGGGGGTTCTCTCTCTCCCCACCCTTGGACCTGTAAAAAAAACAGATTGGTCAACGGCAGCCATATCCACCTCATTGTCTCTCCTGTCATTTTCTCTTGTTCACATCCACTTCTCGATCTCTCTCCTAGCCTCTTCTCTCTCTCTCTCTCTCTCTCTCTGTGTGAGAGCAAAGCGAGGTGTCGATCCACCGGATTTGGTGTCGGGTTAAAATTATCATCAGAATTAGTGTTTGGGTTTTGAGTTCGGGTTTCAGATTTCGATCCGCGGAGACTCCATCCGGCCTGAATTATTCGCCCTGTTGCCACATCCCAGGCCAGCTTGAGCTCTAGGGTCTGGCGCGGCCTACACGCGCTGTGCGTACGGTTGGCGTTTTATTTGCACCTTGCCAGAAGCCCAGAGGCCATAACAGAGAGCGCCGTCGCAGGCCGCCGCATTGGCGTGGCCCGGTACCACGGTCGTGTGGCTGTCGAAATACGGCATGTGGTGCTTCATTACGTTGCACAGTATGGTTAAAGTGAAATAATAATTGTTTTCGACAAGCCGTATGTTTCCCCTTATGTTTGAGCTACGTAGTTGCAGTTTATTACTCTTCAAGCCACAGACGTACGTATCATCGTAACGTAGTTGCCATAACATGTAAGCACTTGGTTCTCTCTTCAAACCTAGAGGTAAGTTTCTGCCATTTACTGTTTCATTCATAGGCCTACAACGCAACCACCAATTAATATTACCTTTTGAAGGGCATTAGTAGGGGACACGACATTCCAATGGAATAATTTAGTTTCGGAAATTGCATTTGTGCAATGAAATAACCCACTCTTAATATTAAAGGAGCTTTCACTGTCCAGTCAATGTATGCACACTTTATAAACTAAACTCAAAATTAAGATATTTGTTTGGTTCTTACATATTAAAGGGGGAGTTATTATTTTAACAAAGCACAACCTTATAAAGTGAACTGAAATGGGATGGTTCTTATTCATAGGTCTTTGTTCGGTGTTGCTTTTTTAATAACAAAGAAATCATCCAACAATTAGTTATTGATTACTGTCACAATGCAAAATTTATTTGATAGTTGTTCAAGTTGCATTTGGTTTAAGGTCACGCACTAGTGAGACAAATCTCGTAGGAGTTTAGCTTCTACAAGTAGAAACCAAATTATGTTCTTAAATTTGTGAGGGAGCTAATTGTAATTGTTTTATCTATTTGGTTGGATAGAAATAATGTGGTCTTTGACAATAAAAAAGCATATTGTTATTTGCATGCCTACGACTACGCCTACGTTACTAATCTTTAGCGTCCAACCTTTCAACGCTATTTTAATATTTTAAACGATCTCATGTGACGTTAATTTTGGACTGTGGTATAGTGATATACTATGTACAATAATTCCCAAGAATTGGATGCCGGAATCATGATTATGCCATAATTTTCTGTATGAGCGCAAATGATGATGCCACAATAGATTTTTGCATAATATACTACCGTACGTGCGTCTTATCGAATGTTGAGGATCCATGCGGATCGGGGAGGGCATGTGAATCTCTGTTGTTGGCGAGAGAGAAACGGATCGGGAGGCCCACAAGGATGATTGTTAGCGCGGAAAGCTCCTTTAATTTCTCCTTGGCCACAAGAGAAGTGGCCACCCACTCGCATCCATGACCATCAAGTAGAGCCGAAAGAGAGAGTCGTTCATCGTCTTCACCAAAAGGTGACTCAGATTCTTCCTGGCTAGCTCCCTTTCGGTATCCTTTTGCATGCATCTATTGATTCATCGAGTAAGTTGGTCATATATTAGAAATAAGCGAGATTATTACAAAACAAAAAATAATAATTAAGCTGAGGGAATCTCCCGGGACTACTTCTGGTTGATCACTACTGGAGGCGGGCTTTTTGCCGAGTGCCTGTTGCACTCGGCAAAGGTGAGCCTCCGTCGAATTCCCTTCTGGTAAAGACTGCTTTGCTGAGTGCCAAATTTCGGGCATTCGACAAAGGCTTTGTTGAGTGCCGTGCGGGCACTCGGCAAAGATTTGACGCCGTCGGCCGACGGCCAACGCCGTCTAATTTTTTTTTAAAAAAAAACTCTTTGCCGAGTGCCACAGCTCCGGCACTCAGCAAAGAAATATGTTTTTTTTAAACCTCTTTGCCGAGAGCAATGACCATTGCACTCGGAAAGCGTGTTTTTTTTTTAATTTTCTTTGCCGAGTGCAATGGTCTCTAAATTTCTTTTTTTTTGTTTTTTGCTTTTCCATTTAAACAACAATGCATATATATATAATAGAAACCACAGTTCAACAGCAATAAATTACAAACCACATTTATATATTATAAACGACCAAATTTGTCCGAAATCCATAATTTATTACAAACCACAAGTTCATAGTCCACAAGTTCACAAGTTCGATACATAGAAACTACTCCGCAAGCGGCTCACGGCGACTGCGCCCCAGCGTGCGATCCCGGCGACGGTCCGGGTGCGGATGGCCCGACTTGCGATGCCGGCGACCCTCCGACCTGGTTCGACGCCGCCCCCGATGTCCGCTGCACAAAAAAGAAGATATTGCACGTGGTGACAAGATAAAATGTAAGGAGTTTAAAGAAAAGTTGAAAATTTCGGCAAAGACCTCCCTGCATGCGGGGACATTTCCAAACTCAAGAAGAAAAAACGTCGGCACGAAGGCCGACAACCACATTTCCGCACGACGAAGGCCGACACATCAACTAACCCGACACGAAGGCCCACACATCAACAAATCCGCACGAAGAGACCATCTCTAGGTTTGACACTAAGCATGAGCACGTAAAGTAAAACATACTCACCGGAGTAGACCGTGGTGGTGGCTGTGGTGCAAGCGGTGTGTAGTGGGATCTCGCCAACCTTGTTGCTCCCCAAGTTGTTGCACGAACTCGAGCAAACCTTCTTCTTCTGGGCCTCAACGACTTGTAGCCTCGACATGTCCCGGAAGGAGAGTGTGTATCCAGAGAACAACAAGAGGTGGTGCCAAACTCCGCCTCGGATCCGAGCGAGAACATGGAAACTAACCCATCTACGCATCCGCGGGCTGTTTAAAAAACGTGAACAATCAAATGATACGGTCATAGATATGCGAGATCCGCATACCTCCAACCGTATTCTGCATTTGACGGAGACGCCTTAATTGACTACACCGATCTACGTATTACAACGGTAAGGAAGAGAGCTCAATTGTACCTAGGGTGGCGGTGGAGACAGGCTAGCGGCGCAGTGGCGAGTCGGTGCAGTGGCGAGTCGGCGCTGTGCAGGCAGGACCGCAACGCCGACGAAGACGATCAGGGTCGCCGAGGTGCTTCGGGTCCCCTCCGACAGGTCCTGCTCTGCAAAAGAAGAAAAACATCACTAAAAGTTGAAAATTTCGACAGAACCTCCCCTGCACGGGGAGGTTTCCAAAACTTGCAAGAAAAACCATCGACACGATGGTCGACGTCCACATTTGGGGCACGATGGCCGACACAACCACAAACCCGGCACGAAGGCCGTCAACGACATAAACAGCACGATGGCCGACAACCCTGCGGCTTTACCTTCTCCTCCGGCAAGGGCTGGGATGACGGCGTGGACGAACAGCGTGGACGACGTGGACGAACGGCGTGGACGACGTGGACGAATGTGGACGAACGTTTGTCCCCTCCACCTCGGCTTCCTCCCCCTCTCCCCTTCTCCTCCTCCTTCTTCCTTTTTCTTCTCCTTCTTCCTCCTCCTTTTTCTTCCTTCTTCTTCCTTCTTCTTCTCCTCCTTCCTCCTCCTTTTTCTTCCTTCTTCTTCTTCTTCTTCTTCTTCTTCATTCTTCTTCCTTTTTCTTCCTCCTTCTTCCTCCTTCCTCTTCCTACTACCTTCTTCCTCCTTCCTCTAGGGCCACTGCCGGGCTCACGCTTGGCCGCTATGGGCTGGGCAAAGGGCGCCGAGTACTGGGCGTGTCAAACCGATGGCCGGAGGCCGATCAAGGCGGGAGGTGGCGCCGGGGGGGGGGGGGGCGGGCGGGGCGGGCGCGCCTGCCGGGCGCCTGGATCCGATGGCCGGAGGCAAGGGTGGGAAAGAGGCCGCTGCCTTGCAAGGGGTTCATGGGTGGGTCGAGGACGCGCGGCCTGGTCGGGGCCGGGTGGAGCGGGCGAGCCAGGCAGGCGAGGCGAGCCAATGAGGCATGGCGGGCGGTGGGCGAAATGGTGGCAAGGGCGTGTCGTGTGTGTGGTGAAGTGTGTGTGTTGTGGAGGAGGAGTGTGTGGGCGCCCACACATTTAGTTAGTTTCCCCCCTTTGCCGAGTGCTGGGTCGGGCTGGCACTCGGCAAAGGCTTTTTTTTTTAAAATTCTTTGCCGAGTGCCACTTCCTGGCACTCGGCAAAGACCCTCTTTGCCGAGTGCCAGGGTCGGCATTCGGCAATTTTTTTTGTTTTTTTTGCCCCATTATTTTTTTGCAGCCTTAATATATTATTTAAAACTCCATGTTCAAATTTGGCACAATTTTGACTTTTTTTGCTATATTTCGTTAGTTTTTTTTTGTTTCGTTGAATTTTATGGAATATTTCAAATTTGACTGCAGGTGCATGGAATAATCGAATTTGGTCGTTCAAAAAATGATATTCATGATATTTGGTGTATGTTGAGGCCGTATCCAGTAACTCACATGGAATTTCGAGCATCTTGTTAACGTAACATGATGAGGTACCTGCGGGAAAAGTGTATTTAAATTATATAAAATCCGAACGAAGTCCGAAAATGACGAAACTTGTCGGGGCGTCATGTTATCACATGTAGAGTCTATGGTAAAAATTTGAGAAGGTTTCGAGCAAGTTGCGACGTCGGATGCCTAAAACCCAGACATCTCCACATGTGATCACTAATTTAAATACACTTTTCCCGCAGGTACGTCATCATGTTACGTCAATAAGATGCTCGAAATTTCATGTGAGTTCCTGGATACGGCCTCAACATACACCAAATATCATGAATATCATTTTTTGAACGACCAAATTCGATTATTCCATGCACCTGCAGTCAAATTTGAAATATTCCATAAAATTCAACAAAACAAAATATAGCAAAAAAAGTCAAAATTGTCCCAAATTTGAACATAGAGTTTTAAATAATGTGGGAAGGCCTCACAAAAAAAATGGGTCAAAAAAAATATTTTGCCGAGTGCCGGCCCTGGCACTCGGCAAAGAGGTCCTTTGCCGAGTGCCAGGAAGTGGCACTCGGCAAAGAAGGGATCTTTACTGAGTGCAGGGCCTTGGCAGTCGGCAAAGGCCCTCTTTACCGAGTGCCAGGGCCGGCACTCGGCAAAGATTTTTTTTTTAAATTTGACGGCGTGGGCGGGCTCGGCCGTCAAGTGCCATTTTTTTTTGCCGAGTGCCACTCTTTGCCGAGTGTTGCACTCGGCAAAGAGGGTTTTTGTCGAGTGCCGCCCTTTGCCGAGTGCCGGGCACTCTGTGGCACTCGGCAAAGCCACTCTTTGCCGAGTGCTAGACTTTGCCGAGTGCCACCCGGTCCGGCACTCGGCAAAGAGTGGCTTCGCCGAGTGCCCGATTTTTGGCACTCGGCAAAGCTGGCGGCACTCGGCAAATCTGCGTTCTCCCGTAGTGGATTCTTGAGATTGAGAATGATATTTCATCTCATACCTCCTAGCTACTCGCCTACTCCTTGCAAAACAAAGTTACCTAACTACACTCTAGCTACTTGTAGATTGTAGCAACAGGAAAAGGATAACGTGCATGCATGGACGCTCCAGGTGAAGCTGATAGAACGAAGATTCTCTATTTCTCTTGCGATGCAGACATTCTAATTAGTGCTTACAAAGCAAGGGATTTTGATCTAGAACATTCTCAGGTTCTGAATCTGATGCCTTTTTTTTCTTCTTCTCTCCTGTGCTGCACCTTTTCGAACTCTTCCATTGTTTATTCCTATCTATATTTGGTATTTCCTGCAAACTATTCCTATCTATATTTGGTTTTTCCTGCAAACTATGTATTTACAACAATAAACGAGAACCATATGTAATCAATGGAGTGTACATCTTTTAATTTGAGGCATGGGCAGAAAGAGTACGTACCTCGCTCATCGATCGGGGTTGGGCAACATGACAAGCATACGTACGTACGTTCCTGCGTTTTTATCGTTTTTCGCGTGGATACTTTTACTACCCAAATTAAAGCATAACTAACATAAACGTACTGTAATATCAAAAGCAAATAAAGTCCAATTAATGGGAGTAGCTAGGGATCAGCTCAGACCATCGGCATCATACTAAATGGGAAATGCTAGGACATAAGGACGATGATAGATAATCAAACTGACGAGTGGCGAGGCACCGCTATAATAAAATATAAATGCAAGGAATTGACGTATGTATGAGGGCAGCTACATGTTCCTATTCCAAAGCATGTTTTCAAGTTTGGTCCTCACGTTTCCAAGCATGTTCAAGATCAAGATTCATGGTATTTCAAGAACCAAAGATATAATTTCAAATATTATATTATTCCACAACAATAATACTGAGCATGTTTTTTCCAACTTAGAAATTACATTTTTCAAGCATATTTGCTGTGTCAAATTAAAGCTATCAAGGATTCTTTGTCGAACAAGAGAGGATTATATTAAATTTTTTAGTACTATAGGCCCCGCCCTTACGTTAAAAACATTGAAGCATAAGCAAATTACTACCGATAAACGCTACACATAAGTTCTCCACTCATCTTCTTCTCCAATTTTCTCTATTATCCATTGCAATGCTCCATTTCGCTGATGCAAGTTAGGACTTTGAGAAGCCAACGTCAATTTCTCCAACTAGCTAGATCTGGCAAACTGCCCCGGACATTAGAATTGCCTCAAGAGTCAACGTCTCGAAGCCAAATCTAAGACACATAACCCTAAGTCATCCGTGTTGTCAAAAGTGATTGAGGAGTAATTGACATCTGTGCCATCAAAAGTGATTGAGGAACATTGACATCAGCGCCATCGAAAGTGATTTGAGGAATGGAGAGCAAATGCCACAACTCTGAATCTACCAAAGATGGTACTCTGAGGCCATGAAAGGGGGGTGATGACTTAGGAACAAAAATCCCAACAAGTGGACATGCGCAAAAGCTTCCTCCCATTCCCATAAGGACCTTCCTACCTAGCTACCTTGGTGAAAATCTCATCAAAATTGATATGGTCGTCAGGGAAAGTAGCATGGAGGGCCAATGGGATTTATGTAGTTGGGGGTCCCCACACCTTGGCGCTGGCGAGATCACCGGATAGAGAGGAGGGTGGTCGATGGGTAGTTGTGGCAGACTAACGATGTTTGACTTAGGCTAGTTTCAGTGGGGGTTTCATCAAAGTTTCATTTGCATTTAATAAGCTCTCACATAGGTGCTTTTGATGATGTGGCAACATATTTAAGAAGAGAGAGAAGAAGTGAGTTTTATGAGGATGAAACACGAATATCAACTCTCTATGAGTCATGGAATTAAATGCCTATGAAACTATAGAATGAAACTCTCCATTGAGAATGTGTGTTTCATTCATGTTTCATTTCATTCTAGATGACATGGCAGTCTTGGAAACAACACCATGAAACTCTCCACTGAGACTGACCTTAGGATAAATCTAAATAGACTTATTACATTTCAGAACGAGAAGCGGTAGTTTCTGAAATGTGGGCAAAAACAAGGTGGGGTTGGCCGGTTGGGGAGGTTTATGGTTGGAAATTCTAGCACATGATAAAGGTATACATGTAACAAATTACTAGGAGATACCGTCCCATCCGGATGGGCCCAATGGACGTTTTCATGTACATAGAAATGTACTTCCAACTTTCCAATTTGCAATTGAATTGAATGAAATTTAAAAAAGGTTTTGCACAAAACTGGCAACCCAAACCAAGGTTAGAAAATTGATGCAGTTGTGATTGCCGTCCGCTTAGTTGGCCATAATGTTGCAATACAAGTCTCAAGTCTCAACTTACTGCTAAATAAATTTCATGGAGAAGAAAAGTTAGTAGTGGTAGTACTCCATTAAATTGAGGAATTTACATGCATGGCGCATAAAGTGCCCTACTTTTATGACTCATCAAGTTCCTTTTGTGAATTGTGAGTAACCAAACGGCCGGCCACTCCATCTTATGTTTGGATAGAATTCTTTCCTTTGCCTGCTGCTTATTAACAGCAGCTTCTATATGCTAAACACATTAGAACTCACAGTTTCAGACCACTAACTAGGAACATGAAGCGCTGCAACACTGCAACCTTGAAAGTTGAATCTGAGTATGATCCTCAAGAAGAAAAAGATTGCGAGAGCAGAGTAAAAATACACTGCAAATTGTGTGGATGTACATTGAGCCCCATGAGAGTACATAACGACTTGGAACTTGATCTGATCATATAACATATATACGTACTACCATAAACAGCCTAGAGATAAAATAAAAGATGTAAACAAATCATGCCTTACCATAACACCTGACTCTTCTGCATGCTTGCTGTATAGTTCTATGGCCCCGAAGGTTCACCGTCCAAATAGTGAGACCAAGAAGAGCAGGAGCACGAGCGCCACGCCCCACAGCGACGACGACCCTGCTGCGCCGCCGGCGCCGTACCTGTCCCCCGTCTGTCCAAATAGTGAGACCAAGAAGAGCACGAGCACGAGCGCCAGCGCCACGCCCCACGGCGACGACGACCCTGCGCCGCCGTACTTGTCCCCCGTCACCATCTCCGCGAGGAGGCACATGACACCGTCCCCTCCGCCGCCGCCGCCGGTCGCCACCCAGAGCTACGCCGCGATGATGACTATCAGCGGGGACAGGATGAGGAGGCGCCGGAGCTGGTCGACCAGGCTCTCCATCGCCGACTCGCACCACGTGTAGAGCGTGGTGGCCGCGATGATGGAGACCGTGACGAGGAGGATGAAGGCGTACACCGACGACGACTGCCCGCCGCCGCCGCGTACTCGCTGCTGCGGGTATTTGTAGTTGTAGTAGTACGGCGCTGCCGGCTGGTAGTACGGCGAGTAGTAGCCGCCGCCGCTCGCCATGTTGATGCAAAGGATCGGACTGGCAGAAAAAAATCTAGCTTCTTTTCTGAATATAAACTGGTCTCGCTCGCACTTGTTTGTTAGCTTAGCTACTGCTGATGATCAATGATGCTTTTGCGTTCATGGAGGCGGAAGGAGTTCACGGTTTCACCTATATATATAGATAGCAGAAGGAAGCTCGCGATGGGCAAGGGCTTTGGGAATGAGAGGGTTCCTTGGCGACGACGCTGACGTGCCACCAATGGTGGCCAGACACGTGGCGCCGACCAAGCGGCGATGAGGAGGGATAGATGATGGAGTGGAGGGGAGCATGGCTTGCAAAGTTGGCATCTTGGAGGTTTGTGTCAAGTGCATGCCATATTGCCATGCATGGATATGCCGCTTTAGTTAACGGATGTATGCATGGCAAATCTGGGGATCTCGGTCACTCCATGGAGCTTTCTTTGGATATGATTGATCCGAGCATAGCATATAAGCACTTTTGGCGCATCATTAGTTCGCTAACAACATATCCACCTGCTTTTGAGCTGATTATCGATTCTTTTTGCCAACGAACTATCATTAGGCGCCGCCTAATGCAGTGCGTACCTGGAACGACAAGCATGTCATGTGGCGTGCCTAATGATCAGGAGTGGGTGTGGTTTCTGCCCTTCTCTGCTTGTCATGGCCTTGCTTTTCACTGTGCTGAGCACCAGTGCGGCAGTGCCGGTGCCATGGACCATGGTCTTTGAAAAAAAAATGAAGCCATGCAAGGTTACGGGAGATCCCCAGAAGATCAGGACTACTCAGCCACACTTCTTCGGTTCTGGTCCAGATCGATCACCAGATGTGAAAGGACATGGTGACCACAGGACGCGTCCAGGTCAAACTCAAGGCATGCAACTCAAAACCAAGCACAAAAGGTTTCATTGGGCATCGTAGATCTTCTTTGTCAAGATGCCCTTGTATACGTGCTCGGTGCTGACGCGCGGCGCTGTACTTGGCACGAGAATCCGCCCATGGCCGGTGCCTGCAGTCCCTGCATATATATGAATGAAGAAATGTCACATGTAGATGTAGAGACCGAAACGAATCGGATTCATATGGAATCGGATCCGGATGTCACGTTTTAGATTCAAATACGGATACGGATCTTGTCGAATACGAATACAAAACAGATGTCTCATATTCTAATTTCTATTCAGATATTTACTCAATTCAACTCAAATTGCACATTGTTAAATTCAACATAGATGAATAAAATTTTAATACTAAATTCGTCGATAACCAAAGTGAAATAAAAATTAAAGTATACTTCTAATAATCTCCAATATCAAAGTGAACTAAACTATAATGGATAATATTTTTCTTTATCATTTTTTTGTAATTATAAAATTATTAAACAAGTATGTAGGTATATAACATAGACAATAATAGCTAACAGAAAATAATATAGTTATCAATAAATATTTAATAATTAAATATATAAATTAATCAATTGTTATTTATATAATATTTATCATGAAATTATAAATTATATAAAATAATTTATGTCAACAAAAAATAAATTAAAGTATTAAAATAATTTGCAACAACAAATATATTATATTTAAACTAAATTAGAAAATACTAGAATTAATTTAATGTTTATATATCATTAATAGTATTAAATTAATATTAAAGGTTACTTATAGATATACTACTAAATAGTTTCAATATATCATTACTAATTTTGAAATTAAATAATTATTAGTCACTAGTCATGGAAGAAAACTTTTCAAAAGATTCATTATACCTCGTTCTTCGTGGATGCGGATAAATGTCCATATTTTTGTCGAATACGGATCTAGAACCAAATAGAGAAAAATATTGAAAAAAGGATTCGGATACATCTATTTGGTATCCACATTATAAATGAATACAAATGTCCATATTACACGTTTTAGTGGATACGGATTCAGATAATTCGGATTTCCAGACATCCATTTCCATACCTCGCAGGCCATTGCTCCTACCCTCCTTTTTCCATTTTTTCTTTTTTCAGGACCGAGCACCACCACATGTAATTCCGTATCGGCCTAATTTTTCAACAAACAAGAAAACGTATCGGCCTAGCCTATATCAATTAGAAGAGATTATGTTCTGACCATATAATCGTCACTAAAATCTTCAGAAGTCAGATCGTTTACGTACCGAAACTGAATGTCACGTCACAATACTATCGTAGAACTGAAGCCCTTATGATTGTATACAAGATTTGGCAGTTTTCTTTTCTTCTCTTTTTTTAGTTAATTAATGTGTGAAATCTAAAAAAAACAATGGCTCAGATTTGTTTAAAATATTACCTCCTATCAGCTAATGGGGGTACTGTAGATTTAGCCAAACTAAAAATATATAGAATGAATGCAAGATGGAGTGCCCTCCGTGCCATGATAATTGATACGTAGTTGAGGCGAGATGATATGCAATGCCAATTAGTGGGTTAACGTGGAACTGGACTCACAGGCTCACACTAGTTATGTGAAAGATATGGTTTTCTACTACGTTTGTAACAATGCTTGGGACCAACTGAGAGTCCCCAGATTCCCCAGCGCCTCCGCCGAAGCCCCTCCGCCAGCCACTCCGCCAGCCTCGCCGCCGCTCGAGCGTGCTGCCCGGAGTCCGTGCGGCCACAAGGACGGTGGCGGCGAGGCCCTTTCCGTGTTCCCCTTCTTTTCCCCCGCAGCCTTCCTCTCCTCTCCTCGGTGTTGGGCTCGCGACGGCTGAAGCTGCATGGTCGCAGGGGCTGCTCCCTCGCCGGATCCGGCGGCCCCATGGCGGATCTCGCGGTGCGCGGCAGGCGGGTGCGCTGGCGGCTCCAGGCGACGACGCATCGGGCGGCGGCGTCAAGGGCCTCTTGGCCGGTGGGTTTCGCGTTCTGGTGCGGCCAAGGTCGGTCGGCAGCGACCATCACACACCGGATCCCGTCCACATTGCACCGGATCCGTGTCCCCGCTCAACCGCGCCCCGCCGACTTCGCTCCGCCCGGCGTGCTGCGGCACGCCGGTGGGGCCAGGTGGCGGCGGGCGGGTGGTGGCGGCGGCGGCGCTGCTCTGCGCCACGCCTCGCGCGCGCGCCTCCCCCGAGACTGCTGTTGGAGCCGCCGTTGGGTGGTTCCCGCGTCTCACCGGATGAGCAACAAAGGCTCTGTCGGTCTTCTCCGCCGTCAACACTCCTCCGACTCCGGTGCTCGTAGGGTGGGGTGTTTGGCGGTCGCGGGCGGACGGAGAGATGAGGGTGGTGCGCCGCGATGGCGTCTTGCCGCCATACATCGTGGTGGTGTGGGCGGCTGCTCTCTGGTGGCCGTCGTCGTCGGCGACGCCGTGGTGGCGTGGATGGCGCCGTCCCGCTTCGCTTTCGCAGATCCGCAGCGGCGTCATGGTGGCGAGGCTGATGTCGGTCGAAGGGCACACTTGACTCTCACGGTTCGTCGGCGGGGATGAGGTGCCATGGCGAAAGCTATACCCATTTGTTGGGTCGATAACGGCGACGCCTTTGGGCGCCGTTCTCTTCCTTGAAGCGCGATCGGAGGGCCCTCTCCCTCGGATTTGGAGGCGCCGCTTGGAGGGTGGTGCCGTGTCATGTTGTGGTGGTGTGGAGGCCGATTTGGTCCGCCGGAGCCGCTCTACCTTGTGTTGTGCCCGCTGCTTTCTCCTCTTCACTTTGGTCCGTCCCAAATTTCGGATGTTGGTGTCGCCGCGACCGCAGCGGGCTACCGGTCACTCGGGCGGTTTGACCTCGCGACTACCGGTCGCTTGAGGCTTTCTCTGACGCCTCCCTCGCAGTGGCTACCGGTCATCGGTACGACGTCTCCTTCGCAGTGGCTACCTGGTCACTGGCGGTTTGACCTCGCGACTACCTAGTCGCTGGAGGCTCTGGAGCTCGTTGTCTCCTTCGCAGTGGCTACCTGGTCACTGGCGGTTCTACCTCGCGACTTCCTGGTTGCTTGAGGTTTGCCACCGTGGCTGGACCCTCCTGGTTGGCGACCATTGTTGCGGATGTATCTCTTGTAGCGGCATAGCTTAGTTTCGGGGTTTTTTCTCTTGTTTTCTTGCTGTGTTCGCTGTTGTCTTGGGTTCGCGTCGGTAATCTTGGGATTACTTGCGACTCCTCTGTGTCAACTATGTGTTGCTTCGTGGTTTGTAACCTGTACTACGAGGGTTCTCTCGTAGCTGCGTCGTGTATCTGTTTGGATGTTCTCTACTTTCTCTTAATGAAATACGTGCTACAGGCACGTTCGAGAAAAAAGATACGGTTTTCTAAGAGATCGTTTGTTAATGTTGGGCACATCCGATCCCCTCGATGATATCGATCATCTCTTGGTTTTCTCAAAGAGTGGCTACAACACGTTCCGATAAATTAAAGGAGATGATCTGATATGCGCCTGCTTCAGTGTCATAATATTAACATATATAGCATTATTAGTGTAGATAGTGGTCAACCACGAATCAGCATATGTAGTTAAACATGCACCACGAGTTCCATTCCATCCGTGCTAGTTTGATGCATCGGCGTGTGATGAAGCCCGCACTGTATTCAAATGGATCACGCATGATCACTTAGATCTAAAAAATACTTTTTAATCAAAACTTTCCTTATTTATTCTTTGCCAAAAAATAACAATTATATAGGACCACATTATTTTGCAGCCTAGCTGCTGAATAGTATTGCAATTTTATTCCGGCGAGCTCTTTTTTTTTAACTAGAAGGTAGTAAAAAGAATTGCAATTTTACTACCCACGTTAGTGCATGCATGGGTTGTAGGATTGAATGAGCTGCTGTCGTTAAGTTAAATAAAAGGAAATTGCTAGCGTCAGGATGTCCAATCCAAGACGTTAGCATCGAACGGTGCTCCCGAACCGGTGCCTGATGCACCCATCCCACTCCAGAGGCCGTAAGGGGCCCACGCATGTGCGGGGACCACCCCGAGCCTGCTCCGTTTCACATGCCTGCATGCACGCAGCAGCAGCACGACCACCACCAGCAGGCACGTGATGCGGTGACCAGTGCCGGCCTGGAGAGGTGGCAGAGGTGCGACGGTCGAGGGCCCATGGGAGTGAGGGGCTCAGGCCCAGGTATACGATACCCCCAGGCCTTAGTACGTAGAATACCGCGTACACGAGCGTGGTGCGCCGCAGTAGCCGAATGCGAAGAGGCAGAGGAGTCATGGAGGGACGGAGCCACCGCAAACTCGACTCACCTCTCACGGAGTCACAGAGATACGGAACATATCACAAATTAGGACCGCGCACGTCCAGGCGGCGATCGGGGGGCAGACTGGCGACCGGTAGAGCACTCCAGGGCCTAGGCTGGCAAGCTCGACTCGATCAGCCGATCACTGCAGTCTGCAGCCGATCATCACTTCATCAATCATCAGTTCATCAGCCGCCGATCAGGCCCTAGCCCCTTAGGTATTTTTTTCCTTGATCGTTTTTTAATCCTGTAGATCTGTAGATGCACTTGATATTGAAGAACAAGGGTAGCAACAAGTTGATGATAATTTAAGTGAAGAAATTGATGCCAATGATGATGCTATAAAGAATAAAAATTTACAGCCTTTCCCTCAACCTGAAAATTCAATTAATGATGAGCAATAAGCTTCTATTCATGATGTCTTTGATCCTAGAACTTGGAGAAATCTTGATAATAAGGGTAGAGATATATTGATTGAAAAGGGGCCAGTGAGATACCTGTAGATGCTCTTAATAGACATTTTTCATATGTTTACTACTCCAAAAAGTTAACCAATGGTGAGGTGGCTAATAGAAAATGGTTGGTTTACTCTAAACATGTGGACAAAGTTTTTTTATTGCTGCAAATTGTTCAAATCAAGTCAAAGCAAAAGTTTGCTAGCACATGATAGATTTATATATAGTCTAGAGGAGTAGTTATATTGTATAAGATTTATAAATAGTCTATAGGGGCCGTCGCAATGAGTTCGCCAGAGGGCCCTCAAAATCCTAGTACCGGCACTGGCGGTGACCCACGGCGGCACGGTGACCTACGGCGGCGCACTGCCAGCAGCATGTACTTCACCGAGATCTACATTTGAAACATCTAAATGAAACACTTGCAACGTACGTCTGAAACAGATGAAACACTTGAAATATGCGCTTAAAACATGCGTGTATTGCCATAGCAACATGTGCAACATCGGATCTACTTTTGAAACATCCAGATACAACACTTGCAACATATAAAAGAAGATAAATGAAACACTTGCAAAAAACACACCTGAAGAACACTTGAAACCATAGCAAAACATAAGCAACATCCAAATAAAACACTTACAACATATGTGTGAAACATATGCAAAATCCAAATAAACACACTTGCAACATACGTTAGAAAAACAGATGAAACATTAGGAACATACGCTTTGCAACATACGTGTATAAACCATTGCAACAAATACAACATCCCGATCTACTTTTGCAATATCCGTATAAAACACTTACAATATACCTCTGAAACATCTGAAACATTTGAAATGTACGCTTGCAACATGCGCTATCAGCGCAACATCTCTTTGCTGCTTGGGAGAAATGGAGGTTCATCGACGTGTGAAGTTCATCGGCCTAGAGCTCACCGGTGGCGTGGAGCGACTGGCTAGGGGGCGCGATAGCCGTCGAGCGCGACGGCTGAAGCGGAGCAGCCCTCCGTTTCTTCGAGCCCGGCGATGGAGCTTTGCATTGTCAGCGGACCGGCCAAGGGACACTGCAGCCTTGGAGCAGACCGAGCAAGAGGCAGTTGCGGACCGGCCAAGTGGCGCGATGGGGCGGCGGACGGAGCGGAGCTGCCCTCCGTTTCTTCGAGCCTGGCGATGGAGCTTCACATCGTCGGCGAACCGGCCAGGGGACACCGCAGCCTTGGCACGGACCGAGTAGGGGCAGTTGCATGCGGACCAGCCAGGGGAGCGCGATGGGGCGGCAGCTGGCCATGGGGCACCGTGGATTACGGACTCTGAGGGGGGGGGGGGCGTTGGAGATGCCAGCGGACAACGGAGGAACCCCACGGGTGTGGCGTCGCGAAGCACGGTCACGGTGGAGCACGATTTTGCGGCACTGGAGAGCCTTCTGGAGAATGGAGCAACATGATAAGGTTAGAGGCGAGTGTACAAAAGGATACGCCAGTTGGGCTGTTAGGCTGGTGCCGCAGCCCGCGAACGCAACGTCTAGATAATCGGACGTCCTGACCAGAGTATTACTGTAAATAAAATTGTTGTTGTTATTGCATTGAATTGAGTAGGGACCACTACTTTAAATATGACTAGTATAGTGTGCGCGCCCTTGCGCGCGGTCTATTGACAGTTAAAATTCATAAAAATATATGTGGAGTTTTATTACGGCAATTAAGAGCATTGGAAGAATATATACAATATAAGAGATTAGTTATAGAGGTGTAGAAGCATACATAGTGTTATATAGGAACACTATTGCTGACAATCATAGACATGACGTGATCAAAGAACCTGGACCGTTGGATTTGAGTGAGCAAGAGAAAGGAGAGCTTAGAGGATATCGTCCGTTCTTTTCTAATGAGTTATTTCCTGGGTCATGACTGCGGGAGACACTCCACGGGGTAGTTGTAGATAAGTTTTGAACCGGTGAATTATTAGTGGAGATTGATGCGTGGGCCTATACAGTATATCACCGTGGGGGTAAACCAGCGTTGTTAGAACAGAATCGGACGCTAATTTTGCTACCGTGGATAGCCTGGGAGGCCACCTTAGCCGGTTTGTAGAGATTAAAAATAAATAAAAATAAATAAATGATGAATGAACAAGCCAAGAGGAAAGGATGATTCAAAATGAGAGGTGATCAGATCAGGCAACTAACCGTTTCATCACTGTACCGATATGTTCAAATGGCTTAGTCTTCAAAATGCAAACTGTGGTTTCATAAGTTCGACACTTGCTTTGGAGGCAGATGCATTATCAGGCTTTCATTTGTATCCACACGACAATCTATAAGTCCTCAACAAACCAGCCAGGCATGACAATTCTGAGTGTTATATACAGCACACAATTATTCCAATCCAGCTATTTACAGCCAATATAGATACATGGATTCACACTGGTGCAAACCACCACAGACAAGGAAACTGCAATGCTGAAGGGCTCAGCTGATTCGATGATTATTTCTGTCATGATCTTCTCTAGGGTTTGGCATCGACATCATCTTGGTTTACCTGACCCTTCTTCAGTTTCGCCACAAGAACCCACATGTTCGCAAGCTCTCCTTCCAGGAAGGCTTCCTTCTGCTTCGACTCCTCGATTTTCTTCTGGAGCTCCAACTCTCTTTGGTCCTTCCCCATAAGCATGACCTCCAGAGCTTGTTCCCTCTCATAGCTAGCATGAACATCTCTTCTACTAGCTGGGTCAAGCCGTTTATTATAGCTATCCCTTCTGCCAACCCTTTGACCATTGCTCACTCGTCGTTGTGTTGAATTTCTTGCTAAAGCCAACTCGTTCACGAGCCTCTCGTTGTGGTCCATGAGTTTGGTGACCTCCCCAGACAGTGCTTTCAGTTCCACGCCTGCAGCCAAGGCCAGGCCTTTTGCGTACATGCTTTCCTCTTGCAGCTTCTGATTGTGGGCCTCTAGTTGAGCTTTGGCCTCAGTGAGCTCACACAATCTTTGCTTCAGTTCATCAATATCTGACTGACGAGAGAATAGATAATGTTAATCTAATCAGTTAAAATACCAAAATAAGTGATATAATTGAACAAATCAGTCAACTGGGGTGATGGTATTAGATAAATGGATCATGAAAAAACGTGCTTAGCAAATTTTTCAATTGGCAAGACAACTTTTTTTAGATAATGGAAGACTAGCTTTATCCTCACAAGCGAGAAATCAGACCAAAATTATTACAGGACACAAATGCTTAAAACAATAACACTCATAAGCCAAATAAAATTAGTTTGTAATCCTAAAGACATAAGGCCACCCATGGAGGTGAAGAAGGCCATTGCCACTGACTCCAAACATGTGATAAGCAAAGACGATGCGACAACTAGTAACTAGTAGTTATGTTTCATAAAAATGAACAAAGGTACCATTTATTTTTTTCAGCAGATACAAAGGTACAGACTTGAATAAAGCCTATCACAATTAAAGGCTCACGACACTGCATTACCATTAAATGTTAGAGCATCTGTGAATGCAGAATGCCACTTCTTATGCCCCTACTCGAAGCACCATTTATCACTATTAACCAAGAGAAATATTATTGATTACACTGCTCTTTGCACTAATTCGTCGAAAAAAACACTGCTCTATGCACTTTAGTACCTCTGAATAATATAGCAGAGTAGAATTTTATGATCAACATCTCAGATAATTCTTATCATAAGATACAGTACAAATCCAATTATGTGCCAAATACCTGCCTAGTGGCTACAGCTTCCCATTAGCAACACATAGAAATTAGGCTAGTTACATGTAAAAACTTATAATACTAATACTCTCACTGTCTCACATAGTCATGTTGGACCAATTCAAATTCCTCAAGTCTAGCACAATAGCTACTACAACAAAAAACCACAGTTGACCAAAATGATTTTGAACCATAGTGCAGAGAAAAGGCAAACCTGCTCTGCTTTTTGATGCAGTTCATCAGAGACATCTATAGATGCTGGATTTTCTTTGTGAACTTGCGATCCATTTTGAAGGCTGATGTCTGTGTACTGCTGAAATATGATGCTTTCTGACAATAAATCATTAGCTTCGAGAGCTTGGGAAAGCTGTTCGTGTAAGTGGGCAACTGCTTCTTGTAATGCCTGACACTCTGTTGTCTGATAACAAGATAATGTGGAACGGCATAAGATTGTGGGCTTTTTGGTTAACTTAACTTACAATCAAACTATTACCTTTTGCTGTAGCTGGTCTTGCAATACTCTGTTATCTGCTGTCTTCACCTGCAATAAACAAAAAAGGAGCCTTTGTAAATACAGGCAAAACAAGAATGGCACACGAGCACTGAAAAAAAGTCTCTCTCAACACTTCGCCACCTCTTGAGGGTCAAGGATCCTAGGGGAGCTTATTAACCATGATGCACTTAAGGGGAAAATTAAGTTACCTTAAATACTCCTAATTAGTTGTGTGGTGGACAGGCAAGTATGAGAAAATTAAACATGAAGCATTTGGGGGCTTTAGTTCTCTACTCTAGGTACTCTGATTCCTTTGTCTCCAACTCCAGGTTCACCATGAACAAGGGTAACCTGCTATCCATCTTTTTAAGGGAAAATACTGGTCCCCAATATATGCAAAATGCAAATGTTTATATTCATGAAAAATACATTATTTCGTTCTGGATCCATTTTCCTAATAAACCAATGTAAAAATACATAAGAAAATGCACGCTCTGAGAAGAGTTTCGGTACCTCAAGTTCAAATGCTTTCTCATTGACCTGCTCCAGTAGCTTAGTGTGAGACTGGAAAATCATTGCAACAGTTTAATATGTATCAATTCAGAGACAAAGTAATTGAAAACTAATTGACTGCAGATAATATACCAGTGTATGTTCTAACTGGTCAAGCTTCCCCTTAATCTGCCTTTCTAAATGTGCTATCTGCTGCTGCTTGCCCTTAATCTCGTCACTGACCTTTTTCATTTCCATCTTCAAATGTATACAGTTTATGGTTTTCAACAAGAAAACCTACAATAACATACTGAATGTGCAGAAAGGGAAATTACCTCGATATGACCATTCGTTGTGCTTCTTCCAGCTTCTTCCATGAGGCGCTTTAGAACACTTTTATGTAATGCAACCTCCCCTGACAGGATCTTCAGTTGCTCTCTCAATAGATCAACATGATCTGATGTTTTTCTGGTGACCTGTCACAATGACATGTATCAGATGGTAACAGCACAATTTGTCTATTACTCAAAACAAACAAGATACTGAGACATTTGAGTCGATCAAGTGATAGAATAGTTTATAGACTTCAAGAACTTTTTAGTTGTTGGCACATGGTATTATTTTTATTATGAACAAATGCTGATTGCACAAGGAAATTGCACTTTTATCTACTCGTGTGTTTACTTTCATATTGACAGCCATCTACTGAAAATTTATCCTACAAAACAACTCAAATTTTGATTTGGGTTATCAAGGCATTACATGTACCACTGCTGGTAGCTTCTGAAAAAATAAATACCTTAGGTGGATTCAATAATTTTGATTTGGGTTATTTAAGGCATTACAGGTACCACTGCTGGTAGCTTCTGAAAAAGAAATACCTTAGGTGAATTCAATACATTTAATGCAGTGAACTTTTTAGCACAGAGACTTATCACATTGTTAACTTTCCAGAATATTTATGTATCCTGCATTGGTTCTGATTAGATGTGTATTAGAATAAACAAAGAATGATGTGCTCATATCGTGTACCAAAGGAGCTTCTTCTCCATGAAGTTCATCAGAATGAAATTCTTCATGGTCAACGCTCAGCAGGTTAGCTGATACATTCTCAGGAAGCAAAGAGTTAGACATCCCTTGCTCTGTTTGAGAATTAAGTCCATTCGCCAAGGGTGTTGAAGGGGCAGTCGATGCTTTCCTCAGGCTAGATTGGTCACCACCTAAGCTTGGAGCATTAGAACCACCGTCATGTTTCTGGTTACAGTTCAGCATGTAAATGTTAGTAAGCAAGGTTCTATACACAACAAAAGAATGCAATCTGCTTACTTTTTCTGTTCTTGTATATATCTAACACGCTTCAAAAATTTACATTCCTTAAAATTAAATCTTCATGGTGTCACATATACAGCCATAGGAGTATTGGGCATCAGTTACTAGATGAAATGCTACATGTCGTACTTAACTGTCACCATACTGAGAATAGCCAATGCAGTGGATTATATAGTGTCTGATTTGTATACCCGAAGTTTGAACCAGTTAAGAAGCCCTTTGCGATTCTTATTCTCCCCTTTGGAAGAAGCTTCAACTGTTTCATCAAATCCTTCCATAGGAACAAATAAATCATTGCTTTCACCATCCAATACGATATCTCGCCTTCTGTGCGGGAGACATGCCAACTGCAGTTTTAGCAGATAAAACTGGGAAATTAATGCACTAAAACTAATGAAAAAAACAATATATATTAATATACATACAATTTGACAGTAGCTGAAAAGTTTGGTAGTGTTATCTTAACAGTCAGACCTCCTCTTCACCAAAAGAATGTCTTCTCCTTGGCCCAGGACGTTGAGACAATCTAGGAGTCTGAGTTGCTTTTGTGGAAACCAGGATTAGCTTTGTTAGACATTGTATCCTCGCAAGCAAAGCAGCTTTAGCCGCCTCTTCTTGTTCCAGTCTAGACTGGAGTTTGACATTACCATCTTCTAGCTTTTCAAGTGATGAGGAATTCTCGTTAGAATCTTAGGATCCACCAATGAGGCAACGAAGTGAAGATAAGGTATTAGGTAATAGTGCTAACTAATTCTAAAGGAAAAATTCACCCAGATTTTGTTAACAGATAAGGTAGTACTTCCTTCAGAAACTACAAATAAAGTGAAAGACAAAAGAATGCAAAAATACAATGCATTACAAACCAATCACCTTCTGTTTCCAAAGAATGACATTGTCTTCTGTGGCATCTTTTGAAGGAGTGCCAGAAAGTATACTCCTTTTCAGTTGGTCTAGCTCTTCCTTCAATTGGCAAATTTCATTCTGGTACTTCTTTATCAAAGACTTCTCATCCATAATCTGCAAACCACAATTGCATTTTGCAAGTACAAATAATTAGTCAAATGTACTAATATTTATATTGCAAGGTAATAAGTTGCGGAAAAATATATATATAAAAAAGCCAACCGAGGAGGAACTAGGTGGCATTTTATCAAGAAGAAAATAGGCACCCAAATTTGCCTCAGCTGAGGACTTGAACTTGGGTGGTCTGGGTATATACATCCACACGCTCGACCACTGAGCTAGCTCAGCTTCTTTCGCAAAAAATTATGATAAACAAATATGCAGAATCACCTTGTTTTGTGATACTTGAATCTCAATGTGCTTTGCACGGTGGGCAAATTTTAACGTGTTATGAGTCTCTTCTGAATTGCTTGATGCTGGAGTAACAGTGCATATTAGCTGCAAAAAAGGAAGTCAAAATGTAAAAGATTGAGATAATAACAACTTAATCTAAGTAATAACCTGAGAAGCAACTTACAGAAACACGTCCCTGTCCACTTAAGGATGACTGTAGTAACCGTGTCAATTTGGAATCTCGAAATGGAACATGTGTAGCTTTTCCATCAGTCAGTTTTGATATCACCTGAAATATGCAAACTAATTTCTTTTATCAACATGGTTAGCTAACATCTTGCAAATAGAAGAACACAAAAAGATAGACTCAGCTTAATAGATTGGCCATAAACCATTGGGTAGAGAAGCATTAACAAATCACATGAAGCAGAAATACTTATGGAAATCTTTTCTCACAAGTCTCAATTGTTGTCTCCATGCTTATAAATGTCTCTGGTCAGTGGAAAACGAAATGCTGCATATATTGATGCAACCTGTGTTTCGGGACTTTGGATAGTTACATATATCCATCCAATTCCAGACTTTTAATGAACTCATTTTTGTTTGAAATATGAAATATAAAAATGAAAACAATTAACCTATGCACGATATGCACAAATAATACATAGGCAGCAATGCATAATCTCAAAAGCATGATTGCATGAACACAGCATCTACCATACTGCATTAATGGTGATATTACAGGGACATATAATCTGAGAGTGATTAGAGAATGAGGCCTACCGTTCCAAGAGTTAGCAAGCTTTTATTGATATAAGATCCTTCCTTCCGGCGTGCTCCCGTAGTTTCGGCCCTTGAGCTCTCTGAACCTGCCAGATCGATGAGGTTCTGCAAATGAGCAAGAAAACTAAGAAACCAATCTGTAGTCCGCCGGAACACACTAGAAGTGCACATGAAACAATATATGATGCCAAGTGTAAATGAAATGTAGATGTGTCATATATCTAGAGACTAGAGTCAACTATACTGGTAAATGAAATGCATGTGTAATATATCTCGAATCATTTATAGTGGCAAGGCAGAGGAATGGATCAGAACTTCAGAAGAAACAAACACAAAGGAAATACGAAGATGATCCCACCAGCTGTGAGAAGGTAACTGCTTCCTCTTCACTAGATACACCGCAGGGGCTGCTCTCTATTGTCTACACATGAAACAGTAAACTAAGCAGTGTTAGAGATTTTACAATGTGAAATGCAGCCATGCAAGAACTTTAGTCCCATATATTCAATAAGATGCTGAACTCTGTGCATGAATCTCAACGTAACATGAAAGGCTTCATTATTACCAGTGTGAAAATTGTATGGCTTCTGCTGCTTAGCAGATTGAAATTTGTGGATCCAACGTGTCTATGTTCTGGAAGTGGAACAAACACAATAAACTCTAAGTAAATATGTCAAGTGTTCTTGAAATAACGTAAAAAACCTAGTGATCAATAAATTCCAAAGTACCACTTACTAAAAAAGGGTAATTAGATATAAATCAAATTGCATTCTGAGAAATGTAAACCAATGTCGCATATCTCTTCAATAAATAGCTGGCACACCAATAAAAGTACAGGTAATCACTTAACTTAGATGCAGTTTTGGTTCACAATGAACTTTGAGCACCACAAGATCTTACTCCTATTGAAGAATGCCAAGACAAGACACAAATCTTCACTCAAGATTAAAAAGGAAAAAGGAACTTTCATAATTCATTAAAAAACTTGACCACAGGGAGAGTTTTGAATTCATAAATAAAAGGTATAAACCTGCTGTATCTATAATTGTTTACAATCATTTTTTTTTTCCGACCAATTCAGGGGAGCGGCATTGTTTACAATCATATTGATTCACAAGAATAAGAAACAAAGCATATGCTACAGCAAATCATTTGTTAGGTGGAATTTTGTTTTCCATTATTGATTCTCACTGCATTTTGTACCATCAGCTATGAAGTATGACTGCAGTAGCTTGTTATATAACTAATTCATAAAGGGATACAGGAGTGGGTAAGAGTTTGCTATATAAGGATTATCCAATAAAATAATTAATCATTCTCACATTCTTTTTCCCTGGTGAAGGGTGCTGTTAGTTACCGTAGAATAACACCGCACACCCTAATCAGGAGGGGGGTGGCCTTCATTATATAGCCTAATAGGCTAGGGTTACAATGTACACGGGCCAATGGGCCATACGCCCAATATGGGCTGTTATAATTACATTCTAACACCCTCCCTCAGTCTAAGCGGGAGTGTCACGAACACAAAGACTGGACCTAAAGTCAGTGTCAGTGAACAACTGTACAGGTAACCCTTTGGTCATAATGTCCGCGAACTGATGAGATGATGGAACATGGAGCACCCGAACCTGTCCCAAAGCAACCTTCTCACGAACGAAGTGAATATCTATCTCAATATGCTTCGTGCGACGATGATGAACTGGATTGGCGGTCATGTAGACAGCACTAACATTGTCGCAGTAGACGATCGTCGCCGAAGATATGGGTGCATGGAGCTCCTGAAGTAACTGACGAAGCCAACAAGTCTCAGCCACAGCGTGTGCAACAGCACGATACTCAGCCTCCGCTTTTCGAACGAGAGACCGTGAGTCTGTCGCTTAGAGGACCAAGAGACTAAATTGTCGCCGAGGAAGACACAAGACCAAGTGGGAGCGCCGAGAGTCGGGACAACCAATTAATCAAAGATCGGAGTAGGCAGTCAAGCTTGTGATGATGCCTGTGCCGATGTGAAGCCCGGTGGACAGGGTGCCTTTGACATACCGCAGGACACGCTTGAGCATCGCAAGATGAGGCTCTCGCGGTCGTACATATGAAGAGGCAAACTCTTTGAATCGCATAGGCAAGGTCCGGACGAGTCGGCCGTGAGGTATCAGAGAGCACCGGCGAGGCTGCGCGATCTTGTGACATCCGCCACCGGAGCGCCGTCCATAGCTGAGAGCTTGGCCTGAGTGTCAACAGAGTCGCCGTAGAGTGACACTCGACCATACCGCGCTACCGGAGCAGTCCACAAAGTCATCGGGCGCCGAGACGTAAAGAGGCCATCGCAGTAACACGTGATGAGATCCCGAGGAAGTGATGAAGATCCCCGAGATCTGCTGCGGCGAACTCGGAGTGAAGAAGCTCGGTGAGGCGTCGAAGAAGCGAGGTCGACGAGGCTGTCAGGACGATGTCGTCGACGTAAAGTAGCAAGTAGGCGATGTCAGATCCCACTCTGTAAACAAAGAGGGACGTATCGGAGGCCGATGCTGTGAAGCCGGACCGCCGGATGAAGCCGGAGAACCACCGGTGCCACGCCTCGGGCGCTGCGCTTGAGGCCGTATAAGGACTTTTTGCAGAGGCAAACATGGTCGGGAGCTGCCGGGTCGACGGCCGGGCGGTTTCTTGACAGATGAGACCGTCTCGCTTCAAATGGCCGTGGAGGAAGGCGTTTCGCCCGTCCCGTGATGGATCGGCCAGAACGAGGCGGCGATCTTGAGGGCGACCGGATGGTGGCCGGTTTGACAACCGGACTGAACGTCTCGTCGTAGTCGATGCCGTACTGCTGCGAGAACCCACGAACGACCCATCTGGCTTTATGACGAGCCAGAGAGCCATCAGCATGATACTTGTGCTTGAAGACCCACTTGCCGGTGATGACGTTGGCTCGAGGCGGTCGAGGAACGAGACGCCAGGTGCCATTGTCCATGAGCGCCTTATATTCTTCAGCCATCGCCGCACGCCAATTCGCATCGGCGAGCGCGGCGCGAGAGTTGCCTGGCAACGGAGAAGCCAGACTGGAGGCCGCTGCGGTGAAGCCGTACCGCTGCATGGGCGGCGGCAGGGAACCCGTCTGGGAACGAAGTCACCACAGCAGAGGCTCTGCGGTCTTTGGAGCTCGGGCAAGACCGCTTCTGCTGCGATGGGCTGGCAGGTGCCACCGGTGGCGGATGTGGAGCCGGCGAGGGAGGCTGTGGAGCCGGCGGCGGAGCTGAACGACGACTGTAGTGGATGCCGAACCGCTGCCGGGCAGGGGCAGGGGCGACAACACCTGCTGGCGGAGGAGGTGCTGGAGCCATGGCCTGCCGAGGAGCCGAGGGCAGCCGGTGAGCAGGCAGCCGGTGAGCAGCGCCATGCCACAGGATGGCAGGGTCGAGTCCGACGGGATCGCCGGCATCGCCAGCGTCGTCTGAGCCAGACGAGGCAGGCGCCACCGAGGTCCGCGAGTGCCGAACGTCTGAGGTAGACGGGGCAGGCGCGGGAAGTAAGTCCTGTAACAAAAAATCAAGAGAATCCGGTCGAGGCTTGGAGGCCGCAAACGGAAAGTGAGTCTCATCAAAAACGACGTGTCGCGAGATGATGATCTTGCGAGTGGAGAGGTCAAGACACCGGTAACCCTTCTGTGATGGAGGGTAACCGAGGAAGACACATGCCGTGGAGCGAGGAGACAATTTGTGGCGAGTCGTGGCACTAAGGTTGGGGTAGCATAGGCAGCCAAAAACCCTGAGGATGGAGTAGTCTGGCATCTTGTGGTGGAGGAGATGATATGGTATACCGTTATTTTTGGACGAGGATGGCCGCCGGTTCGTGAGGAACACAGCGGTGGAGAGAGCTTCGATCCAATAGGATGGAGGCATGGCGGCATGAATCAGAAGCGTGCGAACACCATTGTTCAGAGTCCGGAGCATGCGCTCAGCCTTGCCATTCTGAGCGGATGTGTAGGGGCACGAGGTGCGAAGGAGAATGCCGCGGCCAGCCAAGAAGGTGGCGGTGGCATTGTTGAGGAACTCGGTGCCATTATCTGCCTGAAAACAGCGGATAGCAAAACTGAACTGTGTGTGAGCGTAAGCAACAAATTGAACAATGTGTTCATGAACTTCAGATTTATGACGAAGAGGGAACGCCCAGCAATAATGTGTATAATCATCAACTAACACAAGATAAAATTTATAACCAGAAATACTCGCAACTGGAGAGGTCCAAACATCACAATGAACAAGTTCAAAAGGTGCTGATGTACTAGAGACCGAACTAGCAAAAGGCAGCCTAGCATGTTTACCGAGCTGGCAAGCATGACAAATGCGGCGAGCTGTTTTATTACACTGGATAGCTGATAGCTTATTTAGAGTAGCGACGACAGCAGGAGCAGGATGACCAAGGCGGGAGTGCCACAGCTCCGGGGAGACGACAGAGACATGATAGCGAGGTGGCATGAGATGTGGAATGGTGTAGAGGTCCCCATGGCTATTGCACCGAAGGAGGACTGTCTTGGTCTTGAGATCCTTAACAGAAAAACCAGAGGCGTCAAACTCAATTGAACAATTATTGTCGCGAGTAAACTGTCGAACAGATAACAGGTTACGGGTGAGTTGCGGAGCGACAAGAACATTATCAAGATGAAAGGAACGATCAGCTATTTGTAAGGAAGATGTGCCACGACTAAAGACAGGAATAGATTGCCCGTTACCAACCGTAATGGAGGACGGTAGTGACGGGAGACGGGAAAGAAGTATACCGTCGTTGGAGGACATGTGGGATGTCGCTCCGCTGTCGATGACCCAGGGAGAAGACCCCTGAACCGCCATCTAATTGAGGGCGGCAATCATGCTGGTCGCGTCCCAGGAGCCGTACCCGTACCCTGGCGACGCGGTGGAGTACTGGGCCGGCGCGAAGGCAGTGTGCGCCTGCGGAGGGGGCGGCGGCGGTGGAGGAGGCGCGGATGGCGCGCCCCACTGCTGCTGCTGAGGAGGCCACTGCTGGACGGCCCAAGGGTTATAGCAGACCCAAGGACCGGCCGGCTGAGGAGCCTGACGTCCGCCTGGAGCGCCCTGGTGGGCGCCATGCTGCTGGTTGCGCCCGCCGCCTCCGTTGTTGCCGTTGCCGCCACGCCCTCCTTTGCCCTTGCCCCCCTTTCCCTTGCCACCACCCCCACGGTTGGATGGCGCGGGAGTGGGCCGGCAGGATGGCGAAGTGCAAGAGGAGGTGGAGGAGGCGACGAGTGCTGATGCCGAGGCCTCCTTGCCCTCGGAGCCGAGGCGAAGCTCCTTGACACGGAGCATGTTGGTGGCAGCCGTGAAGTCCGGGAGCGGCGACGTGTTGGCGATGATGTCGGCGGTGGTGGCGAAGCGAGGATTGATGCCGCGCAGGAGGTTGAGCACAAGCTGCGTGGGAGAGATGGTGTGACCAACCTCCCGCAGGGCGTTAGCAGTATGCTTCATCTGTTGGGCGTAGGCATCGACCGAGAGATCACCCTGTAGCATGCTGTGGAACTCCTGCCCGAGGACGACAGCGCGAGGCTCCTTGTTCGCCTGGAACAGGGCCTCGATGGAGACGTACAGGGCACGCGCGTCTTGATCAGGCTCCATGGCGAGGTCGAGGACGGTGTCGTCGCAGGAGCCGTACATCCAGCCACGGATGCAAGCGTCGGGCTGAGACCACGTGGGGTCAGCCGGGCGCGCAGCCTCCGTGCCATCGATGTGGCCGAGCAGCCCGTACTTGGCGCAGAGGGCGGTGAAGAACGCCTTCCACTTGGAGTAATTGGGGCGCTCGAGGCTGAGGGCGATCGGGACGTGCTGCTTGACGTTGACGGCGGCATAGGCGGCGTAGAAGGCAGGGGCGATGCCGTCCCCCATGGCGCCGAAGGTTCCGGAGCCGAGAACACCGGAGGTAGCAGAGGAAGTCGTCGAGGACGTCATGACGAAGTCGACGCGCGTGGCCTGTTCGCTAGAAGCAGGGGCGCGGGAAGGCAGCAGCCTGTGCGACGCGACTCGCGTCGGGCGGCAGAGGCGGCGGCCTGCAGGTGCGTCGCGCGGCTGAAGGCAGCAGCGAGCGGCGCGGCCTGAGCAACGCGATGAATCGCGCGCGGAGGCGGCAGCGGCTGGAGCGGACTAGCGCGGCAGCGGCTGGAGGGGCGCGCGGGGCAGAGACGGCGGCAGCCCTGTGGTGCGGTGGCGCGTGCCCTCGAGGAAGGGCACACGGGCAGCGGAAAAAGGAAGGTGGAAAACCCGGGATCAGGCCCCCAGAACTCGTGATACCATGTAGAATAACACCACACACCCTAATCAGAGGGGGTGGCCTTCATTATATAGCCTAATAGGCTAGGGTTACAATGTACACGGGCCAATGGGCCATACGCCCAATATGGGCTGTTATAATTACATTCTAACAGTTACAATAGTCATCCTTATGGCTCAGCGACCAAGAGGCCATGGAATTCAAATGGTGGAAACCCCACAAATGAAGCCTTATTAAGGCTTATACTCTGATAGTCAGGATACTGAAATAAACAAACAATTAAACCATAATGAAAAAAATAACCTTCTCCGGCTGTAATAAGGGACAAAGCATGTGCAGGAGACAACACCACTTCTTCTTGTATGCCCTCAACAAATGTTCCCTGGTAATAAACAATCCATTGTACTGTCAAAAGTCAAAACCATCATATGCCATAGTTATATTCAGCAATTTGCAGCCTATGTGCTAGTTGCCATGAAATCAATGAGATTCTATTCAAATTCAGATTTGACTCTCACTAGTTAAGACTGTTGCATGTATAGACTTCAGATACTAATAAAAATATGTCAAACCTGAAGATCCTCCCTAATCCGTAAGTTCTGACCTGAAGGATTAAGAAGATCGTTGACAACCTATAAAACATGACCCTCTCAATCAATACAATATAAATAAAAGCAGAAGAATCATATGCAATTTAGTTGATAAGTTGATGAACGGTAGTTATAGCAGTCAGTGAGTTCAAACAACATAACGACATTCAGAGATGAATTTCAGGTACGTAGGTCATAATATGCAACTCCTAACTCTGAGCAAAACATCAGTAAACAAGGCAGGCATTTTGTTAGTATCAAAATGTTATTGCAAACTTACTAGCAAATTAGCAATATGGATCAGTGACCTCCTAACGCTATGCTTCTATTCCATACTAGTACCAATGAGACACCATATAAGTCATAAGTCATGTTGATGAATAAAAAAGTATTTCTACAAACCCCTTTTCACCAACTTGGTAGTAGTTTCTTTTCCCAAGGTTCTGAAGCTATGAGCAGAAGAAAAAACAAAAACTGCATTAACCTAATGTTGTTCTGCTATTTATTTTGGAAAGTAAACCTTAGTTGGGCTTGGCACCATTAAAACAATCAAAGGGCACAAACGTGAAAGCCCCTTCCCACCTCGTCCTTTGCCCTCAGTTTACTAGTATGACCAGTGGAGTAAGCATAATTAGGGATGACTGACCTCATTATAGATTTCCAAATATGATACACGGAGAAGAAACTCTCGATTTGGAGTCTGTGAAGAAAAATAAATTGGGTACAGATGCAAGTGAATAGGCCATCAATCATGTAAAACCAAAGACTTGAATGAAGATGTTGATGTCAAACAATACCTCCTGTATTATACTAAATGCATCTTTCACAGCCAAAGGTATGATCCCCGGGGATCTTTGATCTCCCTGCTCATAAAAATAGTGTATACTGAGAAAGTAAGAAATGTTTTCTTTTTTTCTCGAACACACAACAGAGCTGTGTGTCATTGTATTAAGAAGAAAATCGGTCCAAATACAAGCCATCGAACGGCACCGTAGGAAATGTTTTCAACCATGTACACACTACAGTTAATTCAAAGTTGGGAAAGAGAAATGCTGTCAACAAATGATATGCTCAAGGCAAAGACAGCAGCTATCTTGTTTTAGGAAAGGGACATATCACAGATCATCAAGCCAAAAACTATACATGAGCAGTGAGAACACATGATGTTACAAACAAAACAAAAGGCTGAAAACGTCACCAGATCTATATGTGAAATGGAGGCAAAACGTTAGATTGCACCCATGGGAAGTCTACAAGAAAGCGACTTAACAAAAGGTTTAAATTGTACCTATTTTACTCCAGGTTTTTGCATGTTAGTTGTTAGCATGAAGCATACTTCAAAGCACAGGACTAGAAACATACACTCTACAGAAGTAAAACTAAGTAAACAAAAAATATTGCAATAAGTTTTCCCACATGCATTGTATGCGTCTTCCCACTGCTTGTAACTCCATATGCGAATATTGTACCTGTGACAGTGAAGTGAAAATTATCAACCAAAAAAAAAGGAAACTATTCATGAACAATAACAAAACAAGTGTGCCATGATCTCATAAACTCTGTACTAAAAACATTTTCAATCAATGAACTTTCACATGGATTGACATTGTGCACAGATTCCACAACCTACCCCAAACATTTAGTAAAAAGCAATCAAACAATTCAAAAGCTGTAGTTTACTAAAAAAGCCCAGAAAATAACATTGATTCTTGTAAGCACATTAGACTGTTATTCAAAGGAAAAATACTACATGGACAAGAGAACAGAACTTCAATTACCATTTATTCCCTCCATGGCACCACTGATAACATGCAGAGCTGCAGCATCATGTACGTGTCGGGTTGTTGTAGTCGGTCCGAAGACTCGATCTTCATATGAATTTCGTATTAGCCTCAGGCGAAGAAAAATTAAGTGAAAAAAATAAGCAACGTGATTTTTCTTGAAATTAATAAAGCTTCCCATTTCCAAAAAAAATGATATTTCTTCCATCCGTTTGTGATATTTAAGTACTGTCTTCCATACTAAAATTATAAAGTCCAGTAATATTGTGATCCACCTGAATACACTCCTGAACCATTTATGCTGAAAACTACAGCTAGGTGAACCGTTGACTAGTAGATGTTAATTCTCGGCCTCAAGAAATGCATTCACGTGCCACATCTCCACTAGTCAGACTCATAAATCACTCTTCTCAACCAAAAAGAAAGAAAGAAAGAAAGAAGAAAAGAAAATGTCACAAATTACTCATTCTACTGGCAGTGTAGTATCTTGTGATGCTACAAACTCGCATTTCCACTTCAAAGTTGATGGAACCCATCAAATCGCAAACCAAGCATCCATACGAGTAACTATAATTCTTCGATAAACAGAAGTGTGATCCATCCATCCCCGGAAAACCCGGAACAGGTATCGGGCACATACCGTACGCGTAAGCGATGCTGTGATTTTGCTCGCTCCGCACAATGGTGTCCCCATCCGCGTACCAAGCGATCTCTTCCCCCAGCCGAACCTCCCGCGAGCTTAACACACGCAGAAAGAGAGAAAACACACCAACGAAATCAATCCGCATTGCCCAAAGCCGAACCCGGTCGATTATAATAACACGAACAAACTGCAGCCACGTGCGGCGAAGCAGGGGACCCAACCCAACCTGAGCGGCCGGAAGCGGACGGTAACGGTCACGCTCTCCTTGGCCTCGGGCGCGTCGAGAGGGAACTCCGCCGCAAGCCGCGGCGAGGTTGCCGGCAAGGCAGGCTGCGGCGAGTCGTTCCCCGCCGGCGCCGGAGAAGCATTCCGGTGCCGCGACGCCATGGCGACCGCCGCGGGCGGAGACCTAGCGGAGCGTGGTGGAGCTCGCCATTGGCGCGGGCACGGGCCGCGATGGGTGGTTGTAAACCGCAGGCGAGGCGAGGCGAGGCGCGCGGGTGCGGGTCATCGTTTCGGTTGGGCTCTCGGCTTTCGCTTGGCTTTGAAGCGATGATTACGGTGGAGAGAGCCGGGTCCGGGAAGCGGGTGAAAAGCGCCTTTGTTTCTAGAAGGGCATTCCCTTTTCGGTTAATAATTTTTTCAACCGCTTTTCTCGTCTTCTTTATGGGGAGTAGTGGCGAAGTGCCGTGGTGTGGTGGTGGTGCGGTGCCGCCACCGGGAGCAGCGGTGTGGGTGCCCGCCCGTCCGTCGAGGGTGACGAAACTGACGTGTGGGGCTGCTAAAGTGAGCCCACTGGGGACCCGAACAGAACTTATTGCAATCCTGGACCGGGCCGTCGGGCCAACAAGTAATCTGGGCCCTGTTGGTGGCACCATATGGTTCATCAGTACTATAAAATATAAATTTTGCCAGCACAAAGAGTTGGAGCTGATTACTTGATTTAGTTTGATTATTTTTTCAGTTAATAGATAAATACCCGTGCGTTGCACGAAAAAAATAATATCATCTAATTATTAAAAATATGTAGTTGTATAGACTAATTATTGAATATTATTATAAGAAAGGGCATTGCATGTATCATAATTTAGTAGTCTACGTAATGTTACCTTTGGATATTTCAGGGAGCATAAATTCAATCTTTCTTCGATGATACACTTCACGACGCTTCCTATTAACTTCATTTTGGTGGTCTTCAGTCATTATTGCATGTCACTTCTTCCTATTTATATTAATTTCATTCGTTTGTTCTTCAGTCATAGCTCAACATCGTGCTCTGTCTCTTTGCCTGCCTGTTACGTTCTTTAGGATCAGTGACTTGTGTAAGTAAAATAGATTCACTTTGGCCACCTAATTTGTAAATGAATAGGAAGACAACTAATTAGCACCATTTCCATTATATTCCAAAGCATTCATATACATAAGATCATTATTATTTACCTTCATTGATCGGGTTTGTTAAGTCTCTGAATGGTTTTGAACAATCCTGCCCTTGATTTTCAATAGGTTCCATGTAGGAGAGAATATCTAAAAATGCATGAAAAGAGTCATTAGAATTTAAGTAAAAGGAAGAACACCATTCATGAACCAATTGGACGAAATTGATCAAATTAGAATCAAAAGTGCATAATGCTGAAGGCCTACTTTAATTTAAAGTGTTGCAAACAAATTAGAGGAATATTGTACCCTGAATATATCTACTAAATGTAAACGCACTTGTCGACGGACTGGAGCACCGATGGATGAGAGGCCTCGTGTGGTGGTGTTCGCAGCAATGAAACTACTGTATTTTTTTTAGCAATGAGCCACGATGGAGCTGGCACGGACGAGCCTAGCCTGGTGCTGGCTTGAACTCGGCTGCACCGCCAGACGTTCACAATCAGCACGTCCTGTATTGTGTTTTCACGTCTTCTGCTTTGTTGTTTTTTTCCTAGGTCTGTTTTAAATATATTTTTAAGTTGTAGTAACAAATATAGATAGGGAGCCTGGAGATTGGTACTCGTATTGTATCAGAGTCGACTCGGATTTTTTGACGAGGCACGCGCACGAGCGTATCAGAGTCGCGTTCCCCTCTACCAGTCCTTCGTGCTCTCCTTCCTCTGCTCGGACTTGTCCAGCACTTCGTCGTTGCCATCCACAATGCTCACTTCTTCCTCATGCTCGGCAGCGCCGACGGGTCTGACCGGGTCCGAAGATGCCACGCGCCGAGCTGGCGGTCACCACCACCACGTGGTGCCCGCAGCCGTGGTGCTCGTTTGCAGGATCGAGACACGGACTAAATGGGTAAATAGTTTTGGGTAAATAGTTTTTTTTGTAAAACTAATCGTACTGGCTAACTAAAATAAATACAAGTTAAAACTATCGATCTAACCAAAACTAGATCTCTCTATCTAAATTTATTAGCACCTTATAAATATTATAATTAGACAAAAAAAAATGTGCCGGACTAGTTAGAACTCACCTAACACATTTAGCTTGCAAGGTCACACAAACATATACAACTAGTACTTCACACAATCGAGAGAGTTCCCACATAATTCTAATAAGCAAAAGCACAAAGCCTCTAAGCTCACTAGCAATGCTCAATAATAAGGCTACACAAGCCAAATTAGAGAGCGTAAAACACTTAGCTACACAAATTAAGCAATGTGACTAACAAGGTTACTAAAACCAAATTAACCATATAAAGGAGCTACTTCTATGCTAAAAAGGTAACTAGCAAGCTACACAACCTAACTAAATATAAGAGCAACTACGCAAGCAAGATATAAAGAAGGTAAGAACAAGCTTGTGTTGGTGAATTGCAAACTAATAGGAAGAACAATGTGTCAACAATGTTGACACGGTGATTTTTTTCCTGAGGTTCACGTATTTGCTAATACGCTAGTCCCTGTTGTGTCGATCGCTCACTTGGTGGTTCGACGACTAATTGATATCACCCGCCAACACTCTAGTGTGCTTAGCAACTAGCCCAAAGCCGAGCTCCATCTCTATTTATAGCCCCCAAGCCAAATAGAGTCGTTGGAGCAAAGCTGCTGATTTCTACGAGGTCACCGAATACGGCGGTGCCCCTCCCAACGATCAAATTCCAACCGGATAGGGGTGGCGGTGACCACTGTGACAGAACCATCCAATTTATACAAGATCAAGTACGGCTGTCCCCGCTTAACACGTTGACACGCGCATACTCTCACTTATATAAACCCGGTAGTCCGCCGAGTGTCACGCAGGACCTCGGTAAATCAACATCACAATCAAGATCGCGTGATTAAGCAAATACACATCACATACACAGTTGTTGCAAAATAAAATAATATTACAATTAGGTTCATAAATAATAATACAAGTTTGGATTTCAAAACCGATTAGTGAAAACAACATTTCTTTCAAAGGATTTCATTAATATGAGTCCAAATACATTGCTAGCATAAGTGACATCCTCGGACAAAAGCATGTAGATGAGAAGTGAATATAGAGTCACCGAGCCCACGGTGGGTTAGCCACCATCCTCAAAGAGGTCAAAACCTTACCTGCAACATGGTGGGATAAACCACGAGTACTGAATGTACTCACTAGACTTACCCGTCATAAACCAGAAATAAAATTGACTCCAAGGAGTATGCAAGGCTTTATAAGTGGAGGTAGCTTGACAACAATTTGCATAAAAAGCGATTAACTCAATTATACAATTATAATTACATCATCAAGTTAATTAGAACTATTTATCTCTAGATTAGCAACTATCCTGTGCCAAACATGTGGTATATCGTTTTAGAGCATACAATAGTAACCATAGCAGGTGTAGTAATTCCATATTCATCCGAACCATCATGTTCCATACACGCTTACTACGATGTTGGAGCTAGCCAAGTTTCTCACTATCCGGGAGAGACGGCGATTCAATCGATTTCAACCAAATTGGAATTTATTCCTAACACAAACCCAGTGCAGACTGGATCAACGGTCACCTTAGGTCACCTTTGGTACAACTCAGTACACATTTCAGCGGTCCGCATCACGCCAAGCACGATCTGGGACACCAGATGCCGGACGTTCAGCCTAGCCTCGCCTTTGGGCTCACGATCGCTTCGCAAGGAGCGCGCAATGTAACGGGTCCCGCCTGAGTTGAGCTACTCGGCCAGCGGTCGGAACGAGTTATCCGCCAGCTAAGTGATAGGCATGCGTTCAATCTTGTCGAAGTTCCAACAACGGTGCGGTCCTTGATCGGCACGAGACGGAATCACATGAGTCATCCTCACGCATAGACTCCGCCTCGCCCGGCCTCGATTTTCTTTTACCCCATGGTTCTGTTCCACGATAGCAAATATAGCCAACCGTGCTCCGGTATCCACCTATATCTCGCAGGTGACAGGATATCACCCGACTTCTACCGGTCTAAGCATGGCTAAGCATATATTCGATCCTGGACCTATACCGGTTAAAGGTGTAATATCTGGACAAGGAATTTATATGCATCAAGTGGTTCCATTCAACTCTTATAACCTAATGCATCAATCATAAGTACTTAAGTAATCATTTGTAAAATACTGGGAGACTTAAAATGCTCCGGGCTTGCACGGGATCCGACACAAGTCAGTTCAGTTAGCTTGCACCAACTTGGTGACATCTCCGGTCCTAGCACTTGCTGAGTCCTTCCATCTTCGGGATAGATCCACCAAACACCATCTTCGGGTTTGACTCCACATCACCTCCTTCACGTGGTTTATCTAGCGTACCTAAATGAGATGCAAGATGCAGGTGTATGAATACATGGAAGTGCAATAGGCAATGCATCGCATGCAGTAAGTAAGACAAGCACAAGGTTACATTAACATGCACAAGCACTTCACATTGCTTACTATAAATATCGCACAATTTATCATGCCACGATAGCAAAGAAGATGACAACACCAAGCATGACACAAGTTTCCTAAGATCTCAGGTACTCTAACTCAACCATCATCAAAGGTATGAGCCACACTTAGTAAAATATAAGCAAACAACTATAATTGGAATCTGTCAATTTCTGGACATGCAAACAGCAGCTACAAGATTTAGCTATAACTGGGAGTTACACAAATCCAAATGACTTGCAAGAAGACATTCTGGAAAGCTTATGAAGTTATCTACAATTCATATTTAATCATCTTAGCATGATTCTCAAGTTAATTAAGTCAAATATACCCATTTACAGAAACTGGTCTAAACAAGACAGAGAGCAGCCATTTCTGAAACCCTACTTTAAACAGGCATAACTCATAAACCACAAGGCCAAATACCACCAAATTTTAACAGGAGCTAGATACATGAATTATCTACAACTTTGTTATTATCCCTAAAAACTCATTCAAATCCTAACTAGATCAAACACTAGCATCTTTCAGATCTGCTCAGAATAAAATCAAAACCTGACAGAAGACTTAAAAGTCATGTAACTCCTACACTATCTGGCCTATGGCCTTACAATTTGAACACAAGCAAGATTATGAAATTTGCTACAACTTTTGTATTCACTACAACCATAGCAAACATCATTTACACCACAAAAATAATTGCACAAGCAAAACTGCAAATCCAGCCCAACAGCAGTGGTATAGAAAACTGATAGCATCTTCAGAGAAGCATAACTAGAGTTCTAGACTTCCAACAAACATGAACCATAACTTTTTGAAAAGATTAGGAAGTTACCTACAACTTTCTTATTCTCATATTAAGATGATTCTACAGTTAGAAGGGTCAATTAATCCAATAATTGCATCTCTGTCCAAAACACAGACAGAAACTAACATGCCACTTTAAACAGCTATAAATGGAGTTATACATGTCCAATAAATGTGGTTCTAGACTCTTTAGAAAGCTTAGCAAATTCTAAACAACTTTGTTGTAAACACCTAAAGCTAATTCTACTAGTAAGAAGGCTCCACAGTAAGAACAAGGAAACCCTGTCTGGGTTTGGGCAGAAACAGCCACAGAGATTTAAGCAAGTATAACTCAAGATTTACTTAGCCAAAAATCATGATATTTAACTTTTTGGAAAGCTTAAGAAAAGTACTAAAACTCATGTATTGTCATCAAATCATGATTCATAACTTAACTGAGCCAATTAATTCAAACATGCAGAACTGTTCAGAATAGGAGCAAATCAAAACAGGGCATTTGTTATTTTTATAACTCTTAAACTATAAATCCTAAACTCATGAAATTTTTACCAGACAACAACAATCACCTTAGTAGCACTCCACAAAAATTTCACATTTATTTGAGCACATCAACTGCAGTTATAAAAAAAACAAGTAAGACTAGCATTCAAACCCTAACTGCACAAATCCCTTTTTACAGCTACAACTTTAAACTAAAACCTGACATATTATAGATCTAGTGCATATAGAATTTCACAAGGATTCCAAAAAGTCCACATTTGTTATTTTACGATTTTTCTACTAATTATTACGATTTTCCAAAGTTCAGCACAGAAATCTGCAAAAGAAAAGATTAATCCGAAAAAAGGAAAATACTTTTGCATTAGGAACCCTGGAAATCTTAGAAACCAAAAAAGCCCATATATGTAAATACATGTGTCGGCATTTATGCAAAGTGAACACATGAAAAGCTTCTATTTCCGATTTACTCCTCTTCTTCTTCCTCCGGACGCCGGACGCAGAAACGGCGACCATGATCGAAGGTGTCACCGGGGAGGTGGCCGGGTACGTTCGTCGGCGAGGAGCAGGCCAAGGTTGAGGTGCACCGTCGATGAGGTGTGCTGGCAGCCGGCCTGATGACGCCGTGGTCGGGCGCTGCTGGCCGGCTCGGCAACTCAAGCTGCTTCACGCCGCCGCCCGGGCTCGGTGCGAGGAACGGCGAGGCGCGACGAGTCAAGGCATGCGATGGTGGGGCTGCGGTCTCCGCCGTGGTAAGCAAGCGGGGGCAGAGCAGCTTGAGAAAGGAGGAGGAGAGGAGCATGGTGGCTTTCGCTTGCTTGAAGAACGAAGAAGCGCCGGACGGCTGGCTTGGTTCTGGCGGCGCGATGGGGAAAGGAGAGGGAGAGAGTGGAGAGGAGGGTGCTGTCCCATTACTTGAGCACGGCGAAGTGTAAGCGAGGGCAGCACGTAAGAGCCACGCGGCGCGAGCAATGCAACACGCGGCCTGCAGCTCATGCACGGTGTCGGCACTGTTCAACAAATTTCAAATTTCCAATTCTACCTCAAACATACCACTGAAACTCATATTTCGTGCCTCCGTAACTCCTAAACCACGACGAGTTAGCAAAAACTCTATTAATAAAAGTTGTAGATCTACGCGACATCTCCAACTTTTCTTAAGGCGTCAAAGTCTGATTCGGCCTGGTTGGAGAGATACAAGGCTCCAAAGAAGGGTAAACGAAAACTGAAATCTCAGTTTCAGTCCATTAAGGACTTAGCCAAATTTTTGAGCTCTAAAACAGCCATGGATTCCAACTTGAGGGCTCGGTTTGACTTGCTTCAAAGCTGATCTAGCTCTTGACCATTAAACAAAGTTTGTTCTACTCTACTCAAACTTCAACTTTGATTTAAGGTGCAACTCCATGCAAGCACTATAAGCGATTGGTCAACACAGGTCAAAGTAGCATCGCGGTAAAGCTTAAATCCAAGTTTTAGACCGATGAAGGTATTTTCTTGTCCTCCGCTCAACACGAACCCTTCATGACTTTTGTTGTAGATTTCAATTTGAGTCGTTTGGGCAAGGTAGCAAGGTTTGGTTGACGATCTATAATTCCATTCACTTAATAAAGCAATCCAAGAAAGATTATAACTTATCATTTCATGTAACTTTTTGATTCCAAACTTCACGAAACTTTTACAATCATCCATGTGGGTGGAAATTGATGTGAGGCACATGAAAGAAGCACCTTCAACCTTACTTAGGTATATATCCGAAAAGGGCCAATAAGCAAGCAAAGGTGTGTCGCCCAAGTTTAAGTTGGAGCTCGCTCTTGTAGAATTGATCTTGACACCGTCATCACCACTTAACATGTCATGTTTCAGCTCCAACCCATTGCTTAATTGGTGACAAACACCTGGGGTGTTACAGCCCTCCCCCCTTAAAGGAATCGCGTCCCGAGATTCGGTGCAATAGACTTTTAAGAGAAGAGAAACATATCAACCAGTTTCCAACATCAGTGATAGCATTAGGCTACTTAACTTTGGAGTATTAGAGAGGCTAATTTGGTCAAGACACTTTCTGATACTTGTCCTTCATAGTAAGTTTTGTCTGAAGAATTTCCTTCGTTGGCCTTCATGAAGTATTGTTACTTTGGAAGAAATCTAAGATAGCACTGTCCTACGTACTTCGTCCTCGATGTACGAAGAGCGATACAAGTGTATACTAAATACTTGTAACATTTACTTTCCTTACATGCCTCTTAGGAAACAACCTCAACCATTGATTTAGACACCAACTCGACGATGCACAAACATTGGACTTATGGGCTATTTTCACGGTATGCAAAGCATTACCCCACATGGCGGGCATCCCTATATAGATAAGGAACCGTTTAATAATATTCTCTGCACCTCGTTCAATAGAGCCTTGAACAAATCCGTTTGTGGTACCTAGGGGCACAATGATGCTTTGGTCGAAACTAGGGATATGCTTTCTCTAGTTCTTTACTTAGTGATACAACATCTTGCACTATATACGTGATTGTCCAAGATGGAATTGACTTGATAGCACATTTGGAGAAGAAGTAGCACTTGCATTGCGAGGCGGGTTTGATGTTTCCTTGATCAACATCGTTCTATGAGATCTGGTCTTCATAGTTACCAAATAGTCGTTACTGATCGAAGACTAACTTTCCTACTTTGGTAACTAACCAGTTGTCTCTCAACACTAAAAGGTTCCAAATCTTCACTCTTGATAACAAAATTATGGTCGAAGCATTGTCGAGATGGTCGCCATTGAAGTCGCAGGAAGGGTCACACCAAAGAAGGTCGGTTCGCTCTCGTGATCCTTATGCACCTAAAGATTGAGAACTTGGACTAGGTGACCTATTACAGCACATAATATCCTGGTCCGTTTATCACCCGACTGATAACTTATCCAACTTAAGTGTGGTGCACCTTTCTGATCCAACGAGAATGACATAAGTTGCTCACTAGATGACCGACGTCCTTACGAGGGACGATCACGTCGAGTAGAGTCACTTGTCTACCACCTCTTGCGATCTGCTTTATGTTCCTTAGTGACCTGTTCTTCCAAGGTTAACCGCTGGACGACTCTGAAGGAAGTCCTATTGCATCTACTTCAACATATAGATCTCTTGACAGGATAAGGAGAGATAACCAAGGAAGAGCTCACATGAGAATAACATATCAGTGTAGTTCTGCAATGGATCATGACTAGAAACCTCGATACCGGTAGCGTCTTGCAAAGACAACTTTTGTGTGTGCACCCACAGGAGGCTCTCGGTTTAAATCATGCACCAGTAGATCGCTAATCGTGGCACCATTACTCGAACATACAACCCACAAGAAATCTCACATGGCACAAATTGGGTTACATAGGAGCAAGCACTATGCGAAGGAAGGATAGCAACAAAGGTAGTTACAAGGTTAGGAGTCAACAAGCAGGGGATCCGAAGATCAAAACACAACGCAAGAGAACATAGCTTAATTGCCAAAGACAACTGAGCAGGGGACTCTCGCAAAATTTCCATATACATCTTGTGTCCACCCAAGTGATTACCAGATAATGATTAACCTAAGATTTGGTCTTGCCGAGCAGCAACATGAGATCAAGACTAATAACATCCAGAGACTTGGAAGAGTTGGAGACAAAACAAATGAGATTCGAGGGATAGAGCCAAGGCACTGACTAAGGATTTAGTTGATAAAGCAACGACATGATCTGCGAGGAAAAGGTTCCAAAGCAGGGTAGATAGCGATTAGCGTTGCACCAGATCATCAGGAGAAGAAAGTGCAATAAGGCTCGATAAAGATTTTTGAGTAGAGTACACCCCCACAGGAGCGAGACAACCACGACACATGCAGGCATTCAAGGGAACTAAGCTTGGGCCTAAGGTCAAGCAAAGGCATAGATAAAGTCTTCGTAGCGCAACGTTCAAGGCTAGCAACCACGCATTACAAAGCTCGGGTTCCTAAGAGAGAACTTAATTGCGCATTTACAACCCCGAGATTACCAAAACTTGGACGTTGTTCCAGGATAGCGCTCTTCAACACTCATATGCTTTCCGAGGACAAAAGGAGTAATGCTACTACGGCACTACTTAGATTACGCGCATCCGCACCTACATCCTGGTCTTATGCAAGCATTTCGAAATACTCAATCTAATTAGCTTAAGCGACTATTACTAAGCACAAAGCTCACACCTAACAACTAGTCACCTACAACAACACCGCTACACATATCATGCAAAACATGGTGATAAAGTATTATCTTTTATTTTCTTTTTACTGAGTAGGTGGATATCTCTTACAAAACAAGTCTTATATTTAGCAATTTAATCTTCGAAGGGGTGAAGTTTTGCTAATTAATAACTTGTCATTTAGTTCCTTTGGAAGCAAACATACAAGGTAAAGCTAATCACACACTATCTTCAAGCACAGCTATTCAAGCAGCATGGAACAAGGCATTTTGTCTAGCTTCACACAAGGAAGATAGTAGCATCACATTGGTCACAAGTTACTTAGGATTAGAACAAGGTGAGGGAAGCATATTTATGCACAAGCACAACCATGATGTATGCCCGTCCTATTCGCCCTCACAAAATTGCCAACCTAAGGTGGCAATCGCGTTCTATATCGGTGGCATAACACGTACTCTCTCGACATATAGCTAGTCGTCAGCTACCTTCAAGCTACGCATTCGTGGTTAGTGTACCTGCAGGCAAATTCATTGCAGCCCATTCCCACAAGAGATAAATAAGCACACAATGAAAATAGTAAACTAAGATACTCTCCATATATACATCCCCAGATATATATACTTCGGTATCCATAGCTACCCTACAGATATACCCACAATTAAGTACCTTCATAGATACATGTGTGTAACATGTAAATATTCCAGTAACCATAGCTAACTCTCCCCTAGACCGATAGTTGGACGGTCATGCTCTCACAACTCACACTTACCTGGGCGTAGAGGCAATTGATCCATACATTACCATTCAAGTGAACGACATCCATACAATAGCACGCCGTATGGACGACGAAAGTAAAATTTGCAAGAAGTAAACCCCCACAGTTAGTACTTAGATAGCCACCTAATAGTCCTTAACTGGGCATAAAGGAGGATGTCGCTAGCATAGTTTTGTAAATAAGTTTTGATAAATTTGCCTGTAGCTAAAGTTTTAGTTAAAATAAGCTTTTTAAAACCAAAACTTGGCTTTTAAAACTATGTACATGACAAGATTATGCTTAATCTCGCTCGATACCAATTTGTGATGTAACCACCCAATTTATACAAGATCAAATACGGCTGTCCCGCTTAACACGTTGACACGCCATATACTCTCACTTATATAAACCCGGTAGTCCACCGAGTGTCACGCAGGACCTCGGTAAATCAACATCACAACCAAGATCATGCGTGATTAAGCAAATACACATCACATACACAGAGTTGCAAATGAAATAATATTACAATTAGGTTCATAAATAATAATACAAGTTTGGATTTCAAAACCGATTAGTGAAAACAACATTTCTTTCAAGGATTTCATTAATATGAGTCCAAATACATTGCTAGCATAAGTGACATCCTCGAGACAAAAGCATGTAGATGAGAAGTGAATATAGAGTCACCGAGCCCACGGTGGTTAGCCACCATCCTCAAGCAGGTCAAAACCTTACCTCGCAACATGGTGGGATAAACCACGAGTACTCGAATGTACTCACTAGACTTACCCGTCATAAACCAGAAATAAAATTGACTCCAAAAGGAGTATGCAAGGCTTTATAAGTGGAGGTAGCTTGACAACAATTTGCATAAAAAGCGATTAACTCAATTATACAATTATAATTCTCATCATCAAGTTAATTAGAACTATTCATCTCTAGATTAGCAACTATCCTGTGCCAAACATGTGGTATATCGTTTTAGAGCATACAATAGTAACCATAGCAGGTGTAGTAATTCCATATTCATCCGAACCATCATGTTCCATACACAGTTACTACGATGTTGGAGCTAGCCAAGTTTCTCACTATCCGGGAGAGACGGCGATTCGAATCGATTTCAACCAGCTGGGAATTTATTCCTAACACAAACCCAGGCAGACCAGATCAACGGTCACCTTAGGTCACCTTTGGTACAACTCAGGTACACATTTCGCGGGTCCGTACCGCGCCGCACAGTCTGGGACACCAGATGCCAGGACGTTCAGGCCTAGCCTGCCCTTGGGCTCAGTCTGATCGCCCCCCGCAAGGAGCGCACAACAGAACGGGTCCCGGCCTGAGTTGAGCTACTCGGCTTCGCGGTCGGAACGAGTTATCCGGCCAGCTAAGTGATAGGCATGCGTTCAATCTTGTCAGAAGTTCCAACAACGGTACGGTCCTTGATCGGCACAGACGGAATCACATGAGTCATCCTACGCATAGACTCCGCCCGGCCTCGATTTTCTTTTACCCCATGGTTCTGTTCCACGATAGCAAATATAGCCAACCGTGCTCCGGTATCCACCTATATCTCGCAGGTGACAGGATATCACCCGACTTCTACCGGTCTAAGCATGGCTAAGCATATATTCGATCCTGGACCTATACCGGTTAAAGGTGTAATATCTGGACAAGGAATTTATATGCATCAAGTGGTTCCATTCAACTCTTATAACCTAATGCATCAATCATAAGTACTTAAGTAATCATTTGTAAAGTACTGGGAGACTTAAAATGCTCCGGGGCTTGCCTGGGATCCGACACAAGTCAGTTCAGTTAGCTTGCACCAACTTGGTGACATCTCCGGTCCTAGCACTTGCTGAGTCCTTCCATCTTCGGGATAGATCCACCAAACACCATCTTCGGGTTTGACTCCACATCACCTCCTTCACGTGGTTTATCTAGCGTACCTAAATGAGATGCAAGATGCAGGTGTATGAATACATGGAAGTGCAATAGGCAATGCATCGCATGCAGTAAGTAAGACAAGCACAAGGTTACATTAACATGCACAAGCACTTCACATTGCTTACTATAAATATCGCACAATTTATCATGCCACGATAGCAAAGAAGATGACAACACCAAGCATGACACAAGTTTCCTAAGATCTCAGGTACTCTAACTCAACCATCATCAAAGGTATGAGCCACACTTAGTAAAATATAAGCAAACAACTATAATTGGAATCTGTCAATTTCTGGACATGCAAACAGCAGCTACAAGATTTAGCTATAACTGGAGTTACACAAATCCAAATGACTTGCAAGAAGACATTCTGGAAAGCTTATGAAGTTATCTACAATTCATATTTAATCATCTTAGCATGATTCTCAAGTTAATTAAGTCAAATATACCCATTTACAGAAACTGGTCTAAACAAGACAGAGAGCAGCCATTTCTGAAACCCTACTTTAAACAGGCATAACTCATAAACCACAAGGCCAAATACCACCAAATTTTAACAGGAGCTAGATACATGAATTATCTACAACTTTGTTATTATCCCTAAAAACTCATTCAAATCCTAACTAGATCAAACACTAGCATCTTTCAGATCTGCTCAGAATAAAATCAAAACCTGACAGAAGACTTAAAAGTCATGTAACTCCTACACTATCTGGCCTATGGCCTTACAATTTGAACACAAGCAAGATTATGAAATTTGCTACAACTTTTGTATTCACTACAACCATAGCAAACATCATTTACACCACGAAAATAATTGCACAAGCAAAACTGCAAATCCAGCCCAACAGCAGTGGTATAGAAAACTGATAGCATCTTCAGAGAAGCATAACTAGAGTTCTAGACTTCCAACAAACATGAACCATAACTTTTGAAAAGCTTAGGAAGTTACCTACAACTTTCTTATTCTCATATTAAGATGATTCTACAGTTAGAAGGGTCAATTAATCCAATAATTGCATCTCTGTCCAAAACATAGACAGAAACTAACATGCCACTTTAAACAGCTATAAATGGAGTTATACATGTCCAATAAATGTGGTTCTAGACTCTTTAGAAAGCTTAGCAAATTCTAAACAACTTTGTTGTAAACACCTAAAGCTAATTCTACTAGTAAGAAGGCTCCACAGTAAGAACAAGGAAACCCTGTCTGGGTTTGGGCAGAAACAGCCACAGAGATTTAAGCAAGTATAACTCAAGATTTACTTAGCCAAAAATCATGATATTTAACTTTTTGGAAAGCTTAAGAAAAGTACTAAAACTCATGTATTGTCATCAAATCATGATTCATAACTTAACTGAGCCAATTAATTCAAACATGCAGAACTGTTCAGAATAGGAGCAAATCAAAACAGGGCATTTGTTATTTTTATAACTCTTAAACTATAAATCCTAAACTCATGAAATTTTTACCAGACAACAACAATCACCTTAGTAGCACTCCACAAAAATTTCACATTTATTTGAGCACATCAACTGCAGTTATAAAAAAACAAGTAAGACTAGCATTCAAACCCTAACTGCACAAATCCCTTTTTACAGCTACAACTTTAAACTAAAACCTGACATATTATAGATCTAGTGCATAGAGAATTTCACAAGGATTCCAAAAAGTCCACATTTGTTATTTTACGATTTTTCTACTAATTATTACGATTTTCCAAAGTTCAGCACAGAAATCTGCAAAAGAAAAGATTAATCCGAAAAAAGGAAAATACTTTTGCATTAGGAACCCTGGAAATCTTAGAAACCAACAAAGCCCATATATGTAAATACATGTGTCTGGCATTTATGCAAAGTGAACACATGAAAAGCTTCTATTTCCGATTTACTCCCTCTTCTTCTTCCTCTCGGACGCCGGACGCAGAAAAGCAGCGGCATGGGTCGGGGTGTCACCGGGAGGTGGCCGGCTGTTCGTCGGCGAGAGCAGGCCAAGGTTGAGGTGCACCGGTCGATGAGGTGTGCTGGCAGCCGGCCGATGACGCTGTGGTCAGGCGCGGCTGGCCGGCTCGGCAAACTCCAAGCCTTTGCCCGCCGCCAAAGCCTCGGTGCGAGGAAACGGCGAGGCGCGACGAGTCAAGGCCGCGGTGGCTGGCTGCGGTCCTGCCGTGGCTGGCAGCGGGGGGCAGAGCAGCTTGAGAAAGGAGGAGGAGAGGAGCATGGTGGCTTTCGCTTGCTGAAGAACGAAGAAGCGCCGGACGGCTCTGGCTTGGTTCTGGCCATGCAGATGGGGAAAGGAGAGGGAGAGAGTGGAGAGGAGGGTGCTGTCCCATTACTTGAGCACGGCGAAGTGTAAGCGAGGGCAGCACGTAAGAGCCACGCGGCGCGAGCAATGCAACACGCGGCCTGCAGCTCATGCACGGTGTCGGCACTGTTCAACAAATTTCAAATTTCCAATTCTACCTCAAACATACCACTGAAACTCATATTTCGTGCCTCCGTAACTCCTAAACCACGACGAGTTAGCAAAAACTCTATTAATAAAAGTTGTAGATCTACGCGACATCTCCAACTTTTCTTAAGGCGTCAAAGTCTGATTCGGCCTGGTTGGAGAGATACAAGGCTCCAAAGAAGGGTAAACGAAAACTGAAATCTCAGTTTCAGTCCATTAAGGACTTAGCCAAATTTTTGAGCTCCAAAACAGCCATGGATTCCAACTTGAGGGCTCGGTTTGACTTGCTTCAAAGCTGATCTAGCTCTTGACCATTAAACAAAGTTTGTTCTACTCTACTCAAACTTCAACTTTGATTTAAGGTGCAACTCCATGCAAGCACTATAAGCGATTGGTCAACACAGGTCAAAGTAGCATCGCGGTAAAGCTTAAATCCAAGTTTTAGACCGATGAAGGTATTTTCTTGTCCTCCGCTCAACACGAACCCTTCATGACTTTTGTTGTATATTTCAATTTGAGTCGTTTGGGCAAGGTAGCAAGGTTTGGTTGACGATCTATAATTCCATTCACTTAATAAAGCAATCCAAGAAAGATTATAACTTATCATTTCATGTAACTTTTTGATTCCAAACTTCACGAAACTTTTACAATCATCCATGTGGGTGGAAATTGATGTGAGGCACATGAAAGAAGCACCTTCAACCTTACTTAGGTATATATCCGAAAAGGGCCAATAAGCAAGCAAAGGTGTGTCGCCCAAGTTTAAGTTGGAGCTCGCTCTTGTAGAATTGATCTTGACACCGTCATCACCACTTAACATGTCATGTTTCAGCTCCAACCCATTGCTTAATTGGTGACAAACACCTGGGGTGTTACAACCACCCAGGCCAACTCCGCGAAGTCCCCACTCTCGGGTAAAAAGGGGCAGTGCACCGTCGTACCCATGGCGGTGTCCCCCTCGGCTCAACACCGGACTTGCCAGCCTTGGGAAGAAAGCGGCGGTGGCACCGGACGCTCCTTGGCAGTGCACCGCCCTGCACATGGCGGTGTACACCGTCACTGGTGGTGACCACCTCCACTGCTGCTACTCTAAATCGGGGCCAGGTGGGCACCGCCCTAGGGGTGACGGTGCCATCGGACAAGGCACGACGGTGCCTGCCCCAACACACCTTATCGCCCGAGGTTAGGTGGGCACTGCCCTAGGGGTGGCAGTGCCACCGGATAGGGGGTGGCGGTGCCACCCAGGCAGCACCCCGAGTCCGGTTTCGCCTTCTTTTCTTCATCGACTTTTTCTCCTTTGCAAATATGTTGACACCGTCAAGTGAACATCTTGTGCACGTGTGTTAACTTTTCACAAACATTTTTCCAAAGGATTAACATTCTTTTCACCACGCCACTCGATCCTAACACGTATGCAAAGTTAGATTACTCAAGTGGTACTAGATGACCGATATGTAAACAAGTTTGCCCCTCTTAATAGTACGGCCATCTATCCTAAACCCGGTCATAAACTTCTCTACATACCTATGACCGGTGAAATAAAATGCCCTATAGGTTATACCTTTGTCTTGCGCATTCCATTTCATCTCCTCTGGTGTTGATGCAACACATGCGCCAACCTTATCATAAATGATATGATCCACTTCATATCATCACGTGATCTTGTTGGTTCATCGATCTTGACCTCACTTTTTTTCACCGTTGTCTTCGTCCATCGGTGCCAAGTCTTGCTCAAGCTTCACCGCCACGCGGTCCATCGCTCCAAAGCCTCCAACTTGTTCTTCACGCTTGCAACCAGTTCATTAAGCCAAGTCTTATCTTGATCTTCTCCACCTTAGTCATATGACTCAATCTCATGTCTCATATGCAATGAGCTCCTTCATCAACTGTGTGAGCATTGCAACAAATCTAAGCCATCTTCATCGTCATGGCATGAGTTGCTCACACAAGTATATCTATGAACTAATTACCTATGTATCTCATATTTAAATATATTAGTCCACCTAAATTATCACTCAATTACTAAAACCAAACCAGCATCGTTCCTCGACAGGAACTCGACGAGTGCGAAGCTACCGAGCCGCGGGTTCATCAGGTCGGGGTCTAGGAACACCGTCGACGTGGTGATGTTGCGTTGGATGACCTGCTCGTCCCACTCGTCGTGGAGGTACAGGATGGCCGACACGAGCGCCGTGACGATGTTATATCGCTGCCGCCATGGCGGCACCGGAGCAGGTAGTGGCTCAGGAGGCTCCCCGGGCCATAGTCGTAGACGACGAGCATCTCGCCGTGGTCCGTGCACCACCCGTGCAGTTGCACGAGGTTCCTGTGCCGGAGCTTGGCCAGGTTGCAGAGCTCCCTGGCGAAGCGGACGCGCAGCGCCGGGCACGTCTTCATGCCGACGCGCTTGACGAGGACGTGGACGTGGACGCGGCCGTGGCCGGTGTCCAGGAAGCCCTCGTACCCTGTCCCGAAGTGCAGCTCCGCGACCACCTGCGACTCGGAGAAATCGTTGGTGATGGCGACGATCTCTCCTTGTAGGGTATCTCATGCAGCATGTCCACGTGCGGGATCGCCACGGGCGCTAGCCGAGACGTCGTCGCCGTGCTCCTGTTGGTGGTGATGGTCGTGGCGCTGGAGTCGGATGACGACGACGTGAGGGAGATGTACTTGGGAAGCACCACGAACGACGGCAGACGCAGGAGGTCGTCGAGACTCCACTCGGAGTTTGATGACGAAAACAGATCAGGGATACATACGTATATATATGGCCTGATCTCTTGACTTCTCGTTAGCTTCCTCTTCTCGACACTTCGTTATTAGATATCCAAATCTCGTTTGAGGCAGCATCGGGTTTTTTTTTTGGTAGGCGCGCGCACGAAAACGGCTGTTGGACGAAACCCGTAGAGGTTTTTTTAGGTGGTATAATAGATAAATATTGGATAATAACAGCTACACAGGACAAAATCTTGAACCAAAACACGTGAGTACCATCAAAATCTTTTTTTGTGTAATAATGACTTAGGCTGTAAATAAATATTTTTCTCAAATGCAGAAAAAGGACTGTTTGGATCATAGTTGGATTATTGGATTGTGAGTGCAATTATAATAAACTTGATTATGGATTACAGTTTACAACAATCTAGATTGTTTGGATCCACGGATTAGGATTATAGGTGATGGATTAGAGGGTTTGGTCTTGTGAGCACCTAGTCTCCTATTAGTATGTTGAACTTTTACCGTATTTCTATCTGGGTCCTCAAACTAAAAAAAAAGCGATCACCTAAGTCCCTAATCTATTGTCGTCGCTCACCAACTATCCAAAACACACCACATCAACGCCAACATCTGACGTGGCCATGCCACATAGGCAGCTCCTAGGTCAGGCCATCATGTCGGCCAGCGTGGGCACGCCGCGGCGCTCTGCGCGCTACAAGGAAAAGGAGGGGCGGAGCGCTGCTGCAGAGCCGTGTTCGGCATAGAGCGCAGGCACGCAGGGCGGTACGGAGCAGCGTGGAGTCAACGGCTGCGAGCGTATGGCCGGTGCCATCTATCTAGGAGCAAGAAGGAATGGACGGGGGACTCCACCCCAGGACGGCTCCACACACGGCGCCGGCCGCCGGACAGTTGGTCTGCGCTGGGAGCATTCGTTCGTGAGCACCTGCGCCGGTCTGTGTCCATGCACGCTACACCGAGTTCCACTGTCAACGCCGACGGGAGGAACGCACGGAAGTCGCGGCCTGTCGGAAGAGCAGGCACAGGAGGGCGAGGTCGGTCGGCTAACCACGCACGCCAATCAGCGGCTGATCGACGAACGCCCATGCCATCTACCGTCAGGCCGTCACCACGACGCCGGAGTGCGTCGAGCTACATGCATGCAGGTGCATGTGTGCTTGCAGATACGTGCTCATGTGCAAGCTGACAAGCCAGGAGGCAGCCACATCTCTACACACGACGCCAACGTGGAGGAGATCAACGGCACAATGGCACGGATAGCGGCGGCTCCCTGCTCATCTGTTCTTCAGACAGCTCTCTTCTTTCTCTCACCGGGAGCAGGCGCCGCCGTCTCCGTTCTTCGCTCGAGCGCCGCGTGACCCCACGCCTCGGCTCCGCCCTGTCGAGCGCCCCGGTCTTTCCTCTGCAGCAGCAGCCGTTGACTCCGCACTGCTGCGTACCGCCCCGCGTGCCTACGCTCTGTGCCGATCAGGGCTCTGCAGGAGCGCCCCGCCCCTCCTTTTTCTCGTGACGCGCGAGCAGAGTGCCGTGGCATGCCCAGGCCGGCTGGCATGATGGTCTGACCTACCTAGGAGCTGTCTGTGTGGCATGGCCACATCAGATGTTGGTGCTGACGTGCCTGGTTTTGGACTATTAGTTTGCGACGACAATAGTTTAGGGATCCAGATGGTTACTTTTTTAGTTCGAGGCGCTAAAAGTTTAATGACCCACCGTGCATTTTACTCTAGTATGTTTGAGATGTATTATAGAATTGTAATAATCCGTTTGTTAGATTATTATAATCTAGCCTATAATCTAAAGTGTTTGGATTACCTACAGATGATTTATCTATTACGAATTATGCCATGTTCGCTTGGCTGATAAGCCATGGTTGAAAGTACTGTTGGCTGATTTGTTATGAGAAAAAATACTGTTCATTGGATAAAAAAGTACGACTTATAAGCCAAGCGAATAGGGTGTCAGAGAGAATGCAAACTCCCACATGATGACCTTTTTTACCACGATATCGAAAAGTTTACGGTTTCCATTAGTCTTTATGAGAGCTCCTCGCAGGAATGCCCTTGCAAAGGCCAAGCTCTCGGTGAGGTGACTCTGTAGATAGCTCACGAACCTTCCCCACATGCAAGTGGGTCTCCATATGACCTCTCCCTAATCGCTCCCCGACGTCTTCACATTAGAGAACTTCAGCCAAAATACGGAGGGCCTCTCCTCCCCCATATAATGTCGACAAACGCACCATAAACTTGGTTGATATGATCTTGCAAGATTACAAGCTCTAGATGTACAAATTTGGTGCACGCAAGCACCGATAGCCAGAGGTATCCAAATCTCACTAAACACTAGGCTAAACCTAGAGCAAACATTAAAGCGGCTTCAACTAGCCTAAGCACTATTCCTAGCACTATAGCTAATCGCTTAATCTTCTTTTAAGTCCATATGGTGGCTAGAGCACAAATGTATGATCCTCTACAGATTCCTCAAGCTCATGCACACTGCAAATGGTCGACCAACTTTTCTGCTGTTTGGTTTTCCCTTTCACTCCTTAAGATTCTATAATCTATATATGAGGTGTGCCTGATTGTTTCTAATCATTGTACTGACAAAAATTTGTTTCTTGCTGTTTTTTTTCTTCGATTTGTTTAGGATGAAGGCATTGTGTGCTAAGTGTTATGTCTTAAAAGAAAGGCAATTGCAGAACCCAGAGGAAGAATCCATTTGCAACTGGTATTATGATAAGATCCATGGTATGATCTTTATTTTTTCTTACTTGTATTTTGAATAGTTGCATGCTTTAGCTCCTTCTGCAATCGGTAGTGCAATATATTTAAGTAAAAGTAGTCAACAGGCTATGGTTTTCACCTTGCATATAACTGTGATTCATGGGATAAATAATTTGAAAAGGAGCATAGTAATAAAATTTTGACCATTTTTAAGTTATTTGAATGTTCCATATATATATGTCTTGTACTCCTATATCTAGGTACTTTACCTTGGCAAGAGGACATATGGATGGAGAATATAATATGATTGAGTTATGATCTTTTTGCTTGTTATATCTTTGTGGTTACTTCCCTAAGAAAATTGTTATTTCATTTAATAGGAAACTACTACTAGTCATAGAAATGATCGTGTGAAGGATGGCCGAAAGTTGTTAAGATCCTCTAGTGGCAGTAAATGGAAAAAAATATCAAGTAAACATACAGGGTATCATATTTTTCTTTTCTTGCTTGTACTTAAAATGCTTGCATGCTTTAGATACTTTTGTAATCAGTAGTGTATTGTACACTTGAAATCAAATTAGTTAACAGGCTATGATTTTGACCCTGAATAAAACTGTGATTAACAGGATAAACAATCTGAAGAGGAGGATGGAAAAGAAAATTTTGAATTTGTCATTTAAGTCTTTTGGATGTTCAATAAATTTTGTCCTATATCTAAGTATTTTACCCTGGCAAGAGGACATGGATGAAGAATATGATATGATGGAGTCCTGATATTGTTGCATGTTACCTTTGTTGTTACTTCTTTAAGAATATTGTTGTTTCATTTAATAGCAAATGGCCAGTACTTTTGGAAATTCACTTGTGACGGACGCTCCAAAGTCAATGAACTCTTCAAGAAGAGCAAAAACTAAGTGGGAAAATGTCAAGTTTATTTTGAGGGCTGAAGGGTTGGATGCTTCATGTTCTAACAATAGTAGGAAAACGAGGGCTCGATGTTTTGATGTTGTCACTGAGAGGGGGAAGCATGAATCCTGAACAACGTCTGCTAAAAGGAAATGCAATGAAAGGAAATGATGTAAAGTCTTTGAATGCTTGTCGAATTGGTAAAAGTGAATGGGGTAACAGATTTCAGCACGGATTCGGTAACACAACTACTTCTGGACTGTGTTCAAGCTAAAAAACACACATGATATCAGCTGACAGTATAATCAGAGTTCTTGGAGACGGGCCAACTTTATTAGCACCTGAGAAGTATTGCTGATTTACTCATTTGTGACCCACGGACTACATTAGTTGAGTTTGGAAGTGAAATAAATGGAGAAGAATTAGGTTGTCTCATGAAGAATAACAAAAAGTGTTGGGATTCAAGAATTTTGTGAAGAACAATACTTTTGTTATGTATGACATGTCAGCCTTTCTATCCTCCTTGAATGTATAGGTAGTAACTTTCGGACACTGATAATGCTTTATTGTTGGAAAATATGCCATTTATTCAAACAACTGTACGATTACAGTGTGTTGTGAAATGCAAACATATGCTTTCGAAATGTAATTAAATATTTCAATATGTCGGCAGGACTGAGTTTTCCTATTATTGACGGTGATACTTAGGTTAAACATTTATTCAACAGCGTACAAGTGGTTATAGGGATTCAACGTACATTGAATCTTCCTCAAACTAGAAATACATCTTTCTCGTATATGATCTAGCTACGGTATTAAACAAAGGTAACTTTGGGATGCAAATTTCCCTAACTCCCAAATCAACTATTCTACTTGTACATCTTGAGTGTGTAATGGAGGCTAGCTCCCTTGTGGTGTGTGTTTATAAGTGAGGGAGTGGGTCTATTTATAGTGCTAGGAGGAGTAGGGGCTACTCAACGGTGGAGTAGGGGCTACTCCAAGATGGAGGACTCAAGTTGAAGTTTCAAGTTTCCTCCATGTGCTCCCATGCCTCCATCTGGCCATAAACGACTTGGGATGATCGATGAGTAATCGCCAGAGAAAGATGGGTCCATTTGACAAATTGCCAGGTCGGCCGACACCCTATTGCTTCCATTTGTACAAGCCTACCTTCCTCGGGCTCTATGGTGTGTAAAGAAGCTTTGGAACAAGTTTGACATGGTTTGGGCTTAGTGTTGGGTCGGCCGACCCATGTCCACGTCGCCCAACCTCCCTATGTCTCCTATTTAGCGTGACCCGTGTCATGATCTTCAGGAAGGCGTAACTTTCTCGTCTAGCCTCCAAATTGGGTGATCCAAAACACCATTTCATGTATCTCAACAAGCTCTTTGACATAGTGAGATCAAATGTGGCATTTGAGATTTTTTGTAGTGATGTTCATTTGGATCCCGTCTTTGCATATGCTCCTTACTAGTGTCTTTTCGTGTATATTTCAAACATATCCTACAAAACACTTGGAACCACCAAAACTTGTGGAATTGATTAGAATTAAGCCCTATGACTATGGTTGATGCCTCAAATTAAGCATAGTTGACGGTATGAAATGATGAGTTACTGACCATCAATAGTCACTTTAGCATTGCCCATGCCTTCTAGATTAGTTTGTGTCCTTCAAACGAAATGATCCTTGGTGCAATGTAGTCAGATATGGGGGATCGTTCACCCGTTCATCATCTTTTCCATCTTATTCTCTCTTTTCTTCTTCCTCTAAAGAATCTAGGCCCCAATATGGTGATTCTAGGTTTTGAGTGATTTATGAGGACATATATTGTGACTAACGTGTGTTTTGTTGTGGTGTATGCAATCAAGTTAGTCGCAATGAGAATGGCCACAATTGTCTTGGTGCCAAGACTTGGTTCATGATTAAAGCATGGCACAAAGGATATTTTTAAGACTAAATACACTATAGAACGAATATAGGCTGCTTACATGGGTGCACTCGCAAGTATTAGGTTTTTGTTTTTCCTTTGGTCGTACTATATATTATGGGCGGTCCAAGACATTCAACTTGAGAGAGTCGAAGCGAGAGCATGTGGATGCACAAGATGCTAACTCTCACTCAAGTTGATCATGGTAAGTGGCCCCATTGAGATGGTTTCAAGTCAAGAATCTCAAAGAAAGTTGGATTGGTTGAGACAAGACTTCAAACAAGCCGAAAACAACGTCAGATGCACCACATGATAGCATTGTTCCCTGGTAGATTCGTCCAGTGGTACTATTTTCTAAGCAGAAGTGACTTTGCCCCAGTGACCATGTGAGCATCATATGATCCGGTGGGGCTATATGAACCCGATGGATCATCTAGTGCGGCTAAACTTGACTCAGTGACTCATTGGCCAGCTCACTAGTGTGTGTAGTATGATCTGATGGGGACTGTGTGACCCCGGTGGGTCATCCCGTGAAAGTCTAACTTGATTCATTGGCTTGGTTACTGGAGTACAATGTATGATTTGGTGAGGGCTGCATGTGATCTCATGGCAAATCGTTCGGTGGGCCAACCTCTAGAGATAATGTCCAAGGTGGACCATGTAAGTTGGCCGTCTCTAGAAATCAGTTTACAGAGGAGGTCAGTTTATGTGGCCCGCTTCTAAAATTATTTGTAGGATTTTAAAAATGGTGCTAAATAATAGAAAAAATGGTGCTAAATAATAGAAAAAATAATTAATCCCAAGACAAGCTCGCTATCTAAGCATGCAATATTACTATTTACTCACGTGTGCCTTTTGTAGGATTCGATCCCGACACCTCCATCAGCGTGCAAGTCTTCTTTATCATCCCACTACCTTCATTAATTTTTTCTTGCTTCAGTGGGTTTCAAAGGTGGGCTACCTCTAAAAAATATTTTAAGAGGTGAACCTTTTAAGGGCCTGTCTCTAGAAAGACATATATATATATATATATATAAAGTATTTAAGCCTTTGGTCTCAAATTTAAAGTTACAAAATACAAAGTTTTATGTCTTGTTAAGAACTACAACTTTGTTATAGACCACATCATCATCCAAAGTCATTTGATAATTCAAAATTTCAGAACTCAAAACAAATGCTTAGAACTCTAAGTGACCCAAATAAAAAACTTGTCAAATTTATGGACAGCTACAATAAATTGGCATTGATCATGTCAACATTTGAGGTCATTAGAAATTCATGAATCGAATTCAAAAAATGAATTTTTAGGCTTCAAAATAATCAGACCATATCGAGTTCTAAAATTTTGCTACAAAGTTTATATTAATCAAACTTTATATGAAAAAAATTATTTGTGTGACAACTATTGCCAGAGATGATTCCTTAGGATAGAGGCCTACCCTCGAAATCGATTCCAGAGTTATTCTCATCCCTTAAGAGGCATGTGTTTTGAAAAATAGGCAACATATCAGGTGCAAACCAACCTACCTATGCAAACTTGAAAACTACCAATCAGGACCACTAGATGCTGGTCCAATGCATGGGGTGAGAGGTGGGATTTTTTTGCGCTTAAGCCCCCACCCGCTGGCCTTTTTTTTGCGCTTAAGCCCCCTCACCCCATCTATTGGATCGCATCTAATGGTCCTGATTGGTATTTTTCAAATTTGCACAAGTTGGTTGGTTTGTACCTGATACGTTGTCTGAAAAATAAGCACATTTCTAGAGGTAGTTTTTTAAGTACCACCTCTAAAAATTAATTTCTAGAAGCAGGCTACTAAGCCTTTGACTACTTTTAGAAACTGTAACTCATTTGAATGTTTTCTAAAATAAAATCTGTCTCCTAATCTTTTTTTTATGTCTAACCACCGTGAAAGTAAAAAATGTTTGACCGCAGTATTATTTTCATACTCTTAACATTCCAACCAGTGATGATGGCAATCGTTTGAGTGCGTGCTACTCTTTCTTCATTTTGAAAACAATATAGTATATGTCTCCTAATCTTTTTAATTAATGAACCATGTCCATTTTCAAATGGAAAACGTTTCATTGGATATAAAACGGCATGATCATCCACCATATAAGTGGGCCCGGCCGGCTGCAGCGAGTGTCACAAATCTTTGATCTCTATTTCGTGAGCATGCATGAAGGTACGTGCCGCCGACAGGGCTTAAATTAGTTTTAGTCGTAGTAATCAATCAAAGCACCTGCAGCCATGAGGCCCATGACTTTCGAAAGGTTGTTTTTAGAGAAAAAAGAGATTATCACTATTTTTTTCTTTTCATCATCACACACTAGAGAAACGATATCGATAACGTGTGTGGCTAAGAGAAACACCCATGCTTTTTTTTTGCGAGGAACAGAAACACCCATACTGATATATGTACACACCGATACTGATGATATATGTACACACACAAGCATTCACGCACTACCACTCCTATAAATAAATGTAGGCATGCCCCAGCTTCTATGAAAAATCATCAATTTTCACACGCATCGAGTTACAAATGGTCGGATGGCTAAGAGCTTGTTTGGATGCACTCGTATTCATCTTAATCTACGTGCGTTGTAGTGGATTATGATGTGTACGAGTGTATCTAAACATGACCTAAAGGTTACATGGAAAGTGTTAGCACCCTCATGTATGAATGTTTTGTTAGTAACTATGTAAGATATGTACACATGCACATATATATAGTGTGTATACACATATATATCTCCTACTTCTTTAAACACCTAAAAGTGACTCAATCCCTGACTAAATTTAGATAAATTTAAATTAACGAAGTTACCACAAACATTGATGGACACATGATCGACCAACACAAGAACCATTAACCTAAATATGAATAATAAAACTTAGTTGCAAACTCAAATGTAAATAAGCACGGTGTGTAATTTCACCGCAAGAAACATAACTGGCTAGTTAGGTTCATTATGATAGAACCTACTTACTCGGCTTTATGTTCTCAATTTAATACGAGTCTTTACAACTAATAACGTATCAGGAGATCACTCTATCAAAGTGTCGATGCAGCGAATACAAAATGAACGCAAGAATCCACTGTGATGCATCTCTTTCTGGACCATATTTTACTCTTTTGTTGGATACACCGTGGAAAGGACTGGGCTGAGGTAGAGCTAGCCCAAGACTCCATTTTTGCAACATAGGACGTCTTGGGCCGTGTTGAATCAGTGGCAAACAGCTCCAACAAGACGACGAGAACGAGTGTATCAGTCTAGCTAGCACTAGCAGAGACGCCAGCTCGATCGTACCCAAGGCCCGCACATGCATCCCACATGGATGCGGGACTACGACTCTCGCTCCAAAACGTACACACATGTACACAAACATATACCGCATCATCCACGGCGCTGCACGGCGGCCAGCCGGCCGGCCGGTCCGTGGTCCATGCAAGCACTCTCATGTCATCGATATGATCGATCTCTATCCTCGAGCTAGCTAGCACGCGCCCAGGTACTGCGGCGGCATATGCTGCCGGCCGTGCATGCATCGTCGTCGCTCACGCCCCGTACATGCACGGACGCACGCAAGCACAGCACAGCAGGAAGGTGGCCCGCCGGGGCGACGACGGATCGACCTCTTCCATGCATGTATGCATATGTACCTCAGACTCAGAGCTGTGGCCTAGCTATATAGAGGGACTGACGGTACCTGCCGCATAGCTAGAGAAGGTACGCGCTGAACACGCCTGCACGCAGGCGTGCATGCATGCCATCGGCTTCGTGCGTGCAGTCGTGCAGCAGGGCGCAGAGTGTAAAGGCTTGTTTAGGTTCAAAAAGTTTTCTAAAAAGTGCTGCAGTAGTCATCATATCGAATCTTACGATACGTGCATGGAGCATTAAATGTAGAAAAAAAAAACTAATTGCACAGTTTGGTTGGAAATTGCGAGACGAACGTTTTGAGCCTAATTAGTCCATGATTGAACACTAATTACTAAATAAAAACGAAAGTACTACGGTAGCCAAATTCTCAAAATTCGTGAACTAAACACAGCCTTAACATTGGTCATGGATCGGCTGCAGAGCATGGCAGCTCTGTCGTCGTTGCCTCCTGCAGTCCTGCTACTGTCGATCGTGGTAGTGCGTGTTGATCTCTGTAGAACGTGGGCGACGGAGTGGCCAGCCGCACGTCCAGGCGAAGACTAACTGCCATAGACGAAGCCGTCTAATACACTGCTTCAACACCCCCGCAGTCTGTTGGGTCTGCGAGACGACGCACAGACTGGACCTGAACGCCTGGAACGTTGATGTAGGCAGTCCCTTTTCAAGACGTCCGCGTACTGCTCGCCGGTGGGTACACGAAGAACTCGTAGCTCGCCGAGCTGGACACGCTCTCGAACAAAATGGAGGTCCAACTCTATATGCTTGGTGCGCTTGTGATGATGGACTGAGTTTGCTGACACGTAGACCGCGGACACATTGTCACAATACGTCACCATGGCCTTGTCAATGCCGCAATGGAGCTCACCCAAGAGCTGTCGGAGCCAGATGCACTCAGCTGCGGCGTTGGCGACGGCGCGGTACTCAGCTTCTGCGCTAGGCCGCGACACCGTCGGCTGCCTCTTGGATGACCAGGACACCAGCGCGTCTTCCAGAAAAACACAGAAGCCTGAAGTCGATCGCCGGGTGTCAGGGCAGCCAGCCCAATCGGCATCGGAGTATGCCGTGATGGAGAAGTCCTTGCCGGCACGGAGCCAGAGACCCATGTCGCTGGTGCCTCGGACATAACACAGAATCCTCTTCAGCAATGCTTGAGGTGGAACGTGCGGATCATGCATATGGAGACACGCTTGTTGAACCACGAACGCCAGGTCAGGGCACGTCACAGTGAGATACTGGAACACCCCGGCCAAGCTACGGTAGTTGGAGGCATCGTCGATCTTGTCCCCATCAGCAGACAGCTTGCCCATAGCATCAATCGGCGTCGAGGCTGATTTTCAGTGCACCATGCCAGCGCGATCAAGTATGTCTTCGACGTATCTTTGCTGAGACAGGTAGAAACTAGCAGGAGTGCGCTTGACATCAATGCCGAGAAAGAACCAAAGTTCACCGAGGTCCTTGATGGCAAACTCAGCACGGAGGCGATCAACAATGCTTTGGAGGATAATTTGACCGGAAACAGTAAGGACCATGTCATCAACATAAAGAAGGTAGGCGATATCAGGACCACGTTGCAGGACAAACAACCAGGAGTCAGAACGGGTTGGTCGAAAACCAAGTTTGATGGCAAAAGAGGCAGAACGATCGAACCATGCCCGCGGGGCTTGCCGAAGGCCATAGAGTGATTTGTCTAGAAGACAGACGACATTCGGGCATGCAGGATCTGCAAAACCCGTTGGTTGTTGACAGAGGACATGTTCCTGAAGGGTGCCATGAAGAAAAGCATTGGAGACATTGAGTTGCCGTGTCGGCCATTGGCGAGAAGCAACAATAGTAAGAATGGTACGGATTGTGGTAGGTTTGACGACCGGCATGAAGGTTTCGCTGAAGTCGACGCCGGCACGATGTGTGAACCCGCGCACCACCCAGCGGGCTTTATAGCGATCTAGCGAGCCATCAGGTTTGAGCTTATGAGTAAAGACCCACTTGTCGGAGATGATATGAGCACCGGCGGGTCGATCGACAAGTCGCCAGGTGAGATTAGCTTTCCATGGTGGCATACCAATAGGATCACATAGCGCTGCACGTACAGAGGAGGGAATGGGTGAAATCTCAGCAACAGAAGATGCAGATGCAGTAGTAGATAGTGCATAGCATGGATTCGGTTTGTGGATACTGGCTCAGGCACGCGTGACCATCGGATGCTGTGGTGGTGGAGGTGGTGACACAGACACAGGCGCACTGGGCGCCACGGAGATAAGCGAGGAAGAGATGCCATTCTGTGACGTCGGGTGGGAGGGACTCGACACCGGCGGGTTAGGCGATGGTAAAGAGGCATGGGCCAATGAGGATGACCCAGAAACAGGTGGGGTGCGCGACCACAGGCGCTGGATTTGATGATGGCAGAACAACAACATCTGTTGTCAGATGATGAACAGTAGGTGCAGAACCAACCGAAGAAGAGACTGGCAATGCTTTATGAAAGGGAAATTGATGCTCATCAAATGTGACATGTCTAGTGATAATTACTCGCCGAGTAGCAAGATCAAAACATTGATACCCACGATGATCAGATGGATAACCAAGAAGAACACAAGCAGACGAGCGCACGCATAGTTTATGGGCGGTGGTAGCTGTCTGATTGGGGAAACAAAGACAACCAAACACCCTGAGATGATTGTAACTAGGAGGCACACCGAGATGAAGTTGGTATGGGGTAATGTTGCCACTAGCACGGCTCAGTCGTCTATTGATCAGATGTGTAGCAGTAGAGAGGGCCTCGACCCAGAATGTTGGCGGCATCCCGGCGTGGAGAAGCAGACTTCGAATATAGTCATTCAAAGTCCGCAAAATGCATTCAGCTTTCCCATTCTGAGATGTGTAAGGGCAAGATAGCCGGAGGGCGACACCATGAGTAAGAAGATGAGCACGCAATGTGTGATTGGAAAGAAATAAGTGGTAACTAAAACTTTGTTTGAACATAAGCATGGAAAGACGATAAACAGGCTAACACATCAGACTTGCAACGCAAGGGGAATGTCCAGACATAGTGGGTAAGATCATCAATCAAAACAAGATAGTACTTAAACCCAGAACAACTAGTTATAGGGGATGTCCAAACATTGGCATGGATGATTTGGGACGGTACATATCTGACAGACTCTAAAGAAGAAAAGGGAAGATGAACATTTTACTAAACTGACAAGTTTGACATGTGAAAGCATCTAGGTCCCTAGTTGGTTTTGGTGATTAATGACGACATAAGATTACTGTGACTAACGTATGTTTTACAGAGGCAACTTGAGTTAGGTCATGGTAATGATGATTGATTGGGCAATTATAGTTTTTATGCCCCTGTTGATGGAAATCATTTTGTTTTTCAAAGGATGGACGACAAGGTTAAGGACGAACTAGTTCTAAGTATCGATTGGCGTTGGAGAGACACTTAGAGTAGTTTAGGACTTTGTTCTTTCCTTTGGCTATACTATTAAGGGGGTGTGAACTAGTAGTTTGACCTAGGTAAGTCTAATGATTTAGGTGTGGTGCACACTTGCCAAACTTAGCACTAGGTAGCTCAGGGTTTGCCCTAAGATTGATTGAAGACAAAATCATTCACAAAGGTTTTGAATTGGAAGTGAATGGAGTGCTGATTGTACTGATCGGACGCTGAAGAAGGTGTGACCAGACGCTATGGCGCCGGGTCTGGTCAGTGGTGGCACGTGCACCAGAACCTTAGGCATCTACCGGACGCTGAATCAAAAAGGAATCAGACACGCAGGGGCCCACAACTGTAGCAGCGGTGTTTTAGTGCTGAGCAGGATCGGACGTTGCATAGGAAGGAGATCAGATTGGCGCGTACCTGGAGTCCTATCAACATCAGTAAGGGTCCAGAGAGCAAATTTGCAGACCTAACACATCCGGTCAAGGCAGATCGGACTCTGTTGAGCGTCAGGTCACTCTAACGGTCTTCTCTAACAGCCCTGTGTGCTGTTGCAGTGGAGAACTGACCAGATGCGTCCGGTCACCTTGACCTGCTCGTCCAGTCACCACATAATATGCTGAGTTGGACAGCAACGGTCATGTTTTGAATGGGGGTGTATAAATACCTCACCTACTCGTCGAATTTAGCTATCTTGCCCATTTATTCAGCTGAGGAAACACTTTGGAGTGCAAGGGAGAGCAAGAGCCTAGTGTGGTAATTGAGATTTGAGAATCCAAGATTAAGGATCTCATTAGTACATAGGGAGTAGCAAGTGTGCATCCACCTTTCTCATTAGGCTTGTCTTGGTTAAGTGAGAGTTCGTGCTTGTTACTCTTGGTGGTCACCATCACCTAGATGGCTCGGTGGTGATTGAAAGTTTGGTGATCATCCAACGGAGCTTGTGGATGACCCAAGTCATGGTGTGAGTGGTTGTGGGTGATTCACCACGACGGAGTGTTGAAAAATCAGCCCATAGAGAGCACTTGATCCTTGCGCGGATCAAGGGGGAGCTACACCCTTACGTGGGTGCTCCAACGAGGACTAGTGGGGAGTGGCGACTCTCCGATATCATGGAAAGACAATGCCGCATTCCTCTCCCTCTCTTTACTTTGGGCATTTACATTTGAGCAATTCAATTCATGTCTTTACATTCTTAGAATTGCCATGCTAGAGTAGGATTGGAACCTAGGGTGTAAAACTTTTATGCAGTAGAATAATAGAAACACTTTTAGGCACTAGGGGGTGAAATGGGCTAAGTGTAGAGCTTAATTATTGCAAGAAATTTAAAATTAGCTTAATTTACCCCTCCCTCTTGGGCATCTTGATCCTTTCAATTGGTATCAGAGCCTCATGTCCCTTAAATTAGGCTTAACCGCCTAGAGCAAGATGTCCCACAGGGATGGACCCCCTCTCATCTTTGAGAGAGATGATTTTCCTTATTGAAAAATTCGCATGGAGGCGTATCTAGAGGCCATAGATGTTGGAGTGTATAGAGCCACCACACAAGGCTTCCCAAAACCTAGGGAACCCACCAACCTTGTTGGTGATGAGGTAAATTACGAGAAGTGGAATACAAAGGCTAGAAACACCCTTTTGAGAGGCCTTTGCAAGGACGTCTTTAACCATGTGCAGAACTACAAAGATGCCCATACACTATGGTCGGGCATTTGTGTGCTCCATGAGGGAACCAAGAGTGAGCGTGAGGAACGCTATCACCTTATGATGAAGAAGCTTAATTCATTTGAAATGTTTCCTAGTGAAAGTGCTAATGAAATGTATTCTCGCTTGTATGTTCTTGCAGAAGAGGTCAATGGGCTTGGACTCACTCAAATGCAACTATCTGATGTTGTGAGAAAGATCTTGAGTGTCTTTCCCATTGACAAATATGGGCATATTGTGACGGTGCTTTATCAAGGTGATCTTTCTACATCTACACCAACTCAAATATTGGGGAAGATCAATGCACATGAGATGTACATGCATATCACTCCTCAAGAGGGCTCTTCATCCTCAAAGAAGAAAGATTTAGCATTCAAGGCTAGTCAAGAGAAGAGAAGCAAAGAGAAAGTTGCTCATGATAGTTCAAGTGATGATGAAGTTGATGATGCAAGTCTTGCTCTCATGGTGATAAGAACTGCCAAGATGCTCAAAAAGCTAAAAAAGAATGATGTCAAGTTTGATGGCAAAAAGAAGAAATTCTTCACTAGTAGTAGAAGGAAGCCCATCTCTGAAATGGATTGCTATAATTGTGGAGATCTTGGTCATCTAGCTCATCAATGCCCCACACCCAAGAAAGACAAGTTCAAGAAGAAGCACAAGGGCAAGAAAGATGACTCAAGTGATGATGATGAAGACAAGAAGAAGAACAAACCATACAGGAAGAAGGATGGCAAGAAGAAGAAATATCACAAGAAGAAGAAGAATGGCAAGGCTTATATTGTTGATGATTGGCTCACGAACATTGAATCATCAAGTGGCTCATCCGATGATGAAAGTGACAATGAGAAGGAGAAGGTGGCCACTCTTGTGATTGGTTCCTCACTACCTCCACTGTCACCGCCGCCATCATCCTCTACACACCTATGCCTCATGGCCAAGGGTGAACGAAATATACAAAGTGATGATGATAGTAGTGGTGATGACAATTCTAATGATGATGAGAATGATAGTGATAGTGATGAAGAATTTGAATCACCTTCTTATGATGATCTTGTCAAATTGCTAAACCAAAACCTTAAAATCATAAGAAAGACAAGAGCTAAAAATGAAAAGCTAAAACTTGAGAATGAGTCTCTTTTAGCAAAATATGACATAGCTGAAAAAGCTAGTGATGAGCTTAGAGAAGAAAATGAAACTGTGTCATCCAAGCTCAAGGAGCTCAAATCTTCTAAAAAGGAGCTTAGAGAGAAAAATATGATAAACTTGAGGGGATACACAATGAGCTCACCACTAGATACAACTTGCTAAAAGAAGAATACACCACTCTCAAAGTTAATCATGATAATCTTATGCTTTGTAATGAGTATTTATCCAATGAACCACATGATGCTACTAACCAAGTTGTTAAGATTGATATAGCCACAGCATGTGATGACTTGATTGTTGAGAGCATTGAGCAAAGTTCTAGTAGCAAAGGCAAGAAAGTGGTTGAGTCTGACAATTATGATGATTATGTCAAGCTCAAGAATGAAAATGAGAAGCTTAAGAAGGATCTTGAAAAGCTATCAACCACTAACACAATTGTGATAGAGAACCTTGACAATGATCATGACATGGATCTTGAGAATGAGATGCTTAAAGAAGAGAACAAGAGACTCAAAATGGAGAAGGTTCTTGAGAAGCAAACAACAAATGAGTCACTCCAAGAAGAGAACAAGAAACTCAAGTTGAAGAAGGAACATCTCAAGACCGGTTTAAGCAAGTTCACAAGAGGCCACTACCTTCAAAGTGAGCTACTAATGAACACCATAATGAAGATGGATAGAAGTGGTATTGGGTTCTTGTCAAATCAAGAGAAGAAAGTTAAAGCTCAACATAAACAATACAAGTCAAAACCTAAGCTGAAGAGATGCTTTGAGTGTGGACAAGAATGTCACTTTGCTCATAAGTGTGAAACTCCACCACCACAACCCTTGCCCATGCATGCTAGACCCTTTGCTTACAATGCTCACTTTATCATTAGAAAGAATGCAAAAGGCTAAGCCGAAGCTATATTCCTAGGTCCACCCAACAAAAATAGTCCGAAGCAAATTTGGGTTGCTAAGTGTTTGATTGAGAAAGTTGTTGGCCCCTGTCAAGTGTGGGTGCCTAAAAATCAAGCTTGATCACTTGTGTGTGTAGGTGAACTACAAGACCGGTGGAAGTCATTGGGTAATTGATAGTGGTTGCACTCAACATATGACCGGTGATCCTCGTATGTTCACTTCACTAGATAAAGATGTGGATGGCCAAGAAATGATTACATTTGGTGGCAATTCAAAGGGCAAAGTACAAGGGTTGGGCAAAGTTGCAATATCCAATGATCACTCAATTTCAAATGTGCTATATGTTGCTTCATTGAGCTTCAACTTGCTATCCGTTGGTCAATTGTGTGATCTTGGCTTTCAATGTTTGTTCACCGAGAAGGAAGTGGTTGTGTCAAAGAAATATGATGATCAAGTTATATTCAAGGGCTTTAGATACAACAACCTATATCTAGTGGATTTCACCTCCGAAGATGCTAACTTAAAGACATGCTTATTCACCAAGACATCACTTGGGTGGCTTTGGCATAGAAGACTTGCACATGTTGGGATGAGTTCACTCAAGAAGATAATGAAGAATGAGTTGGTGAGAGGTTTGAAGGATGTGAAGTTTGAGAAGGACAAGCTTTGTAGTGCATGTCAAGCCGGCAAGCAAGTTGCTAACACTCATCCAACCAAAGCTTATTTGTAAACAACAAGAGTGCTAAAGTTTCTTCACATGGATCTATTTGGACCAACAACTTATAAGAATTTGGGAGGCAACCTCTATTATCTTATGATAGTTGATGACTACTCTAGGTACACTTGGGTGTTCTTTCTTCATGACAAGACCGAAGTTGCTGCATGTTTCAAGAAGTTTGCCAAGAGAGCACAAAATGAATTTGAAGTGAAGCTCAAGAAGATGATGAAGTTGGGATCAAGCATGAGATCTCTGCAATCTACAATCCTCAATAAAATAGTGTTGTAGAGAGAAAGAACCAGACACTAATCACGCTTGCAAGAACAATGCTTGATGAGTACAATACACCGCAAGATTTGTGGGCAGAAGCTATCAACACTGCATGCTATGCATCCAACCGCCTATTTCTTCAAAAGTTTCTTGGCAAGACCCCTTATGAGTTGCTCAATGGGAAGAAGCCGGATGTCTCATTCTTTCGGGTGTTTGGTTGCAAATGCTACATCTACAAGAAATGATAACACCTAGGGAAGTTTTAAAGACGTTGTGATATTTGTTTTCTTGTTGGTTACTCATCAAAGTCCAAAGCATATCGAGTATTTAATCATGCCACCGGCTTAGTTGAAGAAACATATGATGTAGAGTTTGATGAATCTAATGGCTCCCAAGGAGCATATGAGAATCTTGATAATATAGGTGATAAACCATTGAGGGGGACCATGAAGAACATTCCGGTTGGAGACATCAAGCCGAAAGATGATGAAGATGAAGTACATGTGATTGATCCACCTTCTTCACCAAATGTGCCACAAGATGATGATAAAGATGGGAGAGTAGAAAATGAAGATACTCATGTCTCTCATGATCAAATGATGGCACAAGCTCAAGATGTTGATGCTCTACAACCTCCTCCTCAAGTGGTTGATAGAAGAAATTTGCCTCTACTTCAAGCACATCCATAAGATCTAATCATAGGGAGTCCTTCAAAGGATGTAATGACTCGCTCTCAAAAACTTGCTTCATTTATTGAAATCACTCGTTTGTCTCTTGCATTGAGCCTAAGAATGTAGAAAAAGCTCTTCAAGATCTGGATTGGATAAATGCTATGCATGAAGAATTGAACAACTTCACCTGTAATGAAGTTTCAACACTTAAAGAGCGACCACAAGATGCAAGAATCATAGGAACAAAGCGGGCGTTCCACAACAAGCAAGATAATCAAGGCATTGTTGTGAGGAACAAGGCAAGGCTAGTTGCAAAGGGGTTCTCTCAAGTTGAAGGTTTGGATTTTGGAGAGACCTTTGCACTAGTTGAAGACTTGAAGCCATTCGTATCCTCCTTGCATATGCATCGCATCATGAAATGAAATTATATCAAATGGATGTTAAAAGTGTATTTTTAAATGGCTTTATAAATGAATTAGTCTATGTTGATCAACCTCCTAGGTTTGAAGACCCTAGATATTCTAATCATGTTTATAGGTTGTCGAAGGCGCTATATGGGCTAAAGCAAGCCCCAAGAGCTTGGTATTATCGTCTTCGGGATTTTCTCATTGAGAAGGGCTTCACCATTGGGAAGGCCGACACCACACTATTCACCAAGAAGCTTGATGGAGAGATCTTCATTTGTCAAGTATATATTGATGAAATCATATTTGGCTCCACAAATGAAAACTATTGCAAAGAGTTTGGTGAATTGATGTCGAAGGAGTTCGAGATGTCTATGATTGGAGAGCTTACATTCTTTCTTGGTTTTCAAGTCAAGCAAATGAGAGAAGAGATTTTCACCCCTCAAGAAAAGTATACCAAGGATCTTCTCAAAAGGTTCAAAATGGATGAATGTAAGCCAATCAAGATACCAATGCCATCAAATGGATATCTCGACCTAGATGAGGGAGGTAAATCAGTTGATCAAACTCTCTACCGTTCTATGATTGGTAGCTTGTTATATTTGACTGCATCTAGACCCGACATCATGTTTAGTGTGTGTATGTGTGTTAGATTTCAAGCTAGTCCTAAGGAGGCTCACTTAGTTGCCGTTAAAAGAATCCTTAGGTACCTTAAGCACACACCAAGCAATGGCCTTTGGTATCCCAAAGGAGCTAGATTTCAACTAGTTGGCTATTCCGATTCGGATTATACTGGTTGTAAAATTAATAGAAAAAGCACATCTGGAGGGGGCCATTTTCTTGGTAGATCACTAGTGTCTTGGACCTCAAAGAAGCAAAATAGTGTGGCCTTGTCCACCGCCGAGGTGGAGTACATTGCCACGGGTGCTTGTTGTGCATAAATCCTTTATATGAAGCAAACTCTTCTAAACAATGGTGTAGTTGTAGAAAAGGTATCTCTTTTGTGTGACAATGAGAGCATGGTAAAGCTTGCTAATAACCTAGTTCAACACTCTCGCACCAAGCACATAGATATCTGTCATCACTTTCTTTGAGATCATGTTGCTAAAAATGATATATCACTAGAAGGTGTAAGGACCGAGGATCAATTGGCGGATATCTTCACAAAACCGCTTGATGAGGCTACCTTTTGTAGGTTGAGAAATGAGCTCAATGCACTTGACCTAAGCAACTTCTTTAAAAGATGAGCTTGTGTTGTCGCTTGCATTGCATTAGAATATAAAACATGTTCAATTTTTAGTAATGCACTTAGGGCTTGTCTCACATGGTTAAGATTACCGCCGAAAAGCATGTGAAAAAGCTTAACCTTGGATCAAACTTGACAAGCAACTAGATTTACTTTCTTGTATTGCATTGCATATGCATGTGTGTTGCTTTGTCATTTCTTTTCGGTTATCTTTTGAGCATCCGCTGTGTTGGTCCACAAATAGAGAGAGCATTTGAAGCTTCCATCGGTTAAATTCTCTATTGTGTGGCCACATGGTGCTCCTTGCCCTTGTCACTTATTTTCTTAAAAAGATATATCCTAAGGCAAAATACTTTGAAAAACTAAGGGCTTGAGAGTTGGTTCTTATACTAGTTCCAATTAGGTGTTTATTTGGCTCTTATTTGGATTGAAACTTGGTTAGGAGAAAGCGCCGCAAAGAAAGTGTCGGTGTTTGATGACCGACAACCCATCACAGGGGTGCCCGGGACGGTGTTCGGAGGGCCTCGGCATACACAGAACTCGACGATAAACGCGAAGAGACAAACAATTTATACTAGTTCGGCCCCTCTTGTCGAGTAATAGCCTTTACGTCCAATCGGCGTGTAGTCTTTTGCGTTGGATTGATTGTATAATTGTTAGGGTTACAAGGGGTGCACCGTACCTCTCTTTATATAGGGGAGAGGGTAAGGGCACATATCTAGTCCTAGTCAGTTATAAGAGAAGAGTCCTAGTCCTATTATAGAATCTAGCTTTCATAGTAAGCCAACTAAGCCGATCTAGAATAGCTTGAAGTCCACGCCATCATGTCTTGTGTCCTCCAACAGATCATGGGCCATCCCAGGGCCCATCCAAGTAGTTCCTCCCAGGGGAACCCCTAGGACCCTGGTCCGTCAAGCCCTTGAGCATGTCATGGTTGAACTTGGAAGCCTTCTTATTCCTCCTGATCTTGCCAGGTAGAAACAAGCATAGTCCGAATGCTTTCGTGAGTGAAGCCATGAGGTGCTCTGTAAAGCCTTCGGGTGACATGCACTTTTTAGAAAAGTGCACTCATTAAGTGTAGCCCCCAAGCCTCTTGATGTTTGTAAAACAAAGAGTTAGAGGGTCTAAAAGAAAAAATATCCATAGAGGATATGTACCCTGCAGCCCTCGAGCCTGTGTCCGAGTACTTGTACTCAAGATAAGGATCTAAAAAAGAATATACATGAGGATGAGAGTGTCAGCAAAAAATATTGCCCTATCTGCTTGTACAGAAGCAGGTAAGACATGTCCAAGTCACATGCAAAGCTTTAGTATAGTTGGTCCAAAGATGCTCAGGATATTCGGAGGAATATGCCATCAAAGGTGCTACCAGGTGTACTGTGACTTCACATGTGCTGGGAAAAGGCCGTCTGTACACTAAAAAGATGTAGTGGGAGCACTGTACCCTTGTAGTATAGCACGTGAACCTATGTAGGAGTCAATAGCTTGTCCGTGTATTCCGTGTGAATCTAGTCCATAGACAACACTGAGATGCCTATAAAAACCCTCCTGGCGAGCACTTGAACCTCAGTTGTAGAAGAAGCAAAGTAGCTAAGAGTTTGAAGCTTACAAATATGGTGGTGAGTGAAGTAGACTAGCCCTTGAGAGTACTCAGTTGGTATAAGCAAGAGCTGTAGTGACTAGAAGAATTCTTGTGAGAGGGTTTAGAGGTAGGCTAAACCTGCAGTTGTGCACAGTAGAGGAGTCTGGAACTGCAACTAGAAAAAGTCTTGTGACGGCTCGTAGGGTGGCACATCCAGCAGTCCCATGTCAGTTCTTCTAGGGTGCCAGTCGACGTTTGTCCATGAAGGGTCGTACCCAGACCCAAATGTGTACAAATGATGTCGGCTAGGTGGCAAAATGTGCGAATAACTCATCTTGCATACTAGCCTATAGGCTTCCTCTTGTAGTAGCTATGCTCCCAAGGGTAGTTGGCCAACAAATGTTCATAGCCAGATAGTCTACCCAAGGTTCTAGGCTAGGACACACTACACTTCTATTATCTACCCAGATGCATTACTCTTCTCCTCTTGGATTCAGGTGCATCGGGTATGAAAAGTACCTACTAAGAAGCACTTAGAGTATGAGTACTCTATTTTATCCGAGTAGGTGTTATCTTTGTTATTGACTGAAAAATTCTTGTATCCAATACTTATAGCTCTCTAAATAAATAGTCGCTCATTATTCTGAGTGGTCTTGAATCTTGTAAAGTGTGCAACTTTGTATCCATTAAACTGTTGTTGAAAAAAAATCATCCGGGTACTGCGCTGTTTAATACATATTGTCAAGTGATTGTCTGAGTACTGCATCAATCATTCGGGTACTTCACGATGTGGCCATTTCGATAACGGTCATAGCATGGCCAGTACTTGGAAAGAAAAAAATCCAAAAGATAAGTCTAAACATATTGTGATGCATTGGAAATCCTGAAAAGGCATGTAGCCATCGTATCAACCGCATAGCCGCATTAAAATGGAAGGGAAACCAAAATGCCGCTCCCGTTGGTGTGATTATCGGGCCACATCACGGTAAAAACCCTATAAAAAGAGAATTGTTCCTGTGCATTATCTACCTCTGCTCCATTTGCATTCTGCCTAAGCCCCTAAGCCACTGTGAGCGTTGCTAATGTCACATCTTAAGACCCTAGATCTGTAAAAAAGCTCTGCTTTATGGGTAAGGGCAAGAACCCGAGCACAGCCACCAAGAAAGTCACCGAGAAGAGGGCGTTGGAGGTGCCCAAGATGGCCATCACCGCCCAGATCTGGTTGGCGCCGATAACGAAGCCGAAGCATCTCTCAAAACTCCATGAACAGGGCTATGTACCGGAGCAGAGTCTTGGGGAATGGAAGGCACCTAGGGAGCACCGTATTCCCAATCTAGAGCCAAGTGAGATTGTTTTGTTTGTTTTGTTCATCCAGCATGGGTTAGGGTTGCCTGCTTGTCCCTTTTTGCATAGGTTTTTGCATTATTATGGCAGTACCCTGAATCATCTGAACCCTAACTCCATCTTGCATCTTTCAATTTTTGTTCATCTCTATGAAACTTCCCTTAGCTTCCCCCGTCTATCACTCTATTTCGCTACTTTTTCAAATTCAAACCACACTCAGACGCCACAAGTCCAAGTGGTTTGGGGGTGCTAGTATTCAATTTCGCATGGGGAGGAAGAACGAGTATGTCCACTATACCCTAGTGGATTTTGTAAAGAACTAGAGGGTCGAGTGGTTTTATGCGGGGAACATGTAGCCCCCTAGAGGTGAATAGCAACACTGCACCAATGCCCAACAACCGTTGGGATAAGGAGACGCTAAGTGCGATGGAACTTGAGGGTATTCGTCCTTTCCTCATGCAAATCCGAGCCATGAAGGACCAAGGCCTTAGTGGAGTCAGAGTGGTTGCCAGCTTCATCAGGCACTGAGTATAACCTCTGTAGGAGAGGCTTCACTATGGGTTCGAGTACACTAGGCTAGAGGACCCTACCCAGGTAACCACTGATGAACTGACAGAAGGTGAAGTTCTGGAGAGAATTTAGAACGTGCTTGCATCGGTACAGGTGATACCGTACCAGTACCCGGAGCATGATCATCAGAATTCACCAACCGCTATAAGTATATTGACATTATGATTTGTAAATATCTTAATACTATGGAAAACTAACTACTATGTGTTGATGCAGGAGTTGGGACAGAATTTCAATGATTTGCCTGCCCGCCCTCCACATCCCAATTCTAGAGGATTTGGCGAAAGCGGAGCGGCATCTGACAGAGCAGCCAGAGGGAGCACCGCCTCCACCGTCCCTGTAGACTAGGAAGCCGAGGGTGAGTCTAAACGAAGCCCGGGTGTCCTCATAATCTAGGCAAACCCAAGTGCCAGGCAGGGAGCCGCTGGTGGGAAATGGTCGTTAGAGGCCGATGTTGCCGCCGGGAGAGAGGCAGTGCCCAAGAGGCCACATCGAGCTTGCACACTGAGACCAGGTAAAAGATGTCTGAACTATCTCCATGTAGTCTAAATTTTACCCTGTGCTAAATCCAACTCGTGAACAGCTACTGCACATGAGGCTGTGGAGGAACAGCCGGAAGAGGAGGAAGACATCTCATTTTCCGTCAAATAGTAAGTATTCTTTCCGAGTAAAATTCTGTTACTGAATTCTTGACATAGGTATACTTGGTGGCATTTATTTGCTTTTGATAGGATGCCACCACCAGACCTATTGAGCACCTAGGTGCCAACTCAAGGTGATGGGATCATGCTTGGACAGGGTGCTAGCATAGCGAGTCATCAGGAGGACTTAGTGCTGTCAGCATCTGTATCAAGCCTAGAGCTAGGTGGATCGCTTAGTGGTATATCACTAGGAAAACCCACCCTAAGGAACAAATCTAGTGCCAAGTAAGTGTCAAAGCTTCCTCTGTATGTTATTTTGTTTCTAGAACATCACTTGGCTGCTATTCATACTAGGGTACAAAAGACACTGAGTACCTGGGCACAGAGTGAAGAGCCCTGGGTTAAAGAGAACCCATGTACTAGCGGTGACCGAGTGGAAAGAGGCTAGGCAAGCGGGCCTATGTCTCCACCTAGGTCCACTAAAACACCACGGGCACACGGTCTGATGTCCGTTGTTAGTGAAGCAGAGCAACCTGCACAGCTGGGTGCTATAGAGAGTGTGGAGGTGCCACAACCATAGGTAGCGGTGCCTGTTGGTGATGAAGCACACCAGCCTACGGAGGCTACTACTGATGAAGAAGTGCGGAGCGCGAGGGCTGACCCAAGCGCTACTGCACCGAGTGCTCCTGCCCTAGAAGTGAAGACGACGAGCACCCAGCAAGCAGAGAAGGATGACGTCGTCCCGGTTACTGGACCGATTACCCAGCTCTAGGCATATAGCTCAGAGTTCGTTGGGTTGATGAGGTCGTGGTCTAGGCTGCTGAACCAGGATTTCGTCTTCAATGTCCAGTTGAGGGTAAGTAAACACATTTTGTCATTTCCTGCTATAAATACCTTCCAAATTCTTATTCTAGAAATAGTCATATGCTCAGGGCATGGAGCTAAAGGCCTCTGTCGAGGTCCAAAAGATCTAGGCAGAGCCTCGCCAAGCTGAGGGTGGAGCAGGCCACGAAGGAGTTCAAGTGGGAATCTACGCAGAAGCGCCATGAAGTGACCCTCTGTATCCTCTGTTCTCAGATTAGTGAAGCCGAGTGGCAAAAAGCAGCCGTCGAAACTAGGAAAAATGATGCCTTTGACTCTTTGTTGAAGATGACGGAGAAGGCCGAGCTTTTTGATACCAAGCTAAAAGGTAAAAGAACTATATGACTTCTTGTAGTTCATGACTTGTAGTAGTCAGTGATCATGATGATGATCGTTTATGGTCCTTTTTGTAGAAGAGCAGAGATCAGAACCCGGCGGTTTGAAGGCGAGGTGAAGGAGCTGAATGAAGCCCTAAGAACCAAGAACAACCAAACTAAAGAGGTAACTGAACGAGCAAGTGAAGAACTCGCTCGAGCTAAGCTGATAAAGTAGGGAGCTAATTGTGATCTAATGCAGGCTCTAAAGTCAGTGACTGATATGAAGGCCCAGCTAGAGAGGGCACAGTCAGAGCGGAACACGCACTAGGAAGTCATGAAGCCACTCACCCTCCTCTTTCGTAGGCCAGAAGACGGTGAAAAGAGGTGGGTGGATATAGTGAAAGACATCCCCAACCACTTCAAGAGCTATGTCCATGGAGCCGCCAAGGTCTACGTCTAGAATGTACTCGGTATGCTCCAAGTGCTATACCCGACTGTGGATCTCCATCAGGTGACCATGGAATATGATGGTGAAGGCCATCTTGCTACTATGGAGAGAGCTGAGGAAGAACTTGATGGACTCACCACCACCATAACCAATGAATTCGACCTTAGAATGGAGAAGCCTGACGAGTAGGCTATGTAAGTTTGAAAAAACTTGTTAAGCATATGCGCCGGGTAGGCACGTCGTAAGAAACAATGTTCTTTTACTTGTGTAGGCTATTAGTTTAATGACAAAACTTAGCCTGTGAGTTGTGAATATGATGCGTCTTGTCAGGGTACTTAAGCGCCTAAGACGGGTTTTTCAACTTGTTTAGACTTGGTAATCTTTTAAGTAAGACTGCAGTTTGCTTAGACTATAAATTTGACTTGTGGAGTTCTTTAAAAAGGCGCATAAGACTAAGTAGCCGAGTAAAAAGTGATCAACATAGTCGCTATGATTAGAATCATGTTAGACCCTTCTGTCGATGTTAAGTGCTCGAAGTCACTTGTTCAAGGAACCCTTATAATGATTGTTTGTTATTAGGATCCCGTCCCGTAGCCAACAAATCAGGTTATTTACTTCTAGGAATCACCCTACCCAAGACGACATGCAATAGTTAAACTAAATGTCGGTAATTGGCTCTGGCCAATGAGATGTAAATAAACCCAGAATAGGATATGTATCTCGTATAATATAGCCCGATTACTTTCGGTATCTGAGAATAAAAAAGCGTGTGTCGAGTAAATTTATTATATTGAGAGATGTGTAGCCATAAATTAATCGACTATATATCTCTATATATGATGTAACAAAGGCTGCAACAAAAAGAGATAACTCGGAATAGTTGTGTATCTTGCACAAAAGTAAAAAGATAGATTCATCTAGCGAAGAACATTGACTCTATATTATTATTAAAGAATCTTAAGTACGCACACTAGAACACCGAATTTACTTAAACAAGAAAACTACTTAATAATATTAAGCATAAAATCTCCATAGCGATCGATGTTCCAAGAGTTAAGCACACGGGATCTCCATCCTCTGTGATTAACTCGAAGGAGTCTGGTCGAGTAACTTTGGAGATGATAAAGAGGCCTTCCTGTGTAATTTGAGTAGCTTGTGTCATCCCGAGGTATTTTGGATACGCTTGAGGACTAAATCTCCAACTTAATAGGTGCGGGGCGCATGTTCTTGTCGTGAGTGATGTCGTGAGGTCTTGCGGTACCTAGCGGTGAAAAGAGTGCATTAAGCTTGATTTCTTTGGCACTATCAATTTCTAGCCATGAAGTTTAAATCCGCTTCGCCTTCATTGTATCTTGTTCAACCACAGGAGAGTTCTATATCAAATTCATGGGCGGGGATGGCTTACGAGCCATAAACTAGAAAAAGGGAGAGTACCTTGTCGCTTTGCTTTGTTGAGTATCACGGTCCCAAACAACCTTGGGTAACTCATATATCCACTTGCCGCCATAGTCTTTAAGCTCGTCGAATAGCCTAGGCTTTAGTCTGGCTAGAAGTAGCCCGTTAGCCCACTCTACTTGACCGTTTGATGGAGGATGAGCTATGGAAGCATAGTCGATGCTGATGCTGCAATCTTGAGCCTAACTTCTGAACTCGATAGCTATAAAGGGTGAGCCAAGATCTATAATAATCCGATTGGGCATATCGAACCGGTACATAAAGTCTTGTATGAACTCAACTGCCTTTGTAGCGTTGAACTTGACGAGTGGCTTGTACTCTATCCACTTAGTGAACTTGTCAATAACCACGTAGATGTACTCGAAACCACCCAGTGCTCGTTTGAGAGGTCCAACTATGTCGAGCTCCTAGCATGAAAAAGGCCATGATGGAGGGATGCACATAAGGTTGTGAGCTGGGACATGGGCTTGCTTGGCGAAGAACTGACAGCCCTTGTAGTGTCGCACTAACTCTTCTGCATCTTTCAGTGTTGTAGGCCAATAGTACCTGGACCTGAAAGCCTTGCCAACTAAAGTCCTAGTGGCTGCGTGGTTACCACAACACCCAGAGTGAATTTCCTCCAAGATCTTCTACCCTTCTTCAGGTGTAATGCATTTGAGGAGAACACCAGATGATGCGCCCCATCGGTAGAGTCTGTCTCCGACTAAGACATAATTCTTGCTTCTGTACATGATGTGCTCTGCTTCTACCTTGTCATCAGGCAGCTTATGGTCTCAGATGTAATCAATAAATACTTGCGTCCATGCTGGGTTGACCACTAGTACCTGGACATCAGGAGTTGGAGTACCGGTGGATGTGGAGGTTTCTTGTTTGATTGAAGGGACTTGGAGTTCCTGAACAAACACATCAAGGGGTACCTGGGCTCTATCTAATCCTAATTTGGCCAAAACGTCAGCCACAACGTTGAGATCTTGCATAACATGGAGGATTTCTAGACCTTGGAAGTGTTTCTCAAGTTTGCGGACTTCTACGCAGTAAGTGTCCATAGTTTCTTTGGTGTAATCCCAATCCTTGTTGACTTGGTTGATGACCACCGAGGAGTCACCATAGATGAGCAAACGCTTGATGCCGAGTGAGACTGCTACTCGAAGGCCATGAAGGAGAGCCTCGTACTTGGCTTCATTGTTGGTAGCAGGCCAAAGTATTTGTAGGACATATTTAAACTATTTTCCATTTGGAGATATGAAGAGAACACCAGCGCCTACACCTCCTAGCTTGAGGGAATCATCGAAATACATCTTCCAATGATCGAGGATAACTATCGGAGTAGGCTGCTGGGCTTTGGTCCACTTGGCTATGAAATCAGCCAAAACATGAGATTTGATAGCCTTGCGGGAGACGAACTCAATGTTCTGAGCTCCTAGTTCGATTAACCACATGGATATGCGTCCTGTTGCATCTCGATTGCATAGGACGTCACCAAGTGGAAAGTCAGATACCACTGTTACCTTGTGTTTGTCAAAGTAGTGGCGTAGTTTGCATGAAGTAATCAAGAGGGCATAGAGGAGCATTTTCACATGTGGGTACTTGGCCTTGGATTCTGATAGCACCTCACTAATATAATAGACATGTCATTGTACCTTATATACATGCCCTTCTTCAGTCTGCTCCATGACTATTGCCATGCTGACTACCATAGTAGTAGTTACAATGTAGAGTAGGAGTGGTTCATGTCTTTTGGGTAGAGTAAGTATTGAAGAGGTGGACAGGTACTCTTTGAGCTTCTAGAAGGCTTCGTCAGCTTCAGCTGTCCACTCGAACTTGCTCGACTTTTTCAACAACTTGAAGAAAGGTAAACCTTTTTCCCTGAGTCGCGAGATGAAACGATTGAGGGCAGCCATGCACCCTATCAATTGCTGAACATCTTTGATGTAGTGAGGTCGAGTCATTGAAGTGATTGCTTAAATCTATTTTGTGCTAGCTTCAATACCCTAATGGCTTACGAGGAAACCCAATAGTTGTCCAGAAGGAACTCCAAACATGTACTTTGTTGGGTTAAGCTTCCACTTGTACTTACGAAGACTGTCAAAGGTTTGCTTCAAATCCGCGATCAGAGTAGAAGGGTCCTTGGTCTTGATGATGACATCATCCACATATGGTTCTACATTATGACCGATTTGTTCGCTTAGGCACACCTGGATAGCCTGTTGATAGGTTGCACCGGCATTTTTTAACCCGAAGGACATGGTCGTGTAATAGTAGGCACCAAACAAAGTGATGAAGGATGTCTTGATCTGATCTTCTTTTCGAAGGGCAATCTAATGGTAACCCGAGTAGCAATCAAGGAAGGATAAAAGAGCCAACCCAGCTGTAGAGTCTATGGTCTGATCAATGCGAGGTAAGCCAAAGGGATCTTTCGGGCAGTGTTTGTTGAGATCTATGTAGTCGACGCACATGTGCCACTCTTTCGAGTTCTTCCTCTGGATGAGTATAGGATTGGCTAGCCAGTTAGGGTGAAGGATTTCCCTAATGAACCCGACTGCCAATAGCTTGGTGATTTCCTTCTTGATTGATGCTTTCTTATCTAGTGAGAACCATACCTCAAGCGCTCATATGTGGTATGGCTATGATCTAGACCCAACATCTTGAGCAAGAGGTATGGGTAATGTGGTATGGCCATGAATTTGGCCAAAGCAGGTCGAGCAAAGATAGCATGGTATGATGATTCAAAGTCAACCACCTTGAACTTGATGAACTCCGTTTGAAAATTGTTTGGGGTGCCAAATGTTACCGGGAGCATGATCTGTCTGAGTGTCATGGCAGCCTTGCCAGTTACTATCTCATAGAAAGGGATGTCAGTGGGGGTGAGTAGACTGGTAAAGTCTAGGCCTATCTTCTTCAGCATATCTGTAAATATTATATTCAGTCCTGTGCCACCAGCGAGCAGGACCTTGGGGACTGTCATGCCGGCTATTGTTGGACCCAAGACGAGTGGATAGTGGCCGGCGTAAGTCATGCTAGTCCATTAATCTTTTCTAGAAAACTGGATCAGGTACTCAGACTAATTAAGGTATTTTGGTGTTGAGGGCTCTCCTACCATAATTTCCCAAAGAGCCAACTTTCCTGAGCGCTTGTTTGATGAAGTTGGTAGCCCCGCAAAGATTACTGTGATTATTGCTTTTATTGTAGAAACCTAGTTCTTGGAGTTGTCTGCACTTGGCCACCATGTGCTTGGCGTTCTTGTGGAAAGGGCGGGGTAAATTCTTGAGGTCTTTGAACTTCTTGTTATTTTAGTTAGACTTGTTGGACCTATCCATGGAAACAAGGGTGTTGTTGGGTCCTCTTTTTCTGCAAGGCTGTCCACCCTAATTGCTTCTAGGGTTGTAACCTTTGTCTTATTGGCCGTGTGGGAATCATTCGCGAGTACACTCTTTAGATGCAATCATCTTTTGTACTGTATGCTTAAATTCCTCGGCGGTCTCTGGATTATCGTCGTAGAATTTTTCAAACTGCCACTTGTATTTGATCCCATTGGCGAAGTGATCTATTACCTCCCTGTCTGTGATATCATAGACCTGAGCTCGTAACTCAGCAAAGCGGCAGTAATATTGCTGGAAGGTTTCATCTGGTTTCTGCTTGCAAGCTCTAAGCTCGTTTTGAGTACGTGGGTGGGTGAGGACGCCGCAAAAAATTTCATAGAATTTGCGCTGGAACTACCCCCAAGTATCGTTGGAGTTGGCTCATAGCTTATCGAACCAGGCAAGGGGCATGGTGTCGACTGCCATGGGAAAGTATAACACTTTGATGTCGTCATCGCCGCCTACCAACTCGATGGACTGAGAGTAGATACGCAACCATTGGTTGGGTTCTGTCTTTCCATCATACTTGGTATGGTTGGACGACTTGAATATGTAGGGAAGCCGGACAGAGAGTAGCCTATTAGAGAAACATGGGAACTTGTCCGATGAGATGCCGGCCTCTCTGTACTTGGACTCACCTCTACCTTCCCTGTTACTGTACTAGTGCCTATGATAGGCTGACTGTGTGGCACCCTAATTCCTGTTCTGGTTACCCTATGGCCTTAGACGGGAGTGGTCTGGTACTCATTGTTTTCCTCCTTGGTTACCCTATGGCCCTAGATGAGAGTGGGCTAGTGCCCGCACCTCTGGTCCTCGAGAAGGGTTAGCTTGGGATGTTACTTTTGAAGCCTTCATCTGAAGGCCTGTGGATTTCAAAATAACTTTGAGTCGTTGCTGATCTGGAATTGGGTTTTCTATGGCCGTCATCTCTTCTACTAGGGTGTAGATGTTGGTGTAGGCCATAGTGAAAGACCTTGTGACCAGCTACTTCCATGAACTCAAGCCCAAGGTTGCGATGCAGAGGCTCTGATGGCATCACGGTCTTGGTGTTGTAGTTCTGCTTCTTTATCCCATAGACGCTGTTCATATGCTGCCTTTGCAGCCAAGCACCGTCGTTCAACGTCTCGACAAGCTGACTAATACCGCTGCCACTCTTCCTTGCGGTGTTGGGCGTGATTGCACCGAGCCTATCGAGCTATGTTGTTCCTTTCCCTAGCCGTCTTCTGCTCATATGTCTCTCCATTGGGTGGCGCAGTGTCCAAGGAGATGACGGACAAGGTTTCTTCTCCATCTTGGATATCTGGTGGGTTAGGCATTGGGATCTGAGGTGGTTGCCCAGACATACAAACTTCTCTGGAGTGCCTTGTGGCCGAGTGAGTTCTAGATTCTGCAGTCATCGCGATGTCCAAGATCTCTATAGAACCACGATCGTTGTTGTCCGCTAGAAGAGTTCTGCCGTCCTGATAAGGCAAGAGTTCCACCATGCTAACTAGACGAGATGGATCTATTCAATAAGTGTTGGGTCGAGCACGCGGCCAATGGACGATGCCTCCTTTGGGTGTGATGGATAAAACCAAACCTCTCTAGACACCCGTAAGAGGGATCTCTTGCTTAGACTGCACGAGGTAGCTGATCGTATCTTGATAGATTGAAGCTGAATTCTTGAGTCCAAGTGGAAAACAAACTGGGTCTTCATGTTGGACTTTAGATGGGACAAAGGTGACGTGTTCGAGCGGGAGTCGTGGTTGATGGTGACCTCCTGAGTTCGAGTTGAATCAGAAATTGAGAGGTGCAAAAACTTCTTAGCGAGTTGGTCCAGCGTGGCCGTCAAGACATCTGGTGAAGCTTGAGGCACCGGTATCTCCATGAGACAACTTTGGAGCTTGCCGTTATCGTCTACCTTGTAGATCTAGGAGCCGAAGATGAAGGTGTCACCCACCGAGAAAATCATGTCATCAAGGTCTGCCGAGCTTTCGATCACGAAGTCACCAAAAGCCCCTACCTGGCATGCCAGTAGTCGGTGTTTGATGACTGGCAACCCATCATGGGGGTACCCAGGACGATGTTCGGAGGGCTTTGGCGTACACATAACTCGATGGTAAACAAAAAGAGACAAACGATGTATATTGGTTTGGGCCCTCTTGTCGAGTAATAGCCTTTACGTCCAGTCGGTGTGTAGCCTTTTGCGTTGGATTGATTCTATGATTGTTAGGGTTACAAGGGGGTGCACCGTACCTCTCTTTATATAGGGAAGAGGGTAAAGGCACGTATCTAGTCCTAGTCGGTTATAAGAGATGAGTCCTTGTCCTATTATAGAATCTAGCTTTCATAATAAGCCGACTAAGTTGATCTGGAATAGCTTGAAGTCCACGCCACTGAAAGGATCAAGATGCCCAAGAGGGGGGGTGAATTGGGCTAATTCTAAAATTCTTTGCAATAATTAAACCCTACGGTTAGTCCACTTCACCCCTTGTGCCTAGAAAGTGTTCCTATTGTTCTACCGCACAAAAGTTTAGCAACCTATGTTCCAATCCTACTCTAGCATGGCAATTCTATGAATGTAAAGATAAGAATTGAATTGCTCAAAGTAAATGCTTAAAGTAAAGAGAGAAGGAGGAATATGGTGATGTTTTGCCGAGGTATCTGAGAGTCGCCACAAACCACTAGTCCTCGTTGGAGCACATGCGCAAGGGTGTAGCTCCCCCTTGATCCATGCAAGGATCAAGTGCTCTCTATGGGTTGATTCTTCGACACTCCATCGCGGTGAATCACCCACAACTACTCACAACTTGAGTTGGGTCATCCACAAGCTTTGTCGGATGATCACCAAACTCAAAATTACCACCAAGTCGTCTAGGTGATGGTGATCACCAAGAGTAACAAGCACAAACTCTCACTTAACCATGACAAGCCTAATGAGAAGGGTGGATGCACACTTTGCTACTCTTGCTTTCACTAATGAGGCCTCTCTCTTGGATTCTCAAATCTCAATCACCTCACTAGGACCTTGCTCTCCTTGGCACTCTCAAGGGTGTTTCTCAGCTGTTGAAATGAGCAAAAGTAATTCCTTGAGTGAATAGAGGAAGTATTTATAACCCCTCATTCAAAATGAACCGTTATGTGCCACTACAGAGTGACCGGATGCTCGGGTCAGTTCTCCCCGCCACCGAGCAGTTAAGTTGTGACCGGACACTGACCAGCGTCCGGTCAGCACTGATCGGACGCGTCCGGTCATGAAAACTGCCCTCTGGAACCTTACTGATGTTGACTAGACTCTGGCACCCAGCGTCCGGTCACTTTGCTGCTCAGCGTCCGGTCAGTAGCCAGAACCTGACCAGCGTCCGGTCAGCACTGACCGGGCGCGTCCGATCAGGATTCTTCCTCTCTGGAACCTTACTGGAGTTGACCGGACTCTGGCACCCAGTGTCCGGTCACATTTCACTCAGCATCCGATCGCATCTAGACGACTTCACCTTGATCAAATGAGCTGACCGGACTCTGCCCCAGCGTCCGGTCACACCGGAACCAGCGTCCGGTCAACATTTGACCTTCCATTCAATTCCAACTCGCAATCATATGTGAATGAAGTTTGCTCTAATTGATCTAAGGGCTACTTAGGAGCTACCTAGTGCTAGATTTGACAAGTGTGCACCACACCTAACCCACTAGACTCACCTAGGTCAAGCTACCCGTCCATACCCCCCTTAAAGGAAAAACAAAGTCCTAAACTACTCTAAGTGTCTCTTCAACACCAAACGACACTTAGAACTAGTCCATCCTTAACCTTGTCGTCCATCCTTTGAAAACTGAAACAATTTCCATCATAGGGGCATGACAACCATGATTGCCCAATCAATTACCATTACCATGACCTAACTTAATTGCATTTGCAAAACACACGTTAGTCACAGTAATCTCGTATTGTCATTAATCACCAAAACCCAACTAGGGGCCTAGATGCTTTCAGCCACCTTGTCTCGCATCCTCCAACATATCGTGGGCCATCCCAGGGCCCATCCAAGTAGTTCCTTCGTGGGGAACCCCTAGGACCCTGGTTCGTCAGAAAGGAGAAGAACAGCAGCTGAAGGACGATCGGACGCTGGGACCAGACTCACAATCAGAGCGTCCGATCATGCAGTATAGGGAACTGACGGTGTATAGTATTTCACCCACATCCGGTGCAAAGTTGAAGCCGTGTCAGATCAACTCGAGGTGGAACACAGGGAATGATCGGACTCAGCTGTGCGTCCAGTCGTGAGAAATCGGATGCGTCCGATCATGTCGAGAGCGTTTCTGGAGCTCTCTGTTCTTGATCGGACTCAGGGGGAGCAGCATTAGGTCAATTCCATCGGTGTGTCTGGTCACAACAGTGTTCGCATGATTTGTTTCAAACTCCGACTGACGCGTGGGGCCCACTTCCCTTTTTGGAAACCGGTATCAGCTCACTCTCTTCTATCAACCTAGGCCCGCATTTTCTCTCCCTTCCTCATTTGGCCACGCCCACCTCTTTCCATCCATACGCCGACGCCGTGACTCCTAACCCTAATCCGTCGCCACAACCATGCTTGTTCGGCCACCGCGCCAACATCCCAGCCACGCCGCAGCGCACTCACCGCACCTTCACCGTTGCGCCTGGCCCACGCATGTGCTAGCGCCATGCCTAGCCCGAGCCACCATGCGCTCTCATGGTCACCGTGCCCGCGCCATTGCTGCTGCCGCCGGAGGCCACCCCACCATCTCGCCATCATCTTTGTCGGCTCCAGCAACCTTACGCGCACCTCCTCGATGACCTGCACCGCTTCCTAGTGTTTTCCTTGGCCAGCGGCATCTCTTCCCAGGTGAGCATCACCACCGCCCTCTAGGTGTTCGACACATTGTCTGAACCCGTCCAGTTTGCCTTTTCTAATCTGGTTCTCGATCGATACTCATGCAGTGATTGGTGTAGACTCCTTGTGGTGTTTCCCTATGCCCAGGGCTCCTCCTTGGTAAATCCTTGGCTGGCTGCTCCATTTCCCTTGGTGAGCGCCCCCTCTACACGTCAATTGCTTGATGCATTGTATGGATGGCACCAGCAGCTTGTGACTCCCCTTCTTGGTCGTTTTCTTCTGCAGTGCCGTTGCCATTCAGATTGTGGTGCCCCTACCATCATTCCATATCTATTCATAGGGATTTTAGGTAGCAAGCTATCGCCTCTCTATTTCTTATCTAAATATGCTTGCTACTGCATAGGATATTCTTTCCTCTAGTGAACTATGTTGCTTATTAGTATTCCATCTATTTCTATGTGTGTAGTGAGTTGTGGCAGTGAGGTTACATTGATAGAGGGCAGTGACAACTGAACTTGGGGCCAAGACTGTGAGTATGGATTGAGGCCAAGCCTCACGAGTGTCAGCTAACAGTGGTTCTTATTGCCAGTGGTTTTCTTGTTAGAGGGCAGACGATGGGCAGTTGACCTTGTTAGTGGCAGTATGTCTAGGGGAGTTCTTGCTTGAGTGTTTGATTTGATAGTTGATGTTTTTAGTGGTAGTTATTCTTAGTGAGTGACAGTATGGCTCACTGCAAGAACGTCGGGGGTGGTCCAGATGATGAGGAGAGGCGTCCGCCTTGTCTGACATCTCAATAGAAGGAGAAGGGGCCCAAGAAGGTGATGACAAAGAAGGAGCTCAAGCGTGGTGATATAGAGGCAGAAAGAGCAGCAACAGAGCATGCTACGAGAGGTGGCAGAGGTAGTAGTGTTCACATAGGTGAGGCTCAGTTTCACCTAGAGGGTAGAGAGCTTGGCACTAATGAGATAGAGCAGGCATCGGTAGAGGAGCCTACACCATAGTCAGAGGAGCAGGTAGAGCAGCCACGACTTCAATGTTCTAGTCGTACTCGCACTCAGGTGTTGCCATGGCCTGAGACACAGAGAGGTGGTTCTCACCCACCTCCCAGACCACAGGGTTCGTCGCCAGTGGTACACTTGGACCTGAGGGCAGCTACAGCTAGACAGGTGTAGTAGCTTCGTCTTGTGGAGTTTGAGCAGTGGTTTTGACCGAGGCGAGATGAGTGAGCTTCAGAGAACTTCTACATAGTGTTGTAGGAGGACTTCTACAATGCCTACCTCAATAGTGGTGTGGCATTCAGGTCTTAGAGAGTGTGCTCCTTAAAGGCTATAGTTGTAGTTGCAGGATAGCAGATCCATCCCCACCTCACCTACCAGCCAGGTCTGACAAATCTCTTAGGGTGGACTGGTCAGTATGTTCCGTCATGGGTCAGAGAGTTCTATGCTTCTTTGTGGATTGACCTAGGGCATAGGTACATTCATTTTGCTTTCAAAGGACGTGAGTATAGGCTACAGAGCTCGACGGCTAGAGAGATACTGAGGATTCTGGAGTCTTCTACTCGGATTCACAAGATCTGCTATGGAGAGACAAAGCCACCAAGACACCCTCACGACAGACGGATACCACCTACAAACACAGTGAGAGCTTGCTTCACTAAGCTATTTGGAGAGGGATCAAGCCACACACCATGTGACCTTACACCTATAGCTCGTATCCTAGACTCGGTCATGAGGAGGACCTTGCTCCTAAGGGGAGGCTACCATGAGGGATTGACACGTATTCAGCTTTGGTTAGTCCACCACTTGATCTCTCAGACTGTGTTTGATATTTGGGATGTGATGCTCTTAGAGATGGTGGACACCTTGGTAGAGGGTTTTAAGGGCCATCGTTAGTTGCCATATGCTCACTGGATTACCTTCCTTATTTGGAAGGCAGTTTCATAGATGTCCCCAAAGACAGTGGCTGAGTGGAGTGGTGCTACTACAGAGTTTTCCATGTACAACATGAGCTAGCTGTTGTGTCACAGTCATGGGAGGACACCCAGCCAGCAGCGCTGTAGACTAGAGGTGCCAAAGACTACAATTTGGCGGGGCCCGAGGCCATCAGTATGTTGCTTGCAGAGACAATGCTTGAGTAGCTAGAGGCACAACAGGGCAATGAGGACGAGGATGACCTGACTAATAGCTCAAATGACAACTACTAGCCAATTCCCCACATGGCTCCATGAGCTCATGATAGAGAGGCCGTAGCTCTAGCTCAGCTCGACCATAGCCGTCGTGAGAGCAGACCACCTTTGCTAGCTATACTTGAGCACATGCGGCGGAGACCAGAGCTCATCAAGCATAGGAGACAGATGGCTGCTATTGCTCGAGATCTTGAGCACGTAAGGATCGATTCTAGCAGCAGAGAAGCTAGACACTCAAAGAACATCTTCTTGGTTTCATGTAGCATGTCCTTATGGCTCTGAGGATTGCTCCTTACTAGCCCATGTTGCAGCTTGTTTTGACTACCACCACCACCCTAGTGACTCCAGTGTTATAGCCCAATGGGCTTCAGAGTCAGGGATAGCTAGCTGCATAGTTTGCCTCACCTTCCGAGCAGGTGTCTCAGTGGTTCGCTTCACTAGGGACAGAGTAGGCTCAGCGCTTCACTCCTATAGTTACAGGCTTCACTCCTACTCAGTCTCTAGGAGTTTGGGTCCTTGCTCCTACTTGACTCCAGATCCACCGGGACGACTGAGACTCTCCCGTCTTCTGTTGCTTCATCAGAGCCACCTCCAATAGTCACTCCTACACTTGAGGCTTGGCCGCCCGAGATAGAGCGATTGTGGCTCCACTTCCCTCTGAGAGACAGCTTTAGAGCCATAGGGTCGAGCTCTGACTTGACTTCTACTTCTCGATTAGCCGACCCGATTCACAGATCTGCAGAGCAGACCTAGACCACTTCACTTCTTGTTTCAGAGTCAGAGGGTCAGTAGCCGCTTGCTCTAGCTGGTTCGACAATTCCAAGTCAAGAGTCAGATGATGATGCCACTCAGTTTTAGATCTCTCCCATACCTCAGTGCCCGACTCGTCTGCTCCTACCCCACCATCTTACCCTTAGGTTTTGATGCTTGACGCCAAAGGAGGAGAGGGAGCGAGTATGTTAGACTTCGAGGAGCGTGTGAGATGGACTCGTTCTTTTGTGTGTGTTACTTCATGTATTCATGTTTACTTTCATGCATTGTGATATATGTGATATATGTGTGATTGTGAGTCTTTCGTAATATGTGTGCTCTCTACTTTGATATATAAATGTCATGTAACTTGCTTTTGCTCATTTGCTTTGCTTTCGCGTTTTACTCCGATTCGAATGAGCATTACATTATGTACTCGTGCTTATTTCATATTCTTTTGAGTACTTATGTTGGTTTGGTTTGTATAAGCTTCCTAACCCTTGTTCTTATTGTCAATTGCTTATATGAATCAAGCATGTTGAAAACCTTATCTCTCTTACACATATTCGAGGTTATGTTGTCATCAATCACCAAAAAAGGGGAGATTGAAAGCATCTAGGCCCCTAGTTGGTTTCGATGATTAATGACAACATAAGATTACTGTGACTAACGTGTGTTTTGCAGAGGCAATTTGAGTTAGGTCATGGTAATGATGATTGATTGGGTAATTATGGTTTTCATGCCCCTATCGATGGAAATCATTTCGGTTTTCAAAGGATGGATGATAAGGTTAAGGACGTACTAGTTCTAAGTGTCAATTGATGTTGGAGAGACACTTAGAGTAGTTTAGGATTTTGTTCTTTCCTTTGGCCATACTATTAAGGGGGGTGTGAACTAGTAGCTTGGCCTAGGTAAGTCTAATGTTTTAGGTGTGGTGCACCCTTGTCAAACTTAGCACTCGGTAGGTCATGGTTTGCCCTAAGATCAATTGGAGACAAACTCATTCACAAAGGTTTTGAATTGTAAGTGAATGGAGTGCTGATTGTACTGACCGAACACTGTGGCGTCGGGTCCGGTCAGTGCTGGCGCGCGCAGCAGAACCTCAGGCATCGACTGGACGCTGAATCAAAAAGGAATCAGACGTGCAGGGGCCCACAACTGTAGCAGCGGTGTTTCAGTGCTGAGCAGGATCAGACGCTGCATAGGAAGGAGATCGGACGTGCGCGTACGTGGAGTTCAGTCAACATCAGTAAGGGTCCAGAGAGCAAATTTGTGGACTTGACGCGTCCGGTCAAGGCAGATCGGACTCTGCTGAGCGTTAGGTCACTCCAATGGTCTTCTTTGATAGCACTGTGTGCTGTTGTAGTGGAGAACTAACCGGATGCGTTCAGTCACCTTGACCTGCGCGTCCGGTCACCACGTAATGTGCTGAGTTGGACAGTAACGGTTATGTTTTGAATGGGGGTGTATAAATACCTCTCCTACTCGTCCAATTTAGCTATCTTGCCCATTTGTTCAGCTAAGGAAACACTTTGGAGTGCAAGGGAGAGCGGGAGCCTAGTGGGGTGATTGAGATTTGAGAACCCAAGATTAAAGACCTCATTAGTGCATAGAGAGTAGCAAGTGTGCATCCACCTTTCTCATTAGGCTTGTCTTGGTCAAGTGAGAGTTCGTGCTTGTTACTCTTGGTGATTGCCATCACCTAGATGGCTCAGTGGTGATTGGAAGCTTGGTGATCATCCGACGGAGCTTGTGGATGACCCAAGTCATGGTGTGAGCGGTTGTGGGTGATTCATTGCGACGGAGTGTCAAAGAATCAGCCTGTAGAGAGCACTTGATCCTTACACGGATCAAGGGGGAGCTATACCCTTGCGCGGGTGCTCCAACGAGGACTAATGGGGAGTGGCGACTGTCCGATACCTCGGAAGACATCGCCACGTTCCTCTCCCTCTCTTTACTTTGAGCATTTACATTTGAGCAATTCAATTTATGTCTTTACATTCTTATAATTGCCATGCTAGAGTAGGATTGGAAACTAGGGTGCAAAACTTTTGTATGGTAGAACAATAGAAACACTTTTAGGCACTAGGGGGTGAAATGGGCTAAGTGTAGAGCTTAATTATTGCAAGAAATTTTGAATTAGCCTAATTCACCCCCCCCCCCTCTTGGGCATCTTGATCCTTTCAACATGAATGAGAAGATGACTTAGAACAGGTAAACTCTAACTGTGGAAGGGTATGACAAAGAACTTGACACCCGGGATGGCCATGCCGCAAGTGCCACAGATCAAACGAGCGCGGCGCCGTAGCAACAAGCGTCGATTGAGGAGAAGATGCCATGGGGTACAAATCACCAGCGTTGTTACATCGGAGGAGCACCATTTGGGTCAGGATATCCTTGATGGAAAAACCAAAAGGGTCAAACTCAATAGTAACATTGTTGTCACGAGTGAGACAACGAACAGATATCAGATTCTTCACTAATGATGGAGAAATAAGGATGTTGTTCAGTTGAAGAGGGGACTGAACTATAGGTAAAGAACTAGAGGCACGATGAGTGACATGAGGAAAAGCACCGTTGCCGACAGTGATGGAAGGAGAATTGGAGAGGGGTTGGCAGGAAGTGAAATTACCAGCATTGGAAGCCATATGCGAGGTAGCTCCGGTGTCTAGGAACCACTCCGTCGCCTGTGGTCCGGTGGGTGGAACACCGGAGGTGGCCAGCGCCGCAAGCAACGCCTAATGGTTCTAGACATCCGACGGTGGAGGCTGAGGCTGAGGAACACCAGGAGCAGGGATCGATGGTGCACCAGCAAAGTACGCCTGTTGTTGTGGTTGACCGGGACGAGAGCCGAGCACCCCGACGCCGGGAACACGGAAGGGCATGGGCCACGCCTGGACCATCCCTGTCCATGGGTTGATGCCGAACGCCTAGCCTTGGGGAGCTTGGGGCTGCGGAATAGAGGTGGAGCCGCCTTGGTGCTGATAACCATCGTGGCCACGCCCACGCCCGTGACCACGTTTGCCATCCGAACGAGGTGCCGAGCCATGGGCAACTGTCGGAGGTCGTGGGGGAGGTTGGGCGCCCTAACCAGCATCGGAACCACCTTCACCGGTAGTCGGAGCAGGCGGCCGAGAACCACCAGTGGCGAGAAGAGCATGTTGTGTGGTGGACTTGGCGTGCTCCTTGTCATACTGTTCTTCCAGAAGCAAGTAGGAGCGGGCGAAAAGTATGCGGCGGGTTCTTGGTGGTGATCACCGGGACGGTGTGCCTGTACTTGGGGGGAGAGGCCACGGAGCATGTTGAGGACCTGGGACGTCTCACGGACGGGCTGCCCGACGTCGCGCAAGGTATCGGCGAGCTGCTTCAGTCGGCCGGTCTAGGTCTTGATGTCCATGTCGCCTTGGAACAGGCTCCTGAACTCAGCCTCCAGGTAAACGGCTCGGTGAAGCTCGTGATCCCGGAACTGATCATGGATCGCGTTCCAGATGGTGTACGCCGTGGCCTTGGGGGCGTGGACGATGGCACGAACGTCCTTGGAGATGGTGTTGTAGAGCCAGCTAGGGATGCACTGGTCTACCATGGTCCACTCGTGATCGCGGCGGTTGGTGGTAGTAGGAGGAGAGGTGAGATGAGAGCTGATGCCGAATTTGCCGATGAAGGCATCGAAAAAGCACCGCCACTCGGTGTAATTCGATTCGGCGATGTCGAGCTCGACAGGGATGTGGGACTTGATGTTGACAGTTTGTAGTACTGTGGTCGGGAGCGGCGCATTGGGAGCAGTGTAGGATTCAGCATCAAGGGAGGAGGAGGAAGAGGACTCGACGTCAGATACGTCAGCGTCAAAATTAAAACGGGTTGGAGTCCATAGCAGCGGATCGCAGCGAGACGAGGAAGCAGTGGAGAAAGGGGGCGGCCACGGCGAGCACCGGCGGGCGCGACGAGGCGAGGGGCTCGGCGTGCGCGGCAGTGCAGGAAGAGCCGAGCGGCGAGGAGCAGCGGTTGCGAGAAAGCAGGGGGATCCACCCGCACAAGCTGATACCATGTAGAAGAATGGGAGCCAACAACCATTCGTATTGATCTCTGTAGAGTACATATACAGGTTACAAGGTGGCGCTCTGGACGCGCACCAGTGCGGAACGTGGGCGACGGAGTGGCCAGCCGCACGTCCAGGCGTAGACTAACTACCATAGACGAAGCCGTCTAATACACTGCTTCAACAATGCGGTCACTGCTTCTGACGTCGTCCTATATAGCCAAGCTAGCCAGATCACCTAACTGTGGAAATAGTGAAGCACGCAGGTGTACGTCGTCGTCGTCAGATCGATTTGTAGCTTAATTGCTCGGTATATGTATGCAACTATGCATGCATCATGAGCAACCAATTAAGCGCATATCTCTATGCAAATAGATGTCGTACGTGGCACGTGCCTGCACACGTAGGTCGTGTACTGTGTACATGGCTAACTGGGCAGAGCAGATGCTTGCATGCTGTACGTAAGTGATGGATGTACACGCATCATCACACGCACAGGCAAGCAGTGCCGGTGCGCGTCGTCCCATGCCACCGTGTCGGCAGTCGGCACTGCTGACTGCCCGGCCCTCCGATCCACCGTGACGATTGGCATGTCACCACGCATATCCGCATTGCCAATTTACAGTGTTTGGTTTGAGCATTGGTTACGCTAACGTAAATATGATCTAATTAAGCTGGAAAGAGATGCGATTACAACTGGGGATGCGTGGGATCGAATTTGAATAACTCGATTTCCAATTCCACCCTAATGGAATATGGCCAGACTGAAACAAACACCTGTAAACGGTATCTCATATCTCTCCGCAATGCATTCGACTCGCCGTCTGGCTAGCAACCTGGCACTAGCGGATCGACTAGCACCATTACTCCATGGTGCCAAACAACCGAAAATTACCGTAATACAAAATACAACACCCCTTATTATCGATGGGAAGCATTGTGGAAGTAGGTAAGAAGAAAAAGATTCTTCCACCTTGTAGTAAGCTTACTACCCGCGGGTAACCATTAAAACATCATTTTCTTCTCTTCTCGTATGGCCCTCGAGGATTGCCACCACGGGTGGCTGAAGCACGATCGACGTTGCCGCCTCGTGGGACCTCGCCGATGCACGCCCCTGTGCACCCTCGCCCCTGTGTGCCCTCGTTGACACGTCGTTGATGCCCCGAGGTGCCACCCCACACTCCAGCAAGTACCCCATGAGAGGAAGGGCCAACGCGGAGGAAGCTGCATTCGAGATCTAGACTAGGGGTTGATGGCTCTCCGAGCAGTCGCATTGGGGACTAGGAATTTAGAGGCGGCAGAAGCGAGGGGTTCCATGGAAGTCGATGCAGTGTGGTCGCATGGGGAGGAAAATGATCATGTGGTTGGGTTTTTTATTAACGTGGGACCTAGTTTATACCACCCCTCCCAATTTATCATTGTGGTTATTAGAATATACATTGCTGCTGCCCTAAAGATTTCTTTGAAACAACATGGTATTCTTTCAGAATATAGGAATAGGAAAAACGTTGGAGTAGACTGTCTTCCCAAGTTGGATCCTACGGAATCAAAAGCATTAAAAAACGTGGGATTTGCCCGTTTCGATGTTACAAGGAAAACATGGGAATCAATAAAGGATAGACATAAAAGAATTTTTCTGAAAGGCCCCCATAATTTCAAGTCCATATTAGAAGTCCTCCGCATTTCCTATGATATGAAACAAGCCATTGCATAGAAATTCCAAAACAAATTTAGGGCCTGTTTGAATCCCTTCATTTTGGAGGAATTGAAATCTACATAATGGATTAGGTTATTTGGCTTAGAATTTGATATTCCATAACATTCCCAAGCTCACAAATAAGTATATCTCAAATTCATAAGGTGAGAGATGGAAATGGATTCTATATATCACTATCCTGTAATTTTATTCTCCAACTTATAGCACACTCTTCAACCACAACTGGATTCAGGTTCTTTGCCGAGTGCCTAAGGCACTCGGCAAAGGCCAAATTGCACTCGGCAAAGCTTTTGCCGAGTGCGGCACTCGGCAAAGAACACACGGCAAAAATTTGATCGGCAAAGCCCTCTTTGCCGAGTGTCTTTTATCGGGCACTCGGCAAAGGATTTGCCGAGTGCCCCGGGGACACTCGGCAAAGAAAAGCGACCGTCACGGCGCCGGTCCCGTTGACGGTCACTTTGCCGAGTGCCAACCCTGCAGGCACTCGGCAAATATTTTTTCTTTTTGACCGTCACGGCGCCGGTCCCGTTGACGGTCACTTTGCCGAGTGCCAACCCTGCAGGCACTCGGCAAAGATTTTTTTATTTTTTTTAAAAAAAATTCTTTGCCGAGTGACAACCCGGAAGGCACTCGGCAAAGAGTTTTTATTTTTTTTGAAAAATTTATTTGCCGAGTGCCAACCCTACAGGCACTCGGCAAAGAGTTTTTATTTTTTTTAAAAAAAAATTCTTTGCCGAGTGCCAGCCATAGGGCACTCGGCAAATATTTTTTTATTTTTTTTAAAAAATTTCTTTGCCGAGTGTCAACCCGGAAGGCACTCGGTAAAGATTTTTTATTTTTTTAAAAAATTTCTTTGCCGAGTTCCCTATGGATGGCATTCGGCAAAGTTTTGAATTTTTTTTAAAAAAATTCTTTGCCGAGTGCCCTATGGCCGGCACTCGACAAAGTTTGAATTTTTTTTGCCGAGTGTCATGGTCACAGCACTCGGCAAAGTTGGAAAATCTGTTTTTGGGGCGCCCATTTTTTCATCTTTGCCGAGTGCTGTGACTATTGCACTCGGTAAATGGGTCCTTTGCCGAGTGCAACACTCGGCAAAGTGACCAAAAACGACAAATTTTAATTTTTTTTACATTCCATCATGCCAAATAAATTCATACAAACATATATCACACATATATATCTCATTCATCACATATATATCTCATCCATCACATATATATCTCCATCACATATATATCTCATCCATCACATATATATCTCATCCATCCACACATCCATCCGCCCATATCACATCCATCACAATATATATCACATATATAATAATAAGTGCTCAAATCCATCCAAATAAATCCACAAGTCCATCAAAGTCTACAAGTGCATCACAAGTATATCACAAGTCCATCACCAAGTGAACAACAAATGTAAAAAATACAACATGCACTCATCTCGGCCATTGCGACTGTCGTGAAGGCCCAGATGCATCATTCGGAGGTGCATGAGGTGGATTATTCGAACCACCGTCAGATGGAGACTACACAAAGAAGAAAAGATTGCATAGAAAAGATTGCATATGAGACAAGATTATTTTGATAGCTAATCTAGGACGATAGAGGCCATACAAGCAAAGCACAAGCGAAAGTAAAAAACTTTGATACTCACAGGAGTAGCTGCAGCTGTAGGACGCGGAGGCGGAGGTGGAACCAACAGCCCAGGTGGTAGAGACAAGCCCATACGTTGCTCAAGCCCTTGTAGGAACTCCGTAATGTTCGTCAGCCTCTGCGCCTGGGCCTGCCGCTCGGCCCGCTCAGCCTCCAGCTGGGCCCCCAGCTCCTGATGTTCCTTCATTTCTTGTTCCAGCTGGGCCTGCAATATTTCACTCCAATGTTTTAGTAATGCAAAGCTAATTAAGGTGTGTAAAGATCAATGTATGACAAGTAAAACAGGAATAACCTCGAGTGCGTCGACCCGGTGTTGTGCAGCGGTCGGCCGTGTGCGAATGGCCGGGCTCTCGCTCGTGCTCCGTGCTCGGATCTGGGAGAGAGAGGGAGTAGAGGCCATGTCGATGACGCCGTCGCCAAGCCAGAACCGCCCATGCTTCTTGCCTTGCCCCACCCTCATGACGACCTCTCCATCGAAGTTCAAGGTGCTCGGATCGTGGTCTGACCCATGGAGCGACCTCGCCACCTCAGTGTACTCACTGATGCGGGAGTGGACGCTCGGGTTCGTGTATGCCTCGGGCGGGTCCTCCAGGCTGAAGGAGACGTCGGACGTCGCCTTGCCCTTATGGGCCATACACCGTGCCTGGAAGTCCGAGCAAGGCTGGCCACTATGTGACGCCGACTACGAGAAAGACAGCACGATGATTAGAAATCAGAAAGAACTGAGCGTGACAATAGATAAATGAATTCGCGTACCCATGCTTGTTTGTATCCGGCGAGGTTGCGGCTGCCTTGATGATGTGCTGGACCTTGCATCAGCAAACGACGGTCCCAGGCATCCCTGTGCATCTTGAGGTACTCCTCCGTGAACCACCTCTTCACCATCATCGCCCAGCACTCGGGATACGCTTGGCACCACCAGGGAATCATCTACACGTCATCAAGTATTAGACATATAAGAAGATCAAATTAAACCAACTTAATCTCAAAATGAATCAATATTGATGTTCTTCATTTATCTCAAGGTACTGCTCCCGGGTCCGCTGCATCTCTCTTGCGTCTTTCTTGGTTTTCCTCTCTCCAAGCTTCGACCCGTAGTAGGTTACGATGGCCTGGATGCGCACCTCGTGATGCATGTCGGTGATGAGTTTTTTACAGGCTTTCGTAGTCACCTGCTCCGTCCTGGCCTCAAATCCATCCTCGCATCTGTAATAAGTCTGCATACAAAATCGATATATCCATTCATTGTTTCAAGAAAAGTCCAATGAATGCGATGTATTGAGCAATGTTGTGCGAGGGAGAATTACCCAAAACTCTGTCTTCACCCGCACCGCCTTGTTGGGGTACTCCGCATCGGGGGCGACGGCGTAGTGGTCAAACGAGTAGGCCGGCTCCATCTTCGATGCGTACGTGACAATGCCGGGGAAGTGGTGCCTGCATAGAAGACCTAGGATGCCGTTGACTAGCCGTGCGCTACAACCCGACACAACCACCCAGTTCCTGCACAAGTGATTAAGAAAAATTATTAGTTTTTTTCATCATATCATATGAAGTAGTGGTGATAACATATATAGTTACTTACTTTTGTTCTTCGGGGCGAATCACTGGGCGTTGGTGAGGAAGCAGAACCTGTGGGAGGCTCGCGGGACCTCGCAAGTAGACACTCGAAGAGGAGTCGGAGGAAGCGGAACCCGTGCCTGCCGCCTCCCCCTCCTCCTCCTCCTCCTCCTCCTCCTCCGTCTGCCGAACCAGCTCCTCGTCTGACTCGTCCACGGGCGCCACCTCCTCCTGCGGCTGGCGGTCCTCCTCACGTGGCGTGGGAGGAGACGGCCCCCTCCTGCAGCTAGCGGTCCTCCTCCTCCTCCTGTCTGATCCCTCTGCCGCCCCCTCCTACGACCGACGTGGTCTTTGGTAAATTGAGTTCACGGACCTATGACGGTCGCCCGTCATCTTTGTTCAATCACCTGCAATAAAAAAAACAAGACGTAATTAGAAATAGGTGAAAAAATGAACAAAACATAATTACAAAAAAACATAGTAATACATGTATTAGAAATATATGCAAAAATAAACAAAACATAATTACAAAAAACATAGTATTACATGTATTAGAAATAATCTTCATGATTGAGATTAGCTGGATCATAGGTCTCGTCATCACTATCAACATTATCCAACTCATCAACACTATCCGAAGGAGGAATGTTGTCTTCATTGTCATTGCCTAAATGTAATCGCTCAAGCATTTGTATGTCCTTTACATTTTGCACCTCGTCTCCAGCGTCCTTGTCATCACCCCTTTTATTGTCTATTTCCATTCCTATCTCTTCGGTTAAGTCTATGTCAAACCTCCCTTGTAGCCCCTCTTCTTGATAGAACTCTCAATCATATGTGTTTGGGTTGAAGTTGTAATCTTCATCATTTAGGACAGGTAGTTTACCGTGTGGCGATACCTTGTGCACAATAGACCAACCCTTAAGATGCTCGGCGTCTTTGCACGCGTATAACGTATAATAAACCTGGATGGCCTGTTGAGCCACAATGTAGACATCTTTTCCTGGATAGATGGAATCCTGTCGAATCTCGACTAGCCCAAGCTTAGGGGTCCGTCTCGTTACACCAGGATGAAACCAGTGGCATTTGAATATGACAGGAGTAAGAGGTTTGGAACCATAAAATGATAGTTCGTAGATTTCTTCAATTCTTCCATAATAGTCGAGTCCATCAGTGTCGGGCGTAACAACTCTGTTGTTTGTGGTTTGTCGATTGGGCCGACTCTGCTCGTAGCTTGTTGTGTGAAAACGATATCCATTCACGTCATAACCGGTAAATGACTTGACCCTAACGGCACAGCCGTTTGCAACCTGTCTCAACTCATCACTTATAGGCGCATCAGTTTGGGCTTTCTGTTTGAACCAACAAATGAAATTGGGGCTCCCTGGTCCCGCACCCCATGAAAGAAGGGTATCATTTTCTTGCGGGGTAGGTTGCCTTGATCCATGCCAGGATTGACAAAGAAATTCCCTGTACCAACGAGAAACAAGGGGGTTGGACGAAGAAACAAGGACATACGGTGAAATGAAACAAGTTCGTTCAGAACTTACCCAATGAACGGTTGCACCTCGACAAGGTTGGTCAACACATATAGCATGATACTGCGCCACTCTTCATTTTTCAATTGCTTAGTGGTCGATGCACTTGCGCTTTCGAGTTGCCCTTGGAAAAGGCTGAGGTTCGATTTATTTTCGCCAGCATTGTAACGAGGGGGTGGATTATAAACGTTAGGAAGTTTCTCATTGTAGTATTTCTCTGTGAAGTTTGACACCTCTAGAATGTATGCCTCTACAATGGAAGCCTCAATTCTAGCTTTATTTCTACATTTTTTGCGAAGAGTCTTCAGACATCTCTCAATTGGATAGCACCAACGGTTCTGCACGGGCCCCCCATCCGTGCCTCATACGGGAGGTGCACAATCAAATGCTGCATCGACAAGAAGCAGGCGGGTGGAAAGATCTTCTCCAACTTACAAAGCAACACGGGTGCCACTTTTTACAAGTCATCAATGACGGTCCAAGAGAGCTCCTTGGCACAAATCTGGTGGAATAAGTAGCTCAACTCTGCCAGCACTTTCCAGACATGCTCCAGGACATAGCCTCGAACCATCGCCGGAAGAAGCCGCTCAATCCATATGTGGTAGTCATGACTCTTCATCCCGTTGACTCACAGAGTGCCTAAGTTAACTCCCCTCTTTAGATTCGCTGCATACCCATCAGGAAACATTAGCTTCTTGATCCATTCAAGTACTTCCCTCCTTTGGTCCTTTTTCAAGACAAAATCGGCCTTAGGCCTTCTCCAGGTCTTGCCACGACTAGGAGGTTGCATCTCTTGATTTGGTCTATCGCACAACGTTGCCAGGTCCACTCTAGCCTTTGGGTTGTCCTTAGACTTTTCAGTGTCCATGAGTGTTGCCCAAAGTGCCTCGGCGACATTCTTTTCAGTGTGCATTACATCAATGTTATGTGGTAGAAGAAGGTCATCGAAATAGGGGAGCCTCATCATGCCCGAGATATGAGTCCACATATGCTGCTCACCATATCCCACAAAACCACCTTCTTCATTGGGCATGAGAGCATCTATCTGAGCATGAACCTCGGCACCAATCATCATCCGCGGTGCAGGGTTTGTCACTTTGACACCTTTCGTAAAGTTCTTGATGTCTTGTCTGAATGGATGGTCAAGAGGTAGGAATTGACGATGTCTGTCGAACGACGAATACTTGCCACCCTTCTGCAACCAAATAAACCTCACACCTTCCTTGCATATTGGGCATGGGAACTTCCCGTGAACACACCAGGCGCAGAATATCCCATACGCCAGGAAGTCATGCAGGGAGTAGTGGTACCAAACGTGCATTTTGAAGGTTGTCTTTGTAGCTTGATCATATGTCCATACCCCTTCGTCCCAAGCACGGACCAATTCATCAAACACGGGCTCCATGAACACACCCATATTACTCCCTGGGTGTCCAGGAATTATCAACGACAAGAATACGTTATGTCGTTGAAAGGAGACACCGAGGGGGAGATTAAGGGGGATAACGAAGACGGGCCAACATGTGTACGTGGTAGCCATCATTCCATAAGGATTGAACCCATCTGTTGCCAACGCGACACGTACATTACGAGCCTCATCTGCTTTGTCACGATGTTTTTCATTAAAGCGGATCCAAGCTTCACCATCGGATGGATGTACCATCTTGTCAGGATTGTACCGTTTGCCATTTTTGTGCCATGTCATCTGTTTCGCGGATTCCTCGGTCATGTATAGCCGTTGGATCCTCGGTAGGAACGGAAGGTACCGTAGGATTTTCATGGGGATCGTAAGTTGTCTCTTCTGGCCATCATCAGAGTCTACCTCTAGGTACCTGGAGGATTTACACTTTAGACAGAACTTTGCATGCTCATGTTCTTTCCTAAATAGGACGCACCCTTTCGGACAAGCCTGTATCTGCTCATATGGCATCTTAAGTGCTCGAAGGAGTTTCTGTGACTTGTACATGCTCTTTGGTAGAATGTGGCCCTCCGGAAGCAGGGTGCCAATCACGGCCAACATCTTATCGAAGACAGGTCGACTCAAGTTTAACTCAGACTTCAACCCCATTAAGCGTCCAATGGCATCCAGTTGAGACACCGTTGACCAATCGTGAAGGGGTTTCTGTGCTGAGTCCATCATGTCGTAGAACGCTTGTGCGGCTGCCTCCATCTCCTCCTTCTCACATCCCTCATCGAATTGTCCTTGGTGAAAGTCATCTAACATGTCTGCTACCCCGGCATCAGCATCAAAAGCCTCCACCCGTGGTCTCACCACCTCCTCTCTTATACGATGGGCTTCACCATGGTGGACCCACCGGGTGTAGTCCGGCGTAAATCCATTCTTCACAAGATGTTTACCCATTTCCACCTTGTTTACCCTTCTCCTGTTTCCACATTTGCTGTAGGGACACAAAACTAGGCAATGTCCTTTAGCAGCGTTGCCAAATGCACTATTCAAGAAAGCATCGGTCTTGTTCATCCATTCCGTGGTGTAATCACTTTGACTTCTCCAGCCCATGTACATCCACTGACGGTCATCCATCCTCTAACATATGTATCAGCGAGTAATGTAACCATCAATTGCATCTAAATGGTGTTCCTACTGTCTAATAGGTGAGGATAGGTCCTAATCCCACCCGCGGATGCGTAGATAAAGTTAGTTTCCATGCTCTACTCCTATCCGAGACAGAATTTCGGCAGCACCTCCCCGCTGTTCTCCAGATACACGTCCTGCCAAAGAAGAGTGCGTATCCGGAGAACAACAGGGAGGTGATGCTGAAACTCTATCTCGGACCATAGCAGAACATGGGAACTAACCCATCTACGCATCCGCGGGCTGTCCAAAAAGCGTGGACAATCCGAAATAGATACGGTCATAGATATGCAAAGATCTGCATACCTCCAACCGTATCTCTTTCAAACGGGAGACGCCTAACTGGGTTACACGATCTACGACCATGATACGAAAAGAGGGGTTATACCTAGGGTGAGGTTTCCAAAACCTACAAAAAACAACGGCACGATGGCCGACAAGCACATATGTCTCAAGAGAAGCCATGTAGTTTGGATATCAATCCATGCAGAAGAATATATCCAAGTAGTACCACTACTTGTACTACTACTTCCACTATTGCTACTACTACTACCATTGGTTCTACTACTACTACTACCAATATTGTTACAACTACTACCATTAGTTGTACTACTACTACCACTACTTCTACAACTAATACTACTACAACTACTACCTCGACAACAATAAGAGAGAAGGCATACCTGACGGGCGCCGAGGTAGGACGGGCGGCGTCGGTGTCGGAGTCGGGGTCGCCGGAGTCGGGGACGGGGTCAGGCACGGACGGCATCGGGGCAGGCGGTCCACGGGGCGCGGCCGGGGCAGGGTCGGCCGGGGGCAGGGCGCGGCTGGGAAAAGGGCGCGGCCAAGGGGTCAGGGCGGCACGGCCGGGGGAAGGGCAGGCCGAGGGCACGGCGCGGCCGGCGGCAGGGTGCGCGGGCAGCGCGGGCGGCCGGGTGCGCGGGCAGCGGTTGGCGCGGGCAGGGGAAGGGCCGGCCGGTGGAGATCACTAGTTGTACATGTGAGATCTGATATCACATGTAGAGATGTTCTGGTTTGTAAGCATCGTACGTGACAACGTGCATGAAATCTTCTGAATTTTTTATCATAGCCTCCACATATGATATCACGACATCTCAACAAGTTTTATGATTTTCGGACTTCGTTTGCTTCTTATAGAATTTAAAAACACTTCACACGTAATTTCGCGGACATGTTTCGTGAACAAGATGTCCGAAATTTCGGGTCTGTTCCTGGATACGGCCTCTCACAACACTCACTAACATGACTATCAATTTTTGAATCATTAAATTTCATTATTCGTACCACGTGTAGTTCAAATTTCTATTTTTCGAAAAAAATTCAAGTAAACGAAATAAAGTAACTAAATATATCAAAAAGCCACAAAAAATCCCCAAATTGTAATTAGGAGTTCCTGGTGCTTTAAAAGGGCTGCACAAAAAAAATTAAAGGCCAAAAACAAAAAAAACTTTGCCCGAGTGCCGGGGCATTGCCGAGTGCCAGCATAAGGCACTCGACAAAGAGGGTTTTAATTTTTTTTAAAAAAAATTCCTCTTTACCGAGTGCATCCACAGGAGCACTCGACAAAGAAATTATTAAAAAAAATTAAATCTTTGCCGAGTGTCGTGCCAGGGGCACTCGGCAAAGTATTTTTTTAAAAAAAATACTTTGCCGAGTGCCAAATCTGAGACACTCGGCAAAGAATTTAAAAAAAATTAAATCTTTGCCGAGTGCCGGATCTGGGGCACTCGACAAAGAATTTTTTTAAAAAAAAATGAAATCTTTGTCGAGTGCCTAACAGCAGGCACTCGGCAAAGAAGGCCGTGACCAAACACCGTTTCGCGGGCAGCCTATGCCGAGTGTAGAGATTTTGCCGAGAGTCTAGCACTCGGTAAAGAAGTCCTTTGCCGAGTGCCCTTTTTTGTCGAGTGCAATTCTTTGCCGAGTACAGCACTCGGCAAAGAAGGTCTTTATCGAGTGCCCGATTTTTGACACTCGGCAAAGAATTTTGCACTCGGCAAAGTCTCTATTTCCGGTAGTGAACTCACTTCCCTAATAGAAATGCAACATATAAGTATGTCTCTTGTATGTCTAACAATAAATATATAAATATATTCTATATATAACTATATTAGCTTAATTAATCTATGTCTAAATTGTAATTATTAGAATGAATTCAATTTCAAGGATCCAAACCGGCCCTGAGAGATCCAATCCTATGTATAAGAGTGGTTCATGGGAATTTGTTCAAGCTATTCCTTCATTTTTCTTTTTACTAAAACAATTGTAAGAAAGAAAATATAAAAATAAACAAAACAGTACATTGTTATTACCGATAATTTAGACGAAATATCACAAGCCAAACTGCATGCATGCTTACCTTAAACTAAAGAAAAGTACATATCATTCGACAGTGCTACATACTGGACATGTCTCTCGCAATTTAGCTGAAGAAACATGCTTAAAACACCTCTCGAAACAAGCCAAAAGGAAAAGAGAAAAGTGGAAGCGATCTAGACAGGCAGGAGACACATTTACAAGCAGAGGTCCAAGCTTATGACACCATCCTTGTGTCCCAACTCCGGTCTCCCTATCATCTCCGCCGACTGGCCGGACAAGCACGACGACGGCAACGGGGGCAGTGACGTCACCACGCTCATCGCCACCTTGTCGTCGTCTTTGCCAGCCATCATCTCTCCATAGCCCGCCGGATCGGTCCCCATGGGTCGGCCAGCCACGACAAAAGCGCCACCACTCCCAGGTGGCGACGGCCTCCACATCCCCGGCACGGCCACGCCGCGGTACACGGGAGGAGGCCGCGCCACGGGCCCCACGCCGCCGTACATCCCCGGCACGGCGCCTGTCCACACGGCAGGCGGGTAGTGCGCCGGTGGCAGCGCCGTGTGGCCGCCGCCGCCGCCGTAGCCGAAGAGGCCGTAGAGGTGCGCGCCGGGTAGGTAGGCGCCGCAGTGCGCGGCGAAGGAGGCCTCGAGGTGCGCCCTCCGCGCGTGCTGCCGCTCCCGCTTGTGCGCGTTCTGGTGCCCGCCCAGCGCCTGCGACGTCGGGAAGTTGCGGCAGCAGTAGTGGCACTCGAACTTCCTCTCCCCGCCGGACGCTGCCGTCTCGCCGCCGCCCTCCCCGGCCGCGGCGTCCTCCTTGAGCAGCAGCAGCTGGTGCGCCTGCTGGTCGTTGGGGAAGTCCCGGCCGAAGAGGCGGATGCTGGCGGCGTCCCTGCTCGCCGGCGCCGGCGTCTTCGGTGCCGCGGCACGCGCAGCGCCGGGGATGAAGGGCAGCTGCGCGAACGAGTCGAGGCCGTGCATGTCATGCGGTGCGGCGGCCATGGCAACGACGACACGGCTGTGTGGACTGTGGTCACGTCGCAGTAAATTGAACGACGACAGGCACTAGCTAGCCAGGATTTCTGTAGCCTGTGCAGTGCTGCTCGGCAGTGAGCACTGAGCAGAGAAGTGCACGCAGGAACTGGGTGCGATTGGTGGTGTGGTTTTAAGGCGAGAGACGACAGACGAGGGCCGATCGAGGCGGCCGGCAGGCTGGCCGGCCATTTGCAATGAGAGGAGGGGGACCGTATCGAGTACGCGACAGCAGCCGAGGCGTTGAGTAAAAGCTTAGTATCTCGTCACCGAAGTACCCCCTCTCAAGCTAGGCAGCCGCGTACTGCACTGCCGACCTGTGCACACATGCCCGATTGCCCGTGCAGCAGTTACTTCATGCCTCTTGGAATAATAGTAGGATTCTAGCCTCTAGGAATAGAGATAGAATAAGATATAGGTCTACTCTTATACTTCGAGTGGATTTAAAGTCCTAATAGGACATATATCAATTGGACTAGCGTGTTTGGTTAGATGAACGATCTCATTCGGCATGGGTCCATGAGGCATGAGGTGGTCCGATCATTTTTCACTGGAACTGGATCACCACGTTCCACAGAATGGACAGGAGCGAGGAAGAATTATATTATTGCTACGTAGATGACGGACGACTTCAACCGGCAACCCAATCCAAACAGCGCCTAGGCTCGGATATATGATCAGATGATCGGTCGGACGATCCCGTGCTGCAAAACCAAACAGGCTGATAATGTTGCAACTATATAATAGACGACATAGCAGTCTAAGGATAAGCTAATAAGCCGTTTCAATTATTTTCTACATGGTATCAAGAGCTATCGACCTATCTTTCGCCCGTGTCGCCCTGTAGAGATCAATCTACAAAAGCTCTCTAGGGCGCCGCATGAATTAGTTAGCCCCAAGAAACATCCATAGACATTAGTTTAGATTTTTTTTTTTCATCGTCCGAAATCCTGGTTGTTGGCGGCAAATCCATCTATAGCATTGGCACCGAAAATTCGCATCTATCTTGCCCCGCGTCGATCTCTCATCTATCAAAGGTTTGCACCTGCTGGGCCGGCGTCGATCTCTCATCCAGCCATCGTCCCCACAAGCATCTGTGTTTGTTTGTCCGTGCTTCCACATGGATTTCCGGCCGGCTTTGATGAGCACGTTGAAGTTTGAACTAGACACAATTATCATAGACCTCTATCATTGGGAAAATAGACTATCATATCACATGGGCATGCTAAGTTGCTAAGCGAGAAAAACTACATATGCCCCTTTACATTTGACGACGGTCCTGATCCTTACGCCGCACACGAGAGCGGGGCAACCAATTTGAACTTGGTCAAATCAAACATAACAAACCATTATACTTCCCCTGTTCCAAATTGTAAGTTATTCTAACTTTTTCTAGAGTCAAAACATCTCAATTTTAACCAATTTTATATAATAAAATAATAGCATTTATGATACCAAATAATATTATTTGATTCTTCATTAATTATATTTTCATAGTATATCTATTTTTAAGTAAAACTTGAGATGTTTTGACTTTTTAAAAAAAGTTTGTATGACTTATAATTTGGGACGGAGGGACTACTTTATTACTCTATTGGAGTTTAACACCGTATTTGTCAAACATAACCTATCACGCTCCTGCTCGGGGTTGGGCGGTTAGGGGCGGCGTCATGGGCACGTTGGGGGCGCGGCGGTGGCTGGTGGCGTGCGGTAGGAACAGTGGCGGCGTGCAGGAGAGGGGCGGCGACGCTAGCAGAGAGAGAGGAGATTTGTTTAAAGAGCAAGGCTATATTTCCTTCTTGAGTTAGAATAGTTACAATACCCTTATATTTATATATAATCCCTAGCGGACTTGCACACCAAGCAATCTAGTAACGAGTCCTTACAGGTTTGGATTCTACTTTCCTAAAACAAACTCTCTCTTTTCCTAATAAATTCTAAGCTCTTTTTTCTAAACAAAATTTCTATCTTTTTTCCTAAATATTTCAATTTTCTTAAATCATCTAGAATCCGGGATAATGTGGAGGTGGAGGAAGCGCCGCCCCCCTAGCTAGGCCGCGCGCCTCCCTGGTGCGCACGCGTGCCCTGTGGCCTCGGCCGCCGCCCAGTCGCGGGCTCCCACCGGCCCGTTTGGCCCACTCTAAGGGGCCTCATTTACGAGCATGACATAACCCTACTCCGATATGTGGCGTTGAGTTTTTTTTTTCTGACCCTTATAGTATGATATAAGTGGATTAACTAGCTAGCTAGGGAAAACATATGCTTCTAATCACAGTAAGTACTATAGTAGACATAAAGCTGTTTGTTTGTTTGTTTTTTCGCTGGCTTTGTATCATTGTAGGTACATAGATGAGCAGCTATCACTAGCAGCGGGCATGAAAGACATCATAAGCAGTATGATGTGCCATGCATGCATGTTGCGACTCCCAGCTTCCCTCTCTCTCTGCATGTCACTGTTGTTGGGTTCCTGACAGGAAGGGGCCGTATAGGAAACCTGGCATGCATGGTTTTCAGGGCATGGTGTGCGAGACCGTCTGACTCACTGGCTACACCATAACCAGGTGGTCCTCTCTTGCCATGGGGTCGATCGGCTGGCGGGGACGTGCCTGCGTGTGCTTCACTGCCTGTTTGCTTGCTGCTATATATATATATATATACACACACACGTTAGTATTGCAGTAGCTTGTCCCATGGTTCAATGATTTATTTCTAGCTAGCAGGGCCCTGTGTGGGAGCAGGATGCCATCAGGATGCACGCATCATGCATGCATGGCTGTTGAATTGAAGGTCCCGCCTTTACATTGCTCTCTGACGTCATATGAACTCCTGTTAGTTCCCTTTGCCCCGGTATGTATTTGATCAGTGTTGATTATTCCTGGTGCTGTGTTCGATGGAACGAAAAGCTTTTTTGTGGTATCTACTACTACGTGTGTTGCATGCAATGCAACGTTCGTGGTCGATCGATGCATGCATGCATGCTTATTGCTTGCGGCTTTGCATTGCTTGAATTGTCTCTCTCGCTTTTGCTGCATGCCTGAAGTCTTGCAATGATTTTTCCCGGACTTTGAAGCAGTGGTACTGAAGCATCCTGTGGATCCTTCAAGCCTCGCAGAAAAATCCCCGGTCGTCATCAGCACGTACGGCGGCAGCCAGCAGCATCCCGACGAACGTCTTTATTTGGTTTGCAGCATAAGTACCGGCCAGCATCCCGACGAACGTCTTTATTTGGTTTGCAGCATCGCTTAAGGGGCAGTACCGGCCAGCGCGCCAATTACCGCGTGACCTAGAGTTGTAAGCTTAGGCCCTGTTTGGTTGAGCTGTGGCTGTGGAAAAAGCTGCTGTGGGCTGTGAGCTGTGAGCTGTGGAAAAACTGCTGTGGGCTGTGAGCTGTAGAAAAGCTGAAAGCTGTTTGGTTAAACAAGTATAAAATATACCTTTTATCTTTATCTCTCTTGAAACAACTATGGAAGAGCTTTTTATTCCACCAATTTCGAAAAGCAGAAAGCCAAAAGCCAAAAGCAGGGTCAACCCAGCTTTCAAAAATGAACTACGAAAAAGCAGCTGCTTCTGAAAAAACAGCCTCCAAAAACAACCCCTTTGGTTGGGCTTTTGGCTTTTGGGGCCAAAAGCCAAAGCCAAAAGCCCAACCAAACAGGACCTTAATGGGTTTATATATTTATATATATACTTCTAGGGGCTGGAATGTTAGATCATATGCCCTGAGAAACAATTCCACAGTGCCTGTATGCCGCGCCAGGAAGTAAGAACTGACGGTATAATTTCAGGTACAAGGGCCGGTAGTCAGGCTGTCACTGATGAAGTGCAGACTTATTTCCAACAACCTACTCCTCTGTTCCCATCTTTCTGCGACAGTCATCCTGACTATCGAGTGAGAGGCTCCTGCATTGCCTGCTCGCCAGCCACATGGTACTCGGAGTACGCACGCAACGCAAGTAGCAGCAACGTGGTAGCAAGCCGTGTGCAACTTGTGATCACACTATCACAGTAGTCGTCTAGCAGCGCATCGAGCTGGCGGAAGGAGCGGGTGGCCTTGTTAAAGCATAGATTCAGAGAGAGCATCGGCCGGCGGGCCAGTACACGTTCATCTTCCCGGCCGGCTGGGATATATACGGCGAGAGGACGGCCGGCATCGCGCCCGCGCGGCCGCTGCTGGACAGTGCGCGTTGCGCGCCGGGTCCGTGAAGCAAGGGGATCGATGCCCGGCCCGCGCATGGAAATAAGTGCAGGGATCGATCGAGCGGTCGCGCCGCGCGTGCTTCCGCTCTCTCGTTGATTTTCCCCCATAGGATCCCTCTCTCTCGACCGATTGAGGTCGTCCGGCTCCATCATCGGTTTCGGCGGAGGCGGCAGGGTATGGGCATTGGGCGCACGCATGCAGCTGATGATGGCGATGGATGCGCGTGTGTTGATTGTACGTACGCACGCCGCCGCCCCAACGGCTTCGCGTTACCATCCAGTTCAGTCCAGAAAATGTTTGGAAAGCAAGCACGATGTCACGTAATCACGTTACAACAACGATATATCACAACATCACGTTCAGAAAACTGTCTAGCTTATTTTGTGGTTTATGTAAACTAGAATAGGAAGCCAACTCCATTAGACATGGAAACACTTAGATCTTCATTTTCTTTGAGTGCCTTATTTTCTTGTGATTGTTTCTTTAATTTTCTCTTGTGTTCATGGAGCAAGTCAAGTAGGTTCTCGCTGACGGCAAAAACGAACCAACAAGAGTAATGGACTCCGCCATTAATATAAGTTATTACTATCATCGAGACGTTGAAGAAATTAATTTGGAACATCAAAATCAGAGTTTAAATAAAGAAAAGGGAGAAGTTGGGCACTTTTAGCTAAAACCGGGTTTGACTGTCACTACTACATATTTGGACATCACTGTTGGCCTAATCACTGCCGAATTTGTGAGAACCAACATTGATGTACCTTCACTATCGGTTCTGAGTTTAAAAATGAGAAAATGATCGGGGCTGGACTAAAACCGACAGTGAAGGACCACATCACTGCCGGTTTGTGGCTTGTACCGGCAGTGAATTGACGGCTACTTATCACTGCCGGTTCTAACTAAGAACCGACAGTGATTTGGTGCTATCACTATCGGATCTAGCTAAGAACCGACGGTGATTAAATGGCAGTACAAAAAAGTTGGCGCTGTCCTCTCCTTCCTCCTCTCTTCCATCCCAAGCACAGAGGTGCGTGTTTGGGCCCTTCCCTCTATTGTTGCGGCTGCTCTTCACCATAAAGCTAGCTCTTGAATTTTGAAGAATGGCTTGATCTTTTTGCTTTAAGGTTAGTAACAAGCATCCACTCCTTTGATTATGTTCCTTAATTAGTGTTGTTTTGATGGCTACATTGCTTGATTCTCGTTCTAGTTCTTTCTCCATTCTAGAGAGCACTTTTTCAATTGGACGTTGTACAAGGCTTCCAAGCAAATTGTGGTGAACTCATCGTCCAAAAGATTGGTGTCTTTGAACATATTTAAATTCCTAGCTAATTACATGGTGGTCAAGATCATTGTTAGTATGTGATGCTATAATTAATTCTTGATAAGCGAAGAGTAGATTCTTTTACGATTTTGGTGAGTAAATTAATCCATGTGTCACCTACCAACACATTGTTTGGAGCTACATTGTTGTTCATGGTCATGTCTTCAATTTTAGTCTTTTTTTAAATTAGTGTCTCCATTTTTATGTGGCATCGAGTAGAATAATTGTTCTTCGTTACTATGCAATAATTGTTTTTTATGGAGCTACGATTTTTAATTTATATGGCCAGGGCTACCAATTTTAATTTTTCAATAATTAGTGTACAATAATGTTTTTCAAAAATAGGATGACTAAATTAAATAAGTGTAAAATAGATGGTACTTTCGAATTACAATTATTGTTCATACAACTCAACTTCTTATTAATTTCTCTGTAATTACTGTCTTAATATTTTTTTTACAGAGATGGATCGAGAGTGGATGCATCTGTCCCGAACGGACAAGCGGTACATGCATGGTGTCAGCCAGTTTATCACCAATGCCAAAGCCCATGCTAGGAATGGGAACCCTGTTTTCTGCCCATGCAAAGATTGCATGAATCAAAGGAAATGGGCTCAAATTGAGTCTGTACGAATGCACTTGATTACCAGGGGTTCATGCCAAACTATACGATATCGACTATGCATAGCGAGGTTGATGTGAATGTTCCACAGAATGATGATGTGGCCATGCCTGACGTAGCCATCCACGATGCTAATGAGAAACCCGGTGTCAACACGGAACCTATGGCCACAGTTAATGATGTGTTTAGGAATACGCTAACTGACGATACCGAGGATAACGATGGTATTTCTCAGCTGCTACGTAATGTAGAGACTGGATGTCTTAGTAAAAGACAGCTGAGAAAGCTAGAGAAAATGAGACAAGATGGCAAAACACCATTGTATAAGAATTGTCCAATGAGCAAATTGGAAGCCGACATCATGCTGTTAGAGTTCAAATCGATAAATGGATTGAGCGATAAAGGCTTCGATTAGTTGTTAGGTATGATAAGGAAAATGCTCCCAGAAAAAAAAATGAGTTGCCAGAAAAGACATACCTGGCCAAACAAATGATCTGCCCCATCGGCCTCGAGGTTGAAAAAATTCACGCGTGTTCTAATGATTGCATATTGTGCCGTAAAGACGAATACAAAGTCTTGGATGCATGCCCCAAGTGTGAAGCTCCACGGTGCAAGGAAGGGCCGTTAGATAAGGATACCAAGACCAGAGGAGGTCCCGTGAAGGTCGTTTGGTATTTCTCTATAGCTCCCCGGGTGCATAGGCTGTTTGCATGTGTAAAGTCAGCCAAGTTGTTGCGCTGGTATGGCGAAGAGCGTAAGAAATATACAATGATGAGGCACCTCGCCGATGGGAAGGATTGGAGGACAGTCAATACTATGTTCTATAAGAACATTGGTGGAGAGGTAAGGCTCCTTTGGTTTGGTTTGAGCACAAATAGGATGAATTCTTTCGACTAGGTTAGAAGCAATCATAGCACCTGGCTAGTGACGCTCTATATATACAACCTTCCACCTTGGCTCTGTATGAAGCGGTCATACATCCAGATGCCACTACTGATCCAAGGGCAAGGACAACTTGGGAATAACATCGATGTGTTTCTAGAACAAGTGATCGATGAACTAGTGGAGATATTTTAAAAGGCTGTGGAGGATGTTTGGGACGAGTACAAAAAGAAACATGTCACCATCAAGTCAGTACTTATCGCTACAATCACCGATCTGCCAGGTCGAGGTTGCTTGTCCGGAGAGAAGACAAAAGGATATACTAGATGTGTCAAGTGCTTGGACGACACCGATGAGGTACATCTGCCAAAGAACTTAAAGATATTTATATGGGACACTATAGGTTCCTACCTAAGGATCACCCTTACCGTAGGAATAGAAAAGATTTTGATGGGACTATTGAGAAACGCTTGCCTCCAAAATATCGAGACAGACCTGTGATACTTTGAGAAGTCAACAAACTGGAGGTTGTCCTTGGGAAGGGGGATAATGCAGTAACAACGCCTGATGGGAGCATCTGGAAGAAAAAATTGGTTTTCTGGAAACTACCTTACTGGCCAGTGCTGAGTGTACGCCACTATCTTGATCCCATACATATTACTAAAAACGTGTGCAATAACACGCTTAACACCATGATGGACATCGGGGGGGCATTAAAGGATTCACTAGCCACACATCTGGACATGCAACACTTGGGAATCAGGAAGAAGCTGCATCCCGTGGCGCTAGAGGATGGTCAGTTCGAACTTCCGGTTGCGTCGTGGACCTTGAAGAAAGGAAGAAAAGCGTGCGCTTATTTCTTTCTTCAATGAACTCAAAGTCCCGATGGGCTACTATGCGAATCCGAAGAGGCTAGTGAACATGAGAGAACTCAAGTTCAACTATGGCTGTATGAAGGCCCATGACTGTCATGTCATTATGACTCATCTACTCCCTGTTGCCCTGCGTGGTATCCTCCCCCCAAAGGTCGGTGCCCCAATCATAAAGATGTGCTCGTTCTTCAACGTGATCTCAAAAAAGGTCATTAATGTGTCCATGCTGGGCTAGCTATAGCGGGACATAGTTGAAACTCTCGTTAGGCTTGAGATGCATTTCTCCCCGACTTACTTTGATGTCTTAGTGCATCTGCTCGTTCATCTTGTTGACCAAATTAGAGCCCTTGGCCCAATGTACCTGCATCACATGTTCCCTTTTGAAAGGTTGATGAAAGTTTTTAAGAGGTATGTTAGAAACAGATTCAGACCAGAAGGGGGCATGGTTGATGGATGGTCAATGGAGGAGGCCATTGAGTTCTGCACATATTATGTGGACATCAATAGGGGCGGAGTTCTAGAATCTCGTCACGAGGGAAGACCAGGTGGCAAAGGAACGATCGAGGAGAAATCTATTAGAGTAGACGACCCCGTTTCTTTCAGATAGGCATAGTTTGTTGTTCTCCAGCAAGTAGAGGATGTGATGCCATACATTGACGAGCATAGGCAATCGCTGCAAATTTTGTATCCGAGCAGATCGTAGGCTTGGCTTGATCAAAAACAAAAGGAGAAATTTGTCAGATGGTTGCGATGTCGCTTGATTAGAACAACGTTGGGTAATCAGCTAGATATCTTAGCCAAGGGATATTCGAGTACATTACTTAAGTACCAAGGGTATGAGATCAATGGATTTACATTTTACACAAAAAGCAAGATGGAAAGAGCACATACCAAAACAGTGGTGTTCATTTCGATGCTCACGACAAAAACGGCAACGTGCAGGTGATGTACTATGGTTTCAAAGAGGAGATATGGGAGCTAGACTACGGTCGGTTGAAGGCAGCTGTTTTTCGCTGTCAGTGGGTCTAGCTCGAGGAAATCTCCACCAACAGAGAAGGGTTCACTACCGTTAATCTCCCCAAGACTGCATACAGAGACGACCCCTTCGTCCTTACAAAAGACATTATGCAAATCTTCTATGCAGGGAACAACAAGACAAAAGAAAAGCTAAAAGTAGTCCTGAAAAGGAAAAAGGAAGATTATCGGTATCGATAGAGTGACGGACGAAGAAGACTACAGAGGCAATCAGAAAATGCCTGCATTCGGGGCGAATGTACCCCTACTTATCCTTGAAGAGGGTGACGAACCTGCTTACGTCCGGCGTGATCACGATGAGGCCCTCATTGTTGGACCCGATGAAGATAGTTAGATTATTATTAACTATGTAATCATTATTCAGACGTTGTATCAGTAATTCGCACTGAATATCTAATTTATATTTTGTGAGCATCTCTATAATTAAATTATTGACTATGTAATCAAATATTGAGATGATGTTCACAAACACTATTATTTGATAATTATAGACCATTAATTAATTATCATAGAATTAAATAATCAAGACACAAATTTTTGTCTTATTTTAGAATAAAAACTAACTGCATTATACCTATTAATAAATAAAAAAAGAAAAGCAAAATAACCGAACTCCCTATCCTAGCTCAACGGTTAAGGCCGCACACTCTGTTCTCCGAGACCCGCGCTCGAATCCCAGGCGGGCCAAACTTTTTTGATTTTTCATTTATTATTTAGTAGTGCATTATGACGGGATAAAATAAAAAATAAAACAAATCTAACCGAACTCCCTACCCTAGCTCGGCAATTAAGGCAGTGCACTCTCGACCCCATGACCCACACTCGAATCCTAGACGGGCCAAACTTTTTTGATTTTTCATTAATTATTTAGTAGTGTGTTACGATGGGATAAAAGAAAACGTACAACTAATTCTAATGTAATCCCTATTCTAGCGCAGCGATTAAGGCTCCAAACTAAGAACCCCGGGACCTAGGTTTAAATCCTAGGCGCGTGAATTTTTTTATATTTTTTATAAAAAGGCTGCGACGAAAGGCAGCCAACTGTTGGGTGTCAGCATGACAGGGACCGTTACTATCGATTTTGGTTTAAAAACTGACAGTGGTACAAGCTATCACTGTCAGAAGGCTACTTCACTGTCGGTTTTTAAATCAAAACCGATAGTGATGTATAGATGCTCCTCATGGGCCTGCAGTGCTCCCGCTGACCACCATAGCAGGAGCACTGCTGCCACCTACCCGACAGCTTTACTTCAAAAAAATAAAAAAACCCTACCACGACTGTCAACCCCTATAAAATGGCCCTCGATCGGGAGCCTCTCAACAGCCAAGTCTTGCCACCCTCTTGCTGCTTATTTTTCTTTTCGTTCTCTCTTAGCTAGTATACACATCTATGGCCTCTCTGTGGGAGAAAGTCCTTCACATACAAATTTCAACAAGCATAGTCATCCGAAAGGATGGTGTAGACAAAAGGTACTCGAAGAATGTTTCTGAAGATAGAGCAACGCCGAAGCTTGGGGACGCCGCGACGTTGCCAGAGTCATCCTATTTGGTATGCTCTGGACTGTCTGACTAGAGCAGCATGGATTCATCGGTGCTCAGCAACCGTCTCGTGTGCTCTAGACTATCTGTCCAGAGAGGCATGGGTTCAACAGTGCCCAGCAACCTCTCCGTCCGTCTCCTGAAGGCGTAGCTCATCAGCGATCTCTGGCATTCTCTAACGACTATTTGACCCTAGTTGGGTGCTAGAACAATGCTTCTAAGATGGTTATCTTATAATATGTTTGTACACTTCGATTGTAACATTAACCTAGATGGAAATAGGTTTTTGTTATCGTATATTTAATTTTAGTGTCATGGCTTTGTTATCGTATATGTAATTTTATTTCAAGGTTTATGTTATATCGATGTTTTTCTCTTCAAATGGCAATGCATGTATGGATATTTTACATATATATATGGTGCCTTAATAATTAATTGTCTAGCGTTTTTTGGGTGGACGACGGTGTCGTTTTTTGTACCCATATATGAAATTATGCAATTGATACGAAATTTTTGGACATTATTTGAGCATTAAATAAAGATCACAGGATTACTATTTTTTCATAAGTAATGACCTTTATTGCTGCATGCATGCATGCATGGAAGTACGTGGTGTCAGCCACATCACTGTCGGTTTCATTACAAAACCAGCAGTGATGTACACCATCAATGTCAGTTTTGTTTTAAAATTGACAGTGATGTGTCTGCCCCCTATAAAAAGGAACTACCAGGAACATACACACGCACGCACCCTCACTTCACTATCATTTCTTAGTTTCACGTACTCTCACTTCTCACTCTTTTCACTCTACGTGATTTGGTCATGGCTCTTGGATATTTCATTGCAGGTATATATATGTTCTCCTCTCTCACATTGTAGCTATGTATATATGCAGCATCGATCTATATTTATTTAGTATGCGACATTTTACTTGGCATATTTTATATAATGCAATATATATTTCTATTCATATTTCTTGAATTTTATTAGGTACAATGCAATATATATATTCTCCTCTTCCATATTCTAGCTATGTATATATATGCATCGATCTATATTTATTTAGATTGCTACATTTTACTTGGCACATTTTATATAATGAAATATATATTTATAGTCATATTTCTTGAATTTTATTAGGTGGGATGAACGGACCTCCCCCACCACAAGAACCAGGTTTTCACCCTAGTGATGATCCATTCGATCTAGATATGGCCATTTCAAACCACCCTATTACAGCTATCGTATGAAATATTTTTCAACGTCTTATTTTTGGATGCTAATTAATTAATAATTGTAGTTTAAATTCCATAATAAGTGTTGTTTCGTAATATGTATGGACTCATTCAAATAATATCATTGTTGCATATGTCACAGACGATAGCCTCGATAGAGTGGCTGCAAGCAGCACTTAGCTTGCTCATGGTGTCGGACATCGTTGAGAACACGGCATCTGCTGATGATGGTCAAACTTGACGTGTGAACTAAGTTTCTACATCCCTTCGAGGCTACCATTAGGGCATCAAAAATTTATTCGGCGGACGAGATCACAAATGCCTAGCAGGAGAAGCGCCCAGTTCTCTGTCGTGCACAACTATTTGGTGGCACTTCAGCACATTTGCTATCAGGTGCCTGATTTCTCGCACTTCAAGATAGAAGCTTTGCGTGCTGGTGATGTCCCCATTCTGCAAGTAAGCGAATACTGGGTGAGCTACAACCAAATGGATGTGGTAAAGTTGACATCACTGATACCTGAGTCATGGTTATTTATTATTGTTATTGTAATAACCATCTCTCATTTTTTTGTTTTACCCGCTTGTAGGTGGTGCTCCATGACCGTACCTATGCTGCATTGGGCTTGTCAGCCATTCTAGACCAAGCTACGGAGAGACTCAAATATGACTAGGAGTACTATACTGGGAACCTCGGCCAGCACACTACTGTAGGATGCTAGTTCTACATAAGATTTACTAACGGGGCCAATGGTCGTTCAGTAGGTTACATCTATGGACGACATATCACCGATCTTTTGAGGCACGAGAGAGTGCAATTGTACGTGCATTGGCCTTCATCGATAGTTGTGGTTACAGAATCGGTGACATCAAATACCATGCTTGGATGCAAATGTATGGTGTTGTGCGTCCACCCCTCATTAGTGTTTGTTTCTGTTTAATTTGCAGGATTTAAGTTTAATTCAACTTGTGTTTGTCATGTAATTCATGTGTTGTCAAACAAGAACTCTAAATTCTGGTGTCGTAGTGGTCTCAAACTTTTTCTCAGGCTTGCACGTGCCACGGGTGAATGAAACACCAAGTTTGGAATTTTTCTAAGATGGTTTGGTACTTTCTCTGGTTTAATTGAATTTCCGTGCGACGTCACCTATTAATTAGAGGTTGAACTGAGCCTACCTCCGAAATGATCCAGAATGGTGCCAAACTTTTCCATGAGATCTTATGTGCCCTAGGGACCAATTTTTTGTCAAGGTGGATGCAAAATTCTATTATGCCTAACATGTAATTGGGCCTCTTTTGTCCCGTTTAGCACAAAGAAAAATATAATAATAAAGAAAATGATCAGAAAAATCTAAGATCTTGTGTGGGGCCATAATTTAGGTGTACATGCTTGAAAAAAAAATTCAAGCCATTTGGACATAGGCGGTACATACCTGCTTCACAAACCTATAGAAGTCGTCTCATGTTACAATGCCTAAACACCTAGGTTCTCAAGGTTTTTATGGTTCACATGCATTCTAGTGTCGTATTGGTCTCAAACTTTTTCTCAAGCTTGCACGTGCCACAGGTGAAGAAATGACCAAGTTTCAGATTTTTTTAGATGGTTTGGTACTTTCTGTAGTTTAATTGAATTTCCGCGCAACGTCACCGATTAATTAGAGGTTGAACTGAGCCTATCCCCAAAATGATCCGAAATGGTGCCAAACTTTTTCAGAGGGTATCATGTGCCCTAGGGACCAATTTTTGGTCGAGATGGATGCAAAATTCTAGTGTGTTCAACATGTAATTGGGTCTCTTTTGCCCCGTTAAGCACAAAGAAAAACATAATAATAAACCAAATGATCAGAAAGACCTAAGATCTTGTGTGGGGCCATAATTTGGGTGTACATGCTTGCAAAAACAATTCAAGCCATTTTGACATAGGCGATACATACCTGCTTCACAAACATATAGAGAGCCGTCTCACGTTACAATGACTAAACACCTAGGTTCCCAAGGTTTCTATGATTCATATGCATTCTGGTGTCGTATTAGTCTCAAACTTTTTCTTAGGCTTGCACGTGCCACGGGTGAAGGAACGACCAAGTTTGGGATTTTTCTGAGATAGTTTGGTACTTTCTGCTGTTTAATTAAATTTCCACGCGACGTCACCAATTAATTAGATGTTGAACTAAGCCTACCCCTGAAATGATCCGTAATGGTGCAAACTTTTCCACAGGGTATCATGTGCCCTAGGGACCAATTTTTGGTCGAGGTGGATGCAAAATTCTAGTGTGTCCAACATGTAATTGGGCCTCTTTTGTCCCGTCTAGCACAAAGAAAAATATAATAATAAACAAAATGATCAGAAAAAACTAAGATCTTGTGTGGGGCCACAATTTGGATGTACATGCTTGCAAAAGAAATTTCAAGCCATTTGAACATAGATGCAATAGGAATATAAATGTGTGAATTTATTCAGTTTAAAAAAGAAAAAAATATATATAATCATCACTGTCGGTTTAAAAAAACTAGCAGTGATAGGCAGAAACTGACAGTAATGACAACTACCACTGTTGGTTTCATTTTGAAAACTGATAGTGATAGATATATTTTTTTAAAAAATCAAAAAATTATGCCCCACACGGGGTATGAACTAGGGTCTCGGGCTCCAGAGTGTAGTGACTTAACCGCTGCGCTAGGATAGTAATTGTGTTAGGCTTAGTTTTTTATTTAGTTATAGTGTAGTTAGTTTATATTAAAAAAACAAAATTAAAAAAATTTGCCCCGCCTGGGGTTCGAACCCAGGTCTCAGGCTCCATAGAGTACAACCTTGACCGCTGCGCTAGTTATGTAATTACATTAGGAGTAGTTTTTTTATTTATTTATACATAGTGCATTTAGGTGATTCAAAATTAAAGAAAAAAACAAAAAGTTTGGCCAGCCTGGGATTCGAATGCGGGACGCGAGGTCGTGAGTGTACGGCCCTAACCGCTACGCTAGGATAGGGAATTCGTTAGCTTAGGTTATTTTTATCTTTTTAACATTTCGCTCCAACCGACTGTGGTAGTGCACATCACTACCGGGATGGATTTGGCACCGACAGTGATGCTATATCATCACTGTCAGTTTGCCTCTGGAACCGGCAGTGATGTGCCATGAGTATATAAGCTAGTGGCGTGGGCTGAAATTTTTCTAAGTCATTTGAAGTCCACACCATCCATTCCTCCAAGCCGACAGAGCACCGTCGCCCCACGTGCCACCGTCCGTAGCCCGAACGCCCTCCCCTTCTTCAACGCCGACATCCGCACATCCCTGTGCGGCCCGCGCCAGCGAGGAAGACCCATGATGTCATCCTCCGCCCTAGCGTCCCCCACCCCATGGTCCTCCATCCCGGCATACCCAACCCCGCGGTCGTCCACGCCGGTGTCCCCCACCCCACGGTCCTCCACGCTGACGTCCCCCACCCCCGGTCCCCCACGCCCCCTCCCACCCCTCCCACAGCTTGGATTTGAAGGAGCACGCGGACAGCGGCGTCACCATGCTACACGGTGAGCGCCTCCCTCACTGCGCCCCTTAGGTGTTCGACGGTTTGCCGCTAACCATCACTGTCGTCCCAGCCACGCCCACGCCGTCGTCTTCCTCCACGATGATGAAGCTCCATCGCCACCCGCGCTGCCGTCCGTAGCCGTCGCGCCATCCTTTTCTTCAACGCGCGACGCTGTCCCTGGCATGCCAACGGTCTCGTCTTCCTCGACGCCACCAGAGCACCGCCACCGCCTGCGCCCTCATCTTTCTCGACGTGAGAAGAGCAAGGTCACCATCACTTCGGACGGGCTCTTCTCCACGAGGTAAATGAGGCTAACCTGCTTCACCGTGCACTGCGTACTGTTACTATCTGGCATTTGGACGGGCTCTATTGTGTGTATTCATGAATTGCTAATTTGCTAGGTTGTAGAATCTTCCAAAAATTCCTAGCAAATGAACAAATTAATTAAAGTTCCTGATAAATAGCAAATTAACATAGCACGGCAGCACCTATACACGGATCTTTTCAATGCAAAGGTATTAGAAAAGGAATAAACAAAGTAGTCTAGAGAAAAATATTTAACATAGGTCACTTACTAGCTGATTCACTAGAAGACTGTCGAACTTGGCCCCTTCATATTTTGTTTCCTATGTCTTTTATGTACTGGCAATTACCATAATACTTTCATGTCCAATATGCATGGGATGAAGCCTAGCTAAAAGTGTTGCAAATTGAAATTTGAATATTTGAATATAGTCTACAACTTTGCTCGATACACTAAACTTAGTCTACAACATGTTTGAATGACATAGCACTATCAACCTAATTTGGTTAAATGTATAGGCAACCATGGCATGGTATGTAGTGCATGTTGGTCGGGTGCCTGGGATCTACCTTACCTAGGAAGGTTGCTATGCTCAAGTCAATCAATACCCAGGTAATTGTTACAAAAAATACAACAGAGAACATGAAGCTTTGAGGGCCTACTATGGTCTAATGAGTGTAAACCATGGCCATCCGCCGGCACTGGAGATTGAAGAGGAGCCACCCGCTGGAGATATGAAGATTAGGAGAATTGTTCCTTGGTCTTGGAAAGATGCCATGCTTTTATTTATGGATATGGTCATTGCTTTTCTTATTTGGAAGTTAATGTAGGCTTTGTTTTGTAGAATAGTAGGTGGACTTTGTTGTATGGAGCCAATCAAACAATGCATTTGTTCTACGTGAACTGTATGTGGACTTATTATTAGACTTTGCATTAAATCTTATTAGTTGGGTAATATATATATGCACAAATGCTACTACTAGTTGTACGTAGCCAAAACTGACCATGATCATGTCACAGCCATGACTCGTCGTCGCCCATTAACCCGTTGCCCAAGAACCGATAGGCAATAAGAAGTGGCTGATATCGGTGGGATGGGAGAGCCGCATGATCTGATAAACGGTGGCGGTAACAATCAGGACGGTGAGAACGAGGTACCATGGACCCCTACCACTCTTCTCCAGCTGGATCAAGATGACCAGGTAACTTAGGTATCATGTGACTAGGTAGCCACACACGCTAATTAATTGAGAGTCTATTAGCTTACGTGGTGTCTCTAGCAGGAGGTTTAGCCGACCGAGCAGCTAGATGGTTCGGGTAGCAGCAAGGCCATAACCAAGCGAGGCATGTCATAGCTTCCTACTAGTAGGAATGCACACTTGCACATCACTGAGTTTGACCAAGTCGGGGAGCCACTCGCACCAAAAAAAGCTATGGCCAAATACAAGACTGTCATCGGGGCACTTGTAAGGGACTACATCCCGATTAAGTACAGGAAGTGGATTGGAAAAGATAATGACCTATGGATGGTTCCTGAAAGTGAGAAGGATGACATATGGGAGAAATAGATCCCACAGTATTTTACTTTCTCACAGGACTATGACAAGGAGCAAGTCAAGAAAAAACAAAAGAAATCATGGGGACATGCTTCAAGACTTTCAAGGGGACATTGTACAAGAAATTTATCCTCAAGGATAAACAGCCAAATTAGGATGGTGGAGAGTACTCCAAGCAGAAGGACTTATGGTAGGAATTCAAGCAATATAGGCAATCCGAGGAGTACTTGGAACTGAGCAAGAAGAATAAGAACTCGCTTAAAGCGACGAATCCTCATAAACTCGGCTCTCGTGGCTACGCCAATAAGATGGATGAATTTGAAAGTGAACTTAAGGAGGTGGAATGCCTTGGTGTTGAGCCAGAGACTGCCAATTGGGAGCCCAGGTCGATATATTTCTGTATGGCAAGGGGGGTACACCATGGCCTGGATGGGAGCTTTAGCTCAACAAATCAAGCCATGAGCAGCCCCATCCAGATGATCATTGAGGTAAATGATGAGGTGAGGAAAGGGACCCACACTACTAATAGGAAGAGTGACGCGCTCACCCAAGCACTCGAAAACAAGGAGCACCCTAGTCGCACTAGAGGAGTCGGTCTTGTTCCTTGGAAAATAGCATTCGAGGAAGAATCTTCTACTTATCGGAGCCGCTCGAGGGGTAGAGCGGCACAAGAGGTAGAGTATATGAGGGTTCTAAAAGAGATGGAAGACAAATTCGAAAAACATATTAATGAGAGGGTTCAAGAAAAAGTCAATGTACTTATGGCATCCATGGGATCAGGAGTAGTACCACAAGAATCTATTCCGACTAGCTTTAGCCCACAGTTTAGGGGTCACAACAGCTGTGGATCGACCCCACTCGACGATGTCAGGCTGTACATCCGTCAGCAATGGACAACTGACAAGGTGGCGGTCGGTCAGGCCTGGCCTGCGGGAGACGGAACCATTAATGGCCACCCAATTCCAATGATGTATGCCCATGTCAGTATTGATACTATACTTGATAAGAAGTATAACAAGATACACATTGATTACCCCGCACAGGAAGATAGGCAATGCCTTGTTCAAAACAAGGGAGCTCATGTGGCCTGGTGCAAGCGCTTCATTAAGCTTGATCACCAGTTGTCTTCGGATGATGATGAGGACGACGATGAATCTTCACCGCCTAGAGATGACCACTCACCATCTCCCAACAGAGGAGATCACTCTACCTTCCCTGCTTCCTTGCCATCACCCCCGAGAAGACAGAAGTCTCCTTCTCTTCCTCCTCATCCTCCATCTTCATCAGCCCCAACAAAAGAGAAGACTCCTCCTCCCCCCCCTTCATCAGCCCCGAGAAAACATAATTCTCGTCCTCCTCCACAACAGCCCAAAACAAGATCTAAGGCATCCTCGCAGTCGCAGAAAAGGTCCTCGGATTCAATCGCTAATGCTCCCAAAGTGGACCAACAAAAAAAGAAAAGGATGATGAGTGGTAGCGTTAAAACTTGATGAACCAACAAAAGCCAGAAGTAGCCTCCAAGGAAGACAAAGTTAGATTCTAGAATCTATTTGCCTCACTGCCCAAGTGGAGGGTGCAGTCCGAATTCAATAGGCAAACAGAGAGTAAGCTCAATCAATTAAGAGTCGAAGAAATACACCATGAAGATCAAAGGAAGATAAACAAGATTGTCGAAGACAACCCTAGATTAACCAGGGATGATGCCGCAAACATCTATTATGATTCACTATATGAGACGGCAAGACCGGCAATGTAGTTTCAAAGAGGCAATTTCTTGGTGGACGAGGAGTATAAAAATTTGACAACATATATGTGTGACTTGCATGATTATTACACGGCCCAAGCACTTGAGATGGGGCAGACGGGTTTCGAATATATTATCCGCCCGCCGCATGTTTTCCATTATCCTAATGAAGAGAAGCACTTTGTCTGTTGGGATCACTTGTTTAAGCTATTCCAGAGACATGATCTCGATACACAAATGTTGACGCTGTGGACTATGTAAGTACCCTACTCACACGATATTATAATTAACTACTCTCTCGATACATAAATAGTTAACGACTGCACATTCCCCCTGAATTATACAGGTGTGTAGCAAAACATTGCTTCAAAACAAAGTACGCTCATATGTCTTTCCTGGACCCTGAGCTAGTCAACGAGAGAACACGCGGAGGCATGCATGGAAATAAAGTGGAAGATCTAACGAAGACACTGATTGCCATTTTTGAAAATTTCAAGATGAGTAATAAAACCAAAATACTTCTAGCCTACAACTGCGAGTATGTGTTCTCTGCTCTTATTTTTATGCTTGTTTTTTTGTAGTTATGATTATTCGTTAACTAGGGTTTTGTGATTGCAGCAACCATTTCATCTTCATTGTTGTCGATATTAAAAGAAATCGTATCAATGTGCGGGACTCAAAGAAAAAGCCACTTTCTTTGCTCGATCCCCTAGTCTAAGTGCTTAATACGTAAGCGAACCTAATAACATATTATTTTCTAATTGCACATAGTACATTCTAATGTTGCCCCTTTTTCACACTTTATAATGTGGCACAGTGTCTAGGCAAGAATGGTCGGTGGGACGAATGTCCCGTTCTAGGTTGCACCAATGCAATTGGAGACCCTAGACCAGCCGGCGAGAAACAATGAATGCAGGTTCTATGTAATATGGGCAATGCTTCGCTACCCCGGCATAAAATTGGAGGCGGCAGATTATTTGGTGTGTATAATCCCCATTTCATTTATATCTGTTAATTCAACAAAATGATCTACTTATTTCTCTAACATTTCTGCCTTCAAAACTGTTTTTTTTAATGACAGCGTAAGAAATTTAAACACAATAGGCTATTAGAAATGGAAGTCATAGCACTGTAATCGGAGCTAGTAGCCTTCATCGTATCGGAGTGCTTGGAAAAAAGGAACATTCTCCATTGCACAGTCCATAAGTACAAGGCGCACTATGGGCCAGAGCGGCTCGCTAGACTATTGTAATTTCTTTTTTTATTTCAAGGGATCGAGAGCTTCATAAGTATATTTGAACTATAACCGTAACATTTGTAATGTTTAATGTTGATGGACCTATCGTCTACGTAGCGAATATAAAGCGAAACTCGATTCAAAAAATAAATTATATAAAACAATAAAATGCAAAAAAGAGACACTGCCGGCTAGTACCAAGCCGACAGTGATGGCTTCAACAACATTGTCGGTTTGAGCTACGAGCGGGCAGTGTTGCTAAACCTGTCACTGTCGGTTTGCATGTCAAGCCGGCAGTGACATCTTGAGAAACACTGTCGGTCCAAAGCTCAAGCCGGCAGTGTTGGCTTGAGCATCACTGCCGGCTCGAGCCACAAGCCGACAGTGTTGGCTTGAGCATCACTGTCGCCTCGATCCACAAGCTGGTAGTGTTGGTTTGAGCATCACTGTCGGCTCGAGCCATAAGCCGGCAGTGTTGGCTTGAGCATCATTGTCGGCTCGTGCCACAAGCCGGCAGTGTTGGATCAACTGACACTGCTGGGTGGTGCCAGGAACCGACAGTCTTGCCAGCACATCACTGACGGTTTTGAGTACCGGCAGTGATATGAACCACACATCACTGCCGGTATGCCACTGCCGGTTCAAAATCCAGCAGTGAAGGGGGATTTTGAACCGACAGTGATGTCCTGATCTGGGGTAGTGTGTGCTCTGTGTGGCAAGTCTACTCAGCCCCGAGGAGTATGGCTAAGCCAGTTTTTAGAATCAGCTTAGCCGGTATTGCTGTTTCGAGACTGGGTTGTGTCCAACTTGGTCCTAGCTTGTTTTTTTATCTTGGGAACCATCAAACATGTAGACTGTGATCTAGAGATATTTTCTGTTAGGATAAGATCACCCCCTCTATATATATAAGAGGATCACGACAGATTAAGAAATCCAACATCTAATCGTCAAAAAGCACATTTATTACTCCTTTTGCCCTAACTTTTCTTGCCTATGTTGTTCATCACGTCTCTCGACTAGATTTGGCGATGTTCTACGTGGCCTTGCTAAACCTAGAACAACCTCATTGCGCCCCTTCCCAACAGGTCTTCCTGAAAAAGTGTTCAAGACTCTATCAAGCAAAGAATGGGCAACAAATCAGCTTGACCGGTTTGCTGGTCGATCTTGCTATTTCTATCAGGTGTGCGACCTCGGTCATGCTAGCCCTTGCTAGTGTGTGACCAATTCAGCATCAATGCGCTTTTTGATGACTCTGCTTGGGAAGAAGCTAGAAAAGAAACCAATCTACTAGCAACATGTCAGACGATGACAAGAAGGCGATTGATCACAGTGAACCTACATATTCGGGCAACATCACCTCATCGGCGTTGATCGAGGAACTTTTCGATGATCTTAGCCAAAAGATTCAATCCAAGCTCACTGCCAATTTAGAAGCAAGCCCACTGCACCAGAGGTAACGTCACTCAATACTGTGAGCCCATCTTTGGCGAGCCCACTACACCAGGTAAAAGATAATGAAGAGGTTGAAGATCCTTTCCCTACTCATGCTAATTATGCTAAGATGTTGCAAGATCATAGGACAGTAACTAATAATGATCTTATGACTATTGTTAATATGATCATGTCGTGTTTTGATAGATTAGATGGTAAGAAAGTCGATTGTGTTGATGCATCTACTAGAGAATTAGCTTCTAAACAACCTCAATATGGCATGCCTTACAATTTTTATGAGAATTAAAGCATGTATGCAGCGGCTAACCAAGCCAAATGGGCCACTTTGGCAACTAAAACTGCTAAGGCCAATTTAGGTGGGGTTAGCACAACTGTGCCAATGATCACTTTTGCTCCGAATTTGGCTCGTAACAAGCAAACCGTAATGGACCAGCAGTGAATCAATCTTTGGCGGGGTACAATATGGTTCTTCCCAACCAAACGAAGTCACCGAGTATGACCCCTACGCTTAGTGGTTGTAACACCCCCAGGCCCCACAAAAAGCTAAGAATGGCACTAAACGTCCCTTCCCTCAAGCTGGAGTACAAGACTCAGCAGCAAACACGATAAATACAATAGAACACAGAAGCAACAAGAAAAATAAAACCATGATTAAGAAAGGTTCCACCTTAGTTAATATTATTAAACCATGAAGCATCATCGTGACTGATAAACTAAGTTTATTACAACAAGCTAAAAGTATTATTATATCGCTAAAGCATGGGCAAAGTAGTGATGAAATGCAACTAATTCCATCCCTTCAAGAAAAGCTTTAAGTACCTAGATTGAGTAATTCAAGGGTGAGATGAAACATCTTAGCAAGCACATTTGTTTTGACAAGCTATTTAAACCACAAATTGAATTAAACAACAATTAAACATAGACTTCCACTTAGAATAAACAAGACATAATTTCAACATAAAATGAGTGACTTCCAATTTGGAACATAGCCAGATGATAGAGATTTATAATAACAAGGACATATCACTTCAATATACTATGTGAATGCATAGAAAACACTGACCAAAAGATGTGCTCTTCTTCAAGAAAAGATTGAAATTTAAATCATGGCAGTTCATGTGGTCCTGTTCAGTAACAACTATGATAATTGAAATGGTGTTGCAGTAGTATAAAAATCAACTACCATGGTTGTATAGAAGCACACTTTTGGCACCCCTAGTTGTCTAGAACAAATTAGAGAGAGATGCGCTTGCCTTGGGTTTATATACTTGTATCATGAGAGGTGCATATATGGGAGAATTTTAGTTAAAGTAATTGTTTTTTCATTTGGGGGGGGGGCATTTGCACCCACTAAGCACATTGTAGCTTTACCCTTGCAGACACACATACATGTTGTGTCTCTAGTGACAACTGAGGGGGGGAGGGATGGTAAAATATAAAGTTGTGTCTATGGAAATTATAAAGTTGTCAATTAATTTAGAAAAAGAAGAGAGCAAATAAGTTAGGGTTGAGCATGCCCTTAATATACTTGTGGAGGCTCCTGTTAGGGAGGTACTTGGAGCAAATCAGTAACTGACTATTTGCGTCATTCTTTTGTACATTGTAGGCATATCCTAGAAACCGCAATATATTTTTGTGTGTGGCCTCATCCATACACATACACCTAACCTCATAATTGAAATCCCTCGATTGAATCTGATAGTGTTTGTCAATGTTTTCTACATTAGTTATGACAATCAGGTAACTTTAGAGCGGAGGCAACTCAAGATTACATTTGCTTGTTAGGAGTGGTGGAGACAAGGGGCAGGGGGCAATATCCCCCTAAGTTATTTTTCACTAGGAAAAATAAATTTAACTATTTTGAAAAAAAATACTTCACCCACCCATCTTCTCTCCCCGTCACAAGGAAAAAAACGTATTTCTGGCTCTGCCCCTACTTATTAGTTATCACCTTGTATACTGTTGCGTATCCTCCTCTGCCAATTTCTTCATCTTCAAAGAAATTTCCTGCTATGCCCTCCAACAGTGATAGAGGAAGACATATGGGCTGCAGACTTTCATCATGTAATGCCTGCTCTAGTGTCTCCATGGTACGACGGTTGTCTTTCTCATAGGCCATCTAAGAATGTAGGACTTGGTTGCTTGTGATAAACATTGGAACAGTTCAATTTAGCATTAAATAAAATGATTCTAGAGACAATTGTGCAATATAGCTGCACCAGATGTGGAACTCAAAGATGGGCATTTTAATAGTTTCTTTGCAGTTTCTATTTTTCACATCTTTTTTATATATTAAAAGAACTAACAAATTATGACATGAGCTCCAAATATCACCAAATATATATACCATGATACTACGACAAAAAAATATCTTTTAATAAGCATTTGATGAAAAAACTAATTTTTGAATGTGACATGACACGGTTAAGTTACAGCCCCACCGGATGATCCGCGAGTGTCACACAAACACACTAGACCATATAGTGAAGTCTAGTAGCATGGCCAAGCCAAATTGAGTTAGAGCACAGTGCCATAAGATGGTTGTTGACAGTAGTTAACAACCATTATAAACCGTCAATATAACATGCATAATGGCATAAATATAATCATCAACGAAGGTTTAGGGGTTTAAACTAACAAATTCCACGAGTTTTGGTGAATCTGTATATTTTTAGGGTTTATCTAGAAAACCATCTAGGTGGACCTAGATATCAGACTTAATCGCGCTTATTCACAGCGAAACGAACCCTACAAGGTTCTAGAACACTCGAGAGGGCTCCACACCGAAGCGGAGGGTGAGGCGCCGCCAGGTGGGGCCTGCAGGCCGGCTGACCCCTGGGGCCCATCTATCAACCCCTGTTGCTATGTTGGTTCTCCACCGCCTCCTAGATTGCATCTACGCCGTTTATTCAAGTCGGTTTGATCCAAGGGCTTAGGATTGACGCTCCGACCTATATATACCAGCCCTTGCCACCCCCCTAAGGCATAAGTCATTTGAGAAGATAGAAACCCTAATCATCCTCAGAGCTCTACCATATTCTAGGGCATAGATAGTTAGGCTAGGTCTAGAGGGAGGCAAGCAGGCTTCGCTTGGATTCTTGATCTTATCAAGAGCGTGGTTTGGTATAATCTTTGTACCCCTCTCTTTTGTATCTCTCATTACTTTTATATGTATGCTACAATTGTTATGACATTCATCTTTATATTTATCATATTCCTAGTTATAATGTTTATCGTCTACTTTGATTATATGCTTAGTATAGTTAGATTATCAACATGTTTATGCATAAGTTCGTATAGCGCTTGCTCCAAAGTACAAGGGGTGAGTGGTCGACATTGTGTAAGTGTGGTGCTTATACGCTGTTTACCTGTGGATACACCCTATATTCCGGACCATGTGGTAGATCGTGTATGTGACACTCCCATTGAGTCCTTTATAGTCCACTCCCCAAATATAGGTCTACAAGTAGGATCTAGTTACGAAGAAAGACAAGCTCTGTTCTTAATCTTCCTTAGTAATATCCCTTATGTGTAGATATGAAGTTGATCTTAGCCATAATTACTAAGTATAATTGCACTAATCAATGTATGCTTTGACTTGTAATTAAGAATGACTTAGGAATTATTCCTCTAATATTCTACTTAACCATGCTAATGCCATAGAAAGGAGTACTCTGAGTGATCAATGATTAGTTATTATGCACTATTCATATATACATTTACCTCTTGACTTACCCCTATTGTGAGTAGAATATTGGTTATGGTTTACTTCTCCATCAATAGTATAAGTTATCAATACATGTCATACCAGACCTTCCCTGTGGTAAAAAAATATAAATAACGATACCTAGAATACTCCCGGGTGAAGTGCTACAATGGTATAATTATCTGTGCGCTTGCAGATTACTTTCATTCATATATATCTATATATTCTTCCAAGTCACATAAAATAATAAAGGACTACTTTAGTGGTAATACTATGTAGTACCAACAAGCATCTCTGGCATCATCACTAGGGATGGCAACCTGGTAAAGTAATGTTAAGAGATGTAGGCATACATTAGGTGACTATTAAAACAAGTGTCAAGTTAATAAATACCAACAATTATCCATCAAGATGGTCCAATCATCTGGTGCATATTTATTGCTCGTTTTGATTCCAATCTTGTTCAATTCAACTTCCTTGAGATCCTTGACTTAAAATTTATCCAATGAGGCTAATCTTGAGATGATTCAGGAGAATGTACCATGTGTGCATCTAAGATCCCTCAACTTAACTCCCATCAAGATACTAGTCTTGGAACCCTATAGTGTCCTTAATCTATGTGAAAATCCTTGCAACCATACTCAAAATCTCCTCCAATGCCAAGAACACCATGTATCCGCAGTGTGACTAATTAAATGTGAAATATCTGCTATAAAACACACATTAGCCACAAGCACTTTCAAAAACCCCAAATCCAAAATAAGGTTGTAGATGTGTTCAAACATTGGTTCAGTCCTAGCAACAAGAGCATATGTAATTGGGTTGAAGTTGATGTCGATCTCGATGATGATGTAGTCGACAAGCTCGTTATCATCAAGCAATTGGTCAATAGTTGGATCTGGGCCTTGGAAACATTTACTTAATATGACACTATCACTTTGTTTCGAATCGATATATATAGATCATCATTAATAGATGCATCATGTATGATATGGTATGGAGTATGAACCATGCATCGATGTATGGTATAGTACCTTACTGTATTCTTATATTTGTATATGTTAGTATGTATTAATCTATTTTTGGATTTAAGGCTTATGGATGAATTGTATTTGCATTATTCCTATTCCTAAGTTTTAGATAAATGTATGAATTATATTTTCGGTTATTTTTATTGCTTGGCTCGCGTGATAAACGAGCTAGCTCGAGCTTGTAAATGAGCCATGGTGAGCTGGACTTTGGGTTTGTTAAGATAATAAGCTGAGCCAGCTTGTAAATGAGCCATGGTGAGCTGGACTTTGGGTTTGTTAAGATAATAAGCTGAGCCGAGATATATATAGCCCTATTTATGATGAGTACGTGACTTTGATCGCATTCTAAAATTGTGGTGTTGTTTCTTTTGAAGCAAGTTGAGCAAGCACATCCTTGATAGATAGCCAGAGAGGTGAGAAATCCCAAGACCTGCTAGTCAAAAGCGTACCACTTCTCGTACACGCGGGATTCGGCACCTTGGCCGACTTGTCGTTGACCATGTTTGAATTTATATGGATAAAATTCCCTAAATCCATATGAAGAAATTCTAATAAATCTCAAAGGCCCAATATATGTGTTCCCTAATGGGCTTTATTGTTTAAGCCCATGAGTAGAAGTGGAAGGTGCAACATCAATTAGTACCATATTGCTAGTTGATGTTGAGGTAGGGAGTTCTTCTCCCTATATATATGTACCAATCCTCCTAGGAAAAGAAACAACAATAATAGAACTATCATTGGAAGTTCCTAGTTTGGAAAATCCTACGATAGTCAATTACTGTTTTCCATTTCTCACTGTTGTGCTGCCTTCTAAGTTTCCCCGTCCCGATCCTCTGCGCGCATGGAGAGTTGGGAGAGCAGGCCTCCAGAACCGTCGTCTGTATCTATGACACCTGCTCGGGTGTGCAGGCGATCAGGTTTTTGGGGAGTGTCTTCGCGACTGCTAGCTTCTTCCTGGTGACTCTCAACATCTTCTTCTTCCTTGGATCATCTACTTCCCGGAGGACGTTTGAGGGACTACACTGCGAACATCGTCCTGCATCGACTGTGGTCCGCGACATCGAGCAATGCACTATGTCGACTAGTGTGCGTGGAGCCGCCGGTGCCTTGAGCATGGGTCCCTCCATTGGGTATAGCTCTATTCTTGAATTTGTTAAATTCAATATCTTTTCCACTATGATATGTATGTTGTTCATGTTCATATCTGCTACTAGTGTAAGTAGTAATATCACACACGTGCACATACATGTTGTCACCAATTTGCTATGGATTTTCTAGATTAAATTAAACATGAAAATGCCTAAATTTCTAACAATCAAAAACCTGATATTAGGCAATTTTCTATTAGTGGTTTTGCTGCTGCATTGAAGCCAGATGATTTCGATGGCACAAACTATAAGAGATGGCGTGCTAAGATGGTCCTATGATTGACTGCTATGAATTGCTATCACGCCGCATAGGGGAAGCCCGAACAGTTTACTACTGAGGAGCAAAGGTTCGTGGCTGCCGATAACCTATTTTGAGGTGCCGTGATTAGTGCTCTTCATAGCAAATACGAGGAAAACTACATAATATGCACAACAAGCAAAGAATTATGGGATGCACTTGACACTCAGTTCGGTGTTTCTGATGCTGGTAGCGAGCTATACATCATGGAGCAGTTGTATAACTACAAAATGGTTGATAATCGTTCGGTAGTGGAACAAGCTCATGAGATACAGGCACTGGCTAAGGAACTCGAACAGTTTCCATGTGTGTTACTTGATGAGTTTGTGGCCGATGGTATTATCGCTAAGCTACCACCTTCTTAGAGGGATTTTGCTACTTCTCTAAAGCACATGAGACAAGAGTTTAGCGCTATCTTGATGTTGAGGAGAGGGCGAGAGCAAAAGACAACCATGGAAAAAGAGTTGAGACTTCTGCTGCCAATGTGGTGCAGAGGAAAAACAACAATGCATCTCGTAATAAAAAGAAGAAGAACAAGCAGGAGAACTGCTTGAAGCCTAAGCAAAGAACCAATTTTAAGAAGAAAAAGAACAAAGATGGTGATTGCTTTGTTTGCAGGAGCAAAGAGCATTGGGCAAGTGTGTGTCCAGACCGCAAATTCAAGCAAGAAAAGAAGGCCGCAAACATGGTTGTTAGCGAGATGGAAGGAGGAACATCTGGGTATGGAAATTCTTTACCTACTGTTCTTTCAGTCTATCATTCGTCTGAGTGGTGGATGGACACAGGGGCTAACATAAATGTGTGTGCTGATGCTTTATTGTTTTCTTCTTATTAGGTTGGCGGGACTGGAGCCTTGCTGATGGGGAATGGATCCCATGCGCGTGTTCTTGATGTTGGTACGGTCATTCTAAAGTTCACTTTGGAAAAGACGGTGCTGTTGAAGAACGTGCAGCATGTCCTCGCCATCAAAAATAATATAGTTAGTGGCTCTCAATTATGTCGAGATGGTTATAAAATTGTCTTTGAGTCAAATAAATGCATACTATCAAAGTATGGGATATTTGTTGGTAAAGGTTATGATTGCGGAGGCTTGTTCCGCTTATCTTTGCATGATGATGCGTGTAATAAGGTTGTGAACAACGCTATTATCCCTGATGAGTCATTACTTTATCATGTTAATTATGGTTGTCTATCACGGCTAGCAAATCTAAATTTAATCTTGAAATTTAATTTAGTCAAAGGTTCTAAGTACCATGTATGTGTGCAATCTAAACAACCTCACAAGGCTGCGGAGGAGCGGAACTTGGCGCCATTAGAACTAGTTCATTCCGATCTGTGCGAGATGAATGGTGAGTTCCTGTTCACTTGTCTTATGAGTAGTACTTTTTCAATGAAGGAATAGTGCTTTTCTCTCACAACAAATCAGCGAACAGTACTTTTTAGCTTGTCTTTTCAGCAAAGCGAACAGACCTATGACATTTATAGATGATTGTACTAGATTTTGCTATGTGTGCTTGCTAAAATCAAAAGATAAAGTGTTGCATTATTTTAAGACCTATAAAGCTGAAGTAGAAAATCAACTTGAGAGAAAAATTAAACGGTTAAGGTCTGACCGTGGTGGAGAATACTTTTCAAGTGAGTTTTCTAAATTCTGCATAGAACATGGAATTATTCATGAGAGGACACCGCCATACTCACCATAATCCAATGGGGTTGCCGAAAGAAAGAATTGCACTTTAACTGAGTTGGTTAACACTATGTTGGAGACACCAGGACTATCTAAGAAATGGTGGGGTGAGGCTATTTTGACAGCGTGTCATGTCCTGAATAGAGTTCCTATAAAAAATAAATAAATCACACCATTCGAGGAATGGAAGAAGAAAAGATTAAATCTCTCTTATTTGCGCACTTGGGGTTGCTTGGCCAAGGTGAATGTGCCAATTAACAAGAAGCGCAAACTTGGGCCTCAAACTGTTGACTGTATATTCCTTGGTTATGTTATTCACAGTGTTGGATATAGGTTCTTAATAATAAATTCTGGAGTACCCGATATGCATGTTGGTACTATAATGGAGTCCAGAGATGCTAATTTTTTTAAAGTAAATTTCCTAAGAAAAATACACCTAGCATATCTAGTCATGAACCTATAATATCCCATGAGCAATTTATTCCGATAGAACATATTGAGGAACCTCATGTGCAAAATCTTGAGGAGGATGACATTGTAATTACTCGAAAGAGTAAGAGACAAAGGACTGCAAAGTCTTTTGGTAATGACTATATTGTGTACCTTGTGGATGACACACCAAGAACCATTGAAGAGGCATATTCCTCTCTTGATGCTGATCTTTGGAAGGAAGCAGTACGGAGTGAGATGGGTTCAATTATGTCTAACAAAACTTGGGAAGTTGTTGAACATCCTTATAAGTGTAAACCTATATGATGCAAATGGGTGTTCAAGAAAAAGCTTAGGCCTGATGATACTATTGAGAGGTACAAGGCAAGGCTTGTGGCCAAGGGTTATCCCTAAAAAGAAGGTGAAGATTTCTTCGATACTTATTCACCAGTTGCTTAATTGACTACAATTCGAGTGTTACTTTCCCTGGCCACCTCACAAGGTCTTCTCATTCATCAGATGGACGTTAATATAGCTTTCCTGAACGGAGAGTTAGAGGAGAAGATCTATATGGATCAACCAAATGGGTTTGTAGCAAACGATCAAGAAGGCAAGGTGTGTAGATTATTGAAGTCCTTATAGGGCCTGAAACAAGCTCCTAAGCAATGGCATGAAAAGTTTGACAGAACTTTAACATCTGTCGGTTTTGTTGTGAATGAAGTTGACAAATGTGTGTACTATCGGTATGGTGGGGGCGAAGGTGTGATCTTGTGTTTGTATGTTGATGACATATTAATCTTTGGAACTAGGCTTCATGTGATCAAGGGGGTTAAGGAATTTTGGTCCAATAATTTTGAGATAAAAGATTTGGGAGAGGCTGATGTTATTCTTAATATCAAACTATTAAGAGAAGGTAATGGTGGGGTTACACTTCTACAATCTCACTATGTGTAAAAGGTTTTGAGTCGCTTTGGGTTTAGTGACTGTCAGCCTACTCCTACGCCTTATGACCCTAGCGTTCTATTAAGGAAAAATCGGAGAATAGCAAGGTATCAATTGAGATATTCCCAAATCATTGGTTCGCTTATGTACCTAGCTAGCGCTATGAGGCCTGATATCTCGTTTGTTGTGAGCAAACTAAGCCGGTTTGTGTCAAATCCGGGAAATAATCATTGACGTGCTCTTAAGAGAGTAATGCGCTATCTGAAAGGTACTGTGAGCTATGGCATTCACTATACCGGGTACCCAAAGGTACTAGAGGGTTATTGTGATGCGAACTGGATATCTGATGCTGATGAGGTTCACGCCATAAGTGGATATGTGTTCTTACTTGGAGGTGGCGCTATTTCATAGAACTCTTGCAAGCAAACCATCTTAACGAGGTCAACCATAGAAGCAGAACTCACATCATTAGATACCATCACTGTTGAGGCCGAGTGGCTTCGTGAACTCCTTATGGATTTACCGGTAGTAGAAAAACCTACACCGACTATTTCTATGAACTGTGATAATCAGATTATGATAATCAAGGTGAACAGTTCTAAGAATAACATGAAGTCTACAAGACATGTAAAGAGGGCAGTTCAAATCTATCAGAAAATTGAGAAACTCTGGAGTGATAGCGTTGGATTATGTCCATACATCTAAAAATCTGGCAGATCAATTTACTAAGGGGCTATCACGTAAATATGATAGATAGTGCATCGAGTGAGATGGGCTTAAAACCCACATGAAATATATCATGGTGATAACCTGTTCAATGTGATCGGAGATCCCGTGAAGTAGGATGGTGAAACAAGCCAGTGGTAGACTGTGAGGAAAGACCCTTAACTTGGCCCATGTCAGATGCACGTCTTTCCTTTGTTGTAAGGCAGGTTTGTTTTTACCTTAATGTGTTACAAGTGGTTTGCTGAAGCAAAGATGTTGTCCTACATAATATCTTTTGAGGAATACACCTATATGAGTTCGACTACTAGTCACAGTTTATGAGATTTGTGTGATCTCTAGATACTCATGAAAGGCCTAGGAGTATGACTTATATGCTTCAACCAGAGGGATACTTATGGCAACCTAGTATCAGGAAAGAGTTTAGGTGAAACTCATTCACACAAAACTTGCAATTCAAGGCGTAGTCCATTGTTCAAGTTGTGGATGGGTGTAGCTTGAAACTCTAGGCGGATGTTCAACTTAACAGTCTCTACTGAAAAACATTGGTATATAAACAGCAGTGGGAGAAGGAAAATATCTATACTGGGCTTTTGAGATCTGGTGGGGATTGTTAGAATTTAAATGGATAAAATTCCCTAAATCCATATGAAGAAATTCTAATAAATCTCAAAGGTCCAATATATGTGTTTCCTAATGGGTTTTATTGTTTAAGCCTATGAGTAGAGGTGGAAGGTGCAATATCAATTAGTATCATATTATTAGTTGATGTGGAGGTAGGGAGTTCTCATCCCTATATATATGTATCAATCCTCTTGGGAAAAGAAACAACAATAATAGAACTATCATTGGAAGTCCTTAGTTTGAAAAATCCTACGATAGTCAATTACTGTTTTCTATTTCTCACTACTGCGCTGCCTTCTAAGTTTTCCCGTCCCGATCCTCTGCGCGCACAGAGAGTTAGGAGAGCAGGCCTCCAGAACCGCCGTCTACATCTGTGACACCTGCTCGGGTGTGCAGGCGATCAGGTTTTTGGGGAGCGTCTTCGCGACTGCTCGCTTCTTCCTGGTGACTGTCAACGTCGTCTTCTTCTTACTCAGATCATCTACTTCCCGGAGGACGTTCGAGGGACTGCACTGCGAACACCGTCCTGCATCGACTGTGGTCCGCAACATCGAGCAACGCACTATGTCGATTAGTGTGTGGAGCTGCCGGTGCCTTGAGCATGGGTCCCTCCGCTGGGTATAACTCTATTCTTCAATTTGTTAAATTCAATATCTTGTATGTTGTTCATGTTCATATTTGCTACTAGTGCTAGCAGTAATATCACACACGTGCATATACATGTTGTCGTCAATTTGCTATGGATTTTCTAAATTAAATTAAACATGAAAATGTCTAAATTCCAAACGGACCTTACCATTGATCTCTGCGGCAAGAACACCGAACACCGGAAGCGCCAGTAGTCACATACATGTCCGACCAAGCGCACACCACAGAGAGCAGCGAGTACCTGGGCACCTAGCCTGTGTCTTCTATAGTCCAGTCGTACATAGCATGATTATCCTTGATGGCGTTAGACTAGACTAGGCTAACAATGCTAGATGATGATGGTATGGGAGGAAGGTTGGTAGGATCTTAATTAAGCTCTGGTTACCATGAAAGATCCGAGGTGAGATGGTAAGTGGTGGTAAATGTAACATCCATGCATGACTTTCTTCAGTTCTTTCCTTGTCCTTCCCATTTACATGTGGTCACGTGTAATCAGCCATATAAATTATATTATCGGCTTGTATCGATCGTGCTTGGCAATAATCATGGATTAAGGGCACTAGCTACTCCAGCGTACCGTCGACGGGACCAGGCTTGGTACTGGTAGAAGCATCTAACCGCCGCTGACTAACATGTCTACACGCACGATCTTCGTTTATTAAACTACTACTACAGAACCATTTCTACTGGTGGTACTTGTTTGTTACTACAAAGCGACTGATCCAACCAACCTTTTTTAGTCATTCACTTTAGTAAATATTGTAATAAATATTTAAGATGCTTATTGAATTTAAATAAAAAAGTAGTCACCTAAAAGTTACAGATCTTTATAACTTAGATCGTTTCTCCATCTAAAGTTTCTTGATTTAGCAAAAAAGAATTTCAAATTATGAAAACTTTTAACAACATTTTCTAGCTTCAATGATTTCAAATGAAAATCCGTTAACTAAAAAGTTACGAATCTCTTCGACCACTACAACTTTGATATAAAGTTTGCTTTCATCTAATTTGATACGAAAAGGTTATTTATAAATTATTCATATTGACGGTAAGTTAAAGAATACCACCGGTATAAATAGAGTTCGCCAAAAGTATAAACGGCCAGTATCAACCGAAACTCAGCTCATCGATCGATGGTATATTCACACATATATATAGCAGAGTTCTAGAAGCGCAGACGCAGAGTGTCGACGTGTACTGATTATGTACACGCACTTGGTTTCACCTGCCAACAGACAACAGTTACGGCATTGCCGTGGCCGGCGTGTCGTGTGCATGCGTTGTATTAATAACACGTGCACAGCACACGTACTGTCCGAGATCCTCTCATCACGCACTATGCATGCCATGCGTCGAATCGATCAAGACATGCATATATGTTTGGCAGTTTAATAATGCACGTACTTACTCTCCGACCGAAGCCAGCGCGGTACCACACTATAGCTAGGTGCCTGTCGAACGTGGGTTAGCGCCGGTACGAGGAGGGCCCGATCGGCCGGACCGGGCGGTACGCGTACATCCAGACCACATGGCGATTGATGGCGTGTGTCCCTCGATCGGACGAGACCGGCCTGTGCCGCGCGCCTCCCGCCTGACCTTGCAGATAAACCAGCGGGGTGCAGCGCATGCACGTCTGTCCACATGATGTGCGCACGTACGTACGCGTCCTGCACGTACGCTTCTTCGAACGAACCGGCACTCCGTCGATGGATCGACGGATCGATGCGTCGACCTCGGAAGACGTTCGATCCGGACGATCGATCGATCCATGCACCCATCACGTACTTCTGGCCGGATCGGAGCGACAACCTACCGCTTCGCGCGTGCTGCGTGTGCGTGGTCGTCTACGTGGCGTCGTTTTATTTTTGGCGCACACGTACGTACGTGTGAGCGCCAGCTAGAGTCTGGCATAAAAGTTTGTACTACGTGCCAGTGGATATACGTACGCGCGCGCTGTGGTGCTGACGGCACGCCGTATTGTACGCAGGAGCAGTACTCGTGATCATTATGCATGCACTTCGATCGACGCGGTGTCGGGATGATGCGTCGTTATTATTGTGTCGTTGATGATGGAAGACAAGTATAGCTAGTACTACTGTCATTGATTATCAGCCTGTTCGGGAGGCCGTATCGGATCGTGGATTATTTACTGCTGGCTGGTTTGGTGTGAGAGAAAAACATTGTTCTCGGTTAGAAATTTATGATCGTTTACGAGCAAACGAACAGGCTGTATACTCATAACACGTATGTACGTGCACGTAGTCGCGTACTGCAACGTACGTGTGCGGCCTTACTCGACCCAATGCTGCTTTCTTGTCTTTTGAGTATTGCATTGGAATTGGATGGAAGGGGTCACTTGCGTACTCTCATACGATCGATGTACGTGCGCGCGATCCGTCTTCACCGCGGCATCTTGATGGGTGGCCTTGATTTTCGTCGTACAACGAACGAAGATGCGGTTACATCGTACGCACACGTCCACTGGTTCATTGAAACTAACAGGCCGGTTTAATACTCCGACTCCTACGCCTTCCCCAGTGCCGTGCTTTTACCAGTAGCTCTAAGGACCACGTAGGATCAGATATAAAAAGTGGTGCTCTGTACATAGAGGTCTCACTACGAGAGACGCGTGCTTTGTCGAGTGTAATTACACTCAGACAAAGAAGGCTTTACACTCGGCAAAGTCTTTGTCGAGTGCTGCACTCGGCAAAGAGCTTTTGGCATATCCCTTCACGGTAAAGGCTTTCTTGTCGAGTGCCGCATGTCGGACACTCGGCAAAGGATTTCCCGAGTGCCACGACGGCACTCGGCAAAGAAAAGCCACTGTGATGGCCAGGTCACGGTGATGGCCCCTTTGCCGAGTGCCACGCGTTGGCACTCGGCAAAAAAATGTGTTTTTTATTTTTTTTAAAAAATTATTTGTCGAGTGCCTGCATCTGGCCCTCGGCAAAGCTTGTTTTCTTTTTTTTGGATTTTCTTTGCCGAGTGTTGTATTTAGGCACTCGGCAAAGCAGTTTGTTTTTTTTTTTTGAATTTTCTTTGCCAAGTGCCTGGACCATGGCACTCGGCAAAGCTGGGAAGCCTAGTGTTCCAGATTCCCAGCTTTGCCGAGTGTCATGGTCATGACACTCGGCAAAGAAGTGAAAAATTCAATTTTTTTGGTTTTTAGTCTTCCATCGTTGCAAACAAGATATACATCATATATATATATATATAACACAACTATATATCACACAAATATATATATAATACAAATATATATCATAATCCACCACAAACACAAACATAGCATACAAGTATCACAATCTCGACTCCCAAATCCAAAGTCCAAACACACAAGCATAGTTCACAAGTGCATTATATCACAACGGCTGCCATTTGAAGCTCACGGCGACGGTCCGGGTTGGGATGGCCCAAAGTGCGATCTCGGCGACCCTCCGAGGTGGTTCGACGCCGCCCCCGATTGATGCTGCACAAAATAGAAGAGATTGCACGTGAGCGACAAGAGAAGAGATAAATATGCAAGATAAATATCCGCCACTACCACCACCACCACCACATCACCGCCATCACCAACACTTCACCACCAACACTTCACCACCACCACCACCACACCACCACCTCCACCACATCACCATCATGACCACCACCACCACCACCATGAGCACCACAACACCGTGACCACCACCACCAACACCACACCACCACCACCACCACCATGACCACCACACCACCACCACCACTAGGTTTCACTAGGTTTCTCTAAGTTTCAGCATAGAAAGTAAAAACTTCGTACTTATACTCATCGGGGTAGAATCAGGACGTTGTGGAGGTGGATCTGGAGCAAGCAGCGTCTGTGGGATCGTCCAACCTTGTTGCTGGCCAATTTGCTGCATGAACTTGATCATCTCGGCCATCTGTCGCTGATCTTGCTCCCGTTGGGCCTCCAAAGTCTGTAGCCTTTGCCGCTCGACCTCCCGCTCGGCCTGCAGTTCCTGCACCTGGGCCTGCAGCATTTGACCCTAATGTTTCAATAATGCATAGGTAAGGTATGTAAAAGTCAAAGAACGACGAATGAAACAGGAATGCTTACCTGGAGTGCCGACACCGCGGTCGGCCGTTGGCGTATGGGCATGCTTGAGCTCGTGCTCGATGCTCGGAGCTGGTGGAGAGGAGTAGAGGCCGTGTCGAGGATGCCGTGGCCAATCTAGAACCGCCCATTCTTCTTGCCTTGCCCCACCCTCATCACGAGCTGAGGATCAAGGCGCTCCTCGGTTCTCAGATCGTAGCCCGGCCCATGGACTGACCTTGCCGCCTCCGTGAACGAAGAGAGGCGGGTGTGGACACTGGAGTTGGTGTATGCCTCAACTGGGGCATCTGGGTCGTACTCGATGTCGGCCGTCGCCTTGCCCATGTGAGCCAGAGCATATGCCTTGAGTTGACCAACTGGCTGGCCACCGTGTGCATCCGACTACGAGAAAGACAACAACATGTGGTTAGAAATGATGTAGAATTGAGCGTGGCTAGATTAGAGCAATGGCGGAGACTTACATATGCCTTTGCATATTTGCTGAGGCTGCGGCTGCCCTGATGGTGAGGTACATCTGGCATCTGCAAACACCTGTCGCGGGCCTCCTCGTGCTTCTTCTGCCAGTTCCCGTCCAACCAGGTGTCCACAATATATTCCCAGCAATCGGGGTGGGTGGCGCACCAGCTTGGAATCGCCTACAGGACATCAAGTAGACGACATATCAGAAGATCAAATTAGGCATACTTAATCTCAAAAGAAATGAATATTCATGTTTTGTATTTACCTGTATGTACTGCTCCCTTGTCAGCGTCATCCGTCTTGCCTCCTCTTTGTTGACACGCCTGAGTAGGAACTTGGCGTTGTAGTCTATGTGGGCCTGGATGCGGGACTCGTAGTGCAAGTCCATGACACGCCTTTTACAGGAAGCGTAAGCCACCTGATACGCACTTTCCTCCTATCCCTCCTGGATTCTAAAGAAGTTCTGCATAAAGACACGAGGTATCCATTATTTTATTTCAAGAATGTCCAATGAATGCGAGGAATTGAGGAATGTAGTGCAAGAAAGACTTATCCACAACTCCCTAATCACCCGATCTGCCTTATTTCTACAGCTGATGCCATTATGATCTGGAGCATCCTGCACGAGGGCATAGTGGTCGAACGTCCAGGCTGGCTCCCAATCCTGATCTCCTTTCCTAACCAGGGCAGAGAAGTGTTCCTTGCACAGAAGTCCCAGGATGCCATTCACATTACGTGCCGGGGCCACCTGGTCCACAAGCACCCAGTTCCTGCACAAGTGGTCCACAATAGTTATTACTTGTTATTATGATTTTTCAACATATCAAATGAAGAACAAATGAAGTTACTTACTTATCGCCCTCGGGTGCAATCAATGGGCGCCTCTCAACAGGTATCGGTCGCTTCGGGAGCTTTGCGGGACCTCGCTGGTAGGGCTTCGACGTACCAGAGGAAGTGGAACCCCCTACCGTCGCCGCCTCCTCGTCCTTCGTCGCTAGAACCGCCTCCTCGTCCTCCGTCCATGGACCCCCGTCCTCGTCCACCGTGTGCTGAAGGTCGTCGTCGTGCACACGGTCGTGTGAGGAGCTGCGCCTGTGGTTAGTCAACGGCTCCCGCCTGGGCCTGCCTCTCGGCCTCCTCGGCCTCTCTGACGCCTCCTCAGCCGCCGCCATGTCCCTCCGGTTGGTGTAAACCTAAGGGCAACTCCTCCTAGTGGGCCTCATCACCTGCAATTAAAAAGAGTAAACCAGTAAGTACAGATAAACGAGACGTACTTAGTAAGAGATGCAAAATAAAGAAAATGTAATTACAAAATAACATAGTATTACATATATTTCTAATATTCTTCATGATCGGGATTATCTAGACGATAGGTATCGTCATCACTATCAAGATTGTCCAAATCCTCAACAGCCTCATCCTCATCGTTGTCATTGCCTAGTCGTAGTCCGTCAAGCATTTCCAAGTCCTTCGGATCATGCACCTCAGTTGCAGCGTCCTCGTCAACAACCCATTCCTCGTCTGCTTCCATTTCAATCTCTCTGGTTAAGTCTATCTCAAGCATCCCTGGTAGCCCCTCTTCTTGTTGATAGAACTCTCCGTCATGTGTGTTTGGGTTCAAGTTGTAATCATCAGGGTTTGGGCGAGGTAATCTACCGTGTGGTGATACCTTGTGCACAATATACCAACCCTGAAGACGTGGGTCGGTTTTGCAAGCATATGGACAATAATAAACTTTAGTGGCTTGTTGAGCCACAATATAGACATCTGCTCCTGGATAGAAGAAATCCTATCGAGTTTCGACTATCCCAAGTTGATGGGACTTTCTCGATACTGTAGGATCAAACCACTGGCATTTGAATATGATAGGATTAAGCGCTTTGGAACCACGGTAGTCGAGCTCGTATATTTCTTCAACTGTCCCATAATACTCCTCCTGATCAGTGCCCGACGTAAATACTCCGGTATTCGTGGTCCTTGGATTGGGATGACTCTGCTCGTACCTTGTTGTGTGGAAGCGATATCCATTCACGTCATAAGCATTAAATGACAAGACCTTATAGTCAAAGCCATTGGCCACCTGTCGTAATTTAGCACTTATAGACACATCCCTTTGGCACTGCAAGTTCAAGCAGGAGAGAAATGAAATCAGGCAACTTGGAACATCAAACTTAGTAAGAGCTAAGTTGGCCGGTACCTTTTTTTGGAACCATGTAATGAAATCAGGCGAACCATGTTGAAGAAGGGTCTCTCGTTCATGGTCAGAAGGTGGCCTTGAATGATGCCAGGATTCATCAAAAAATTCTCTGCGCCGACAAGGAACAATGTTGTTGGATGTACAAAAGTTACGGAGTATGTAACAAGTTCGTTGAGAACTTACCCCAGATACGTTTCCACTTCGTCAAGGTTGGTCAACACGTAGAGCATGATCTTGCGCCACTCTTCATAGCTCAAGGTCTTTGTGGTCGCTCCACTTGCTCTCCCGCGTGGCCCTTTGAAAAGGCTAAGGGTCGATTCATTTTCGTCCTCGTTGTATCGAGCGGGTGGATTATGCACGCTAGGAAGGTTCTCATTATAGTATGTTGTTGTGAAGTTTGACACCTCCTCATGAATGAATGCCTCAGCAATGGAAGCCTCAATCCTGCCTTTGTTTCCACATTTCTTGCGAATAGTCTTTAGACATCTCTCGATTGGATAGCACCAACGGTTCTGCACGGGCCCCCCATTCGTGCCTCGGACGGGAGGTGCAAAATCAAATGTTGCATCGACAAGAAAAGGCCAGGTGGAAAGATCTTCTCCAACTTACAGAGCAACAGAGGTGCCACTTTTTCCAACTTCTCAACCACTTTCACAGATACCTCCTTGGCACAAAGCTGGCGGAAGAAAAAGCTCAACTCTGCCAGCACCTTCTAGACATTCTCAGGGACGTAGCCTCGAACCATCGATGGAAGAAGCCGCTCAATCCATATGTGGTAGTCATGACTCTTCATCCCTAAGACTCGTCCAGTCTCTGGGTTCGCTCCCCTCCTCAGATTCGCTGCATACCCATCCGGGAACTTTAACATCTGCATCCATTGTATCACTTCCGTCCTGTGCTTCTTTTCTAAGACGTAATCGGCCTTAGGCCTTTTCCATGGCTTGCCGTCTCTTGGAGGCAGCATCTCTAGCTTTGGTCTATCGCATAGCGTTGCCAGGTCCACTCTGGCCTTAGGGTTGTCCTTTGTCTTGTCAGGAATGTCCATGAGTGTTGTCCAAAGTGCTTCGGTGACATTCTTCTCAGTGTGCATTACATCTATATTATGTGGAAGGAGAAGGTCTTCAAAATAGGGAAGCCTCTCTAAGCCCGACTTATGAGTCCACATATGTTCGACACCATATCCCACAAAGCAATCTTTCTTTGGATTATCTTTCTTTCGACTATCTTTCTGTGGATTGACCACGAGAGCATCTATCTGAGCATGAACCTAGGCACCAGTCATCTTCTGAGGTTTAGGGTCGGTCACCTTGACACCTTTCGTGAAGTTCTTGGTGTCTTGTCTGAATGCATGGTTAAGAGGGAGGAATTGTTGATGCTTGTCGAACGACGAAAACTTGCCACCCTTCTTCAACCAAATGAACTCCAGAGTTGTCTTGCATACCGGGCATGGGAACTTCCCGTGGACACACCAGGCGCTGAATATCCCATACGCCAGGAAGTCATGCATGGAGTACTGGTACCAAACATACATTTTGAAGTTTTTCTTTGTAGCTCGGTCATAAGTCCATACCCCTTCATTCCAAGCACTGATCAATTCATCATAAACAGGCTCCATGTACACACCCATTTTATTTCCCGGGTGTCCAGGAATTATCAACGTCAAGAATATGTTTTGCCATTGAAGGAGGACCCCGGGGGGGAGATTGAGGGGGATAGCGAACACGGGCCAACAAGTGTATGGGGCCGACATCATTCCATAAGAATTGAACCCATCCGTTGCCAGCGCAACACGTACATTACGGGCCTCAAGATCTTTGTCACGATGCTTTCGATTAAAGCTTTTCCATGCTTCACCATCAGCTGGATGTACCATCTTATCAGGATTGTATCGAATGCCATTCTTGTGCCATGTCATCTGTTTCACGGACTCCTCGGTCATGAATAGCCGTTGGAGCCTCGGTATGATCGGAAGGTGCCGTAGGACTTTCATGGGGATCTCAAGCTGCTCCTTCTGGCCATCACCTTTGTCTACCTCCACATACCTAGAGGATTTACACTTTGGATAGTACTTTGCATCCTTGTGATCTTTCCTAAATAGGACGCACCCCTTCGGACAACAATGTATCTGCTCATACGGCATCTTAAGTGCACGAAGGAGTCTCTGTGACTCGTAGAAGCTGCTCGGTAGAATATGACCCTCCGGAAGCAGCCCATCAATAACTGCCAACATACCATCGAAGCAGGCTCGACTCATGTTGTACTGGGACTTCAACCCCATTAGGCGTCCAATGGCATCCAGTTGAGAAACCGTTGCCTTCTCATGTAGGAGCTTCTGTGCCAAAGACAACATTTGGTAGAACGCCTTTCCGGTTGGCTCTGGATCCTCCTCCTCATCCTCCTTCTCCTCCTCCTCCTCCTCCTCTGTAGGTCTTTCAGCGAACGTTGCTTCGCAATAGTCACCTAACCATCCTGCTACCCCGCCATCAGCATCAAACGCCTCCAAGCGTGGTCTCACCACCTCCTCTCTAGTACGATGGGCTTCACCATGGAACACCCATCGGGTATAGTTTGGCGTAAATCCATACTTGCAAAGATGTTCCCCCATGATCTTTCTTGTTTTTCTTTTCCTGTTTCCGCATTCGCTACAGGGACAGAATGTGTCTCTCGCTCCATTAGCTGCCTTGCCAAATGCTTGGTTCAAGAAACCCTCGGTCTTGTCCATCCATTTAGGGGTGATTTCAGCCTGACTTGGGCGGCCCGTGTACATCCACTCACGGTTATCCATCCTCTAGCATATACATGAGCGAGTAATATAACCACCAATTGCATCTGAACGGCGTGCCTACTGTCTAATGGGTGAGGATAGGTCCTAATCCCACCCGCGGATGCGTAGATGAGGTTAGTTTACATGCTTACTCGATCCGAGATACATTTCGGAAGCGGCACCTCCCGTTGTTCTCCGATACACGTCCCCGGAAGGAGAGTGTGTATCCAGAGAACAACAGGGAGGTGGTGCCAAAACTCTGTCTCGGATCGAAGCAGAACATGAAAACTACCCCATCTACGCATTCGCGGGCTGTCCAAAAAAGTGGACAATCCGAAACAGATACGGTCTTAGATATGTGAAGATCCGCATACCTCCAACCGTATCTGTTTCGAACGGGAGACGCCTAACTGGGTTACACCGATCTACGACAATGATAAGGAAGAGAGGTTATTTATACCTAGGGTGGCGGTGGAGTCAGGCTAGCGGGACAGTGGCAAGGCGACGCTGTGCAGGCAGGACCGCAGCGCCGACGAAGACGATCGGGGTCGCCTACGTACTCCGGGTCCCCTCCGACGGGTCCTGCTCTGCAAAAGAAGAATTATAATACTATAAGTTAAAAATTTCGACAGAACCTCCCCTATACGGGGAGGTTTCCAAAACATGCAAGAAAAAAGCCGACACGATGGCCGACAGCATATATACGGCACGAAGGCTCACACATCCATGTACAGCACGAAGGCCCACACATCCACATACGCCACGAAGGCCGTCAATAACATACAAGGCACGAAGGCCGACAACCGGGGGGGCTTTATACCTGGAGTGGCGGTGGAGTCGGGCGACGCGGTGCTGGGGTCACCTTCGTCTCTAGCGAGGGGCGGGGACGACGGCGGGGACGAACGGCGAGGGGCGTGGCCGGCGGCCGAGGCTCCTCCTCCTCCCTTCTCCTTCTCCTTCTTCCTTCTCCCTTCTCCTCTCCTCCACCTCCCTTCTCTCCTCTACTGGATCCCTTGCTCCTCCACTCCGGCGGGTTAGGGGCGGGGAGTAGCCGGGCAGGGCACCACCGGCAGCGGCGGGCCGCCACGCGGCGGCGGGAGAGCAACATGCGGAGCGGCTGGGCGAGCCACGTCCGGCGGCCGAGCTGGCCGGGCGGGCCGTGGGTGGCTGGATGGACGGGACGAGGGGGGGGCTGCCCGGCCGGCGCGAGGGGCAGGCAGTGGTGGAGCAAGGCCAGCTGGGCTAGCGGCGCGCGACAAAGTGACGAGGAGAGTGAGAGGAGGGAGCGGGCGGCCGCCCGCTAGGGTTAAGTGGGGCGGCTTTTGCCGAAAAGCCAAAATGCGGCACTTTCAAAAGAAATTCGTGGTTTTTGTAATCCGAAATAATAAAAAAATCTGAATAGTCTTTGCCGAGTCTTTAGCCAAGCTGCACTTTCGGCAAAGAGGTTCCTTTTGCGAAGTGCCAAATCCGACACTCGATAAAGTTTTTTTTTATTTTCAAAATTTTTCTGTGGCATTTATACAAGACTTGAAGCACATGTTCCAATTTGCAACTTTTCTATGACTTTTTGGTATATTTTTCAAAAACATGAATACCATTTTTTGAATCGCTAAATTCTAATATTTCATGCACCTGCAGTTCAAATTTACTTTTTCGAGAAAAATTCAAGTAAACATAAAAAATTTAAAAAATATACCAAAAAGTCATAGAAAAGTTGCAAATTGGAACATGTGCTTCAAGGTACTGTATAAATGCCACAGAAAAAAATTAAAAACAAAAATAAAAAAAAATACTTTACCGAGTGTCGGATTTAGCACTCGGCAAAGGAACCTCTTTGCCGAGTGCCGGGCTTGCAGCACTCGGCAAAGACGGCACGTTTGCCGGAGGGGCCACCGGCGTCGGCTGAGGTATTTTGCTAAGGGTTATTCTTAGCCAAGTGTCTGACACTCGGTAAATAGGACGTTTGCCGAGTGTCCCTCTTTGCCGAGTGCGGCACTCGACAAACTGTCTCTTTGCCGAGTGCCCGTGTTTCGACACTCGGCAAAGCGCCGAGCACTCGGCAAAGAGCGCGTCTCCCGTAGTGTCTGCAGAAGCTACATATGTGGTCCATGCTAAAAAAAAGAAGAAATAAAAGTAAGGCATGATGAAAAAAAAGTTTCTATAAAACCACGAGTAGTAATAGTTTGCATTGTGTAAATAGTAATTTCAACATTTCCTAATCTACGTGGATCACTTTATTTATACTAAAACTACTAAGTGCTTTAGCCTCTATGCTCGTGCCCTTACAGCGTGTTTGGTTTACCGATTCATTCCATCCGGCATCAAGTGAACCCGCTGACAATAGATGAATGGGTCCATCCGACATTTTTTGCGGAGTGAGTCCGTCCTCTACGATTGCTTGCAATTTAGGCCCCTTTCGCGTGTCCTTAAATTCGGTTTGATCCGTTTATTTTTTCATTCGGAATAGTGTTTTTCTCTCATAAATTCCTCCAACATTCCTCTAAACCATCCAGATTCCTGCAGAATTCAGACAAGCGAACAGGACCTTAGTTCTACAGGGAATCAACTGATGACGGACAGGGCAGTTCCATGCCAGGAACCAAACAGCAGTGGCAGCTTCGGTATTAGGTTCGGATCATTCCGGATCATCTCACGCCGCAAACTAAACATGCCATTAGTCTCTTACACAGTGACGTACTCTTACTTTACGGCTCTCTATAGTATATAAAAGATATGTCAATCTCGGCCGGATGTGTTGCTTTGCGTGTAATTCTTTCGCAGAAGACACAAAAGAATATACAGCGAGCGGCGAACGTGAAGCATCCGGAAAAAAAAAAGAGGAAAGATGATCGGTTACGCACGATGCTGAAGATTTGAAATCCGGGAGAACGAAGAGGCGGCGGCGTCGATCCGGGTTTGGATGGGACAACCCCAACCGACCCCGATCGAAACGCACGCACCGCCACAGGGCAGCCCCAACCGACCCCGTGCGGGCTTTATAAAACGTGACACGCGTCGACCGAGCCTACTACTAGTAGTACGTAGACGTAGGTGGTTCACCCAAGGGCCGCCGTAGCCGCCGGTTACGAAACAAATGGACGCCGGCGAAACGGACACGGGACAAGGCGCGGCCGTGGAGACGGCGCCGGCCTCCTCTTCGTCCGACGACGTCAACGATCTCGTCGCGGTGGGAGAAGACGGAGGGAGGGGTGCGGCCCCGGCGCCGGCGCCCGCGCCGATGATGGTGGGGGTCGTCGTCGCGATCAGCATGAAGAGGCCGGGGCCGCGCGTGCCGCGGCCAAGGCGGAGGCGCGCGGTGGTGCGACCGCCCGCCGCCGCCGCCGGGTCCGACCACGGCGCGCGGCGGACCAAGGAGTTCATGCAGTGGCGGGAGTGGTACCTGCGCAAGCAGCGCCGGGAGAAGGAGAGGGCGTGGTTGTACTACGCCGGGATACCGCCGCCGGGCAGCTAGATCTAGCCACTCTCCTCCCGATCGCGGATCGACTTGGACGTTTGTCTGATCAAGAATTGGAGAATTTGGTGATTGGTGTAGGATTTGTTTCCAATATTTAGATTGCATCGTTGATGACAGCTGATGAGGACACCCAGTGTTAACTAGTCATTTGCGTTTATGTGCACTGTAGTCAGGTCGTGTTCTTCACTGCAGATCTGCAATGTATCATCCTTATAGTTTAGTACTTACTACTGTTTATTCTTACGGTCTTTACTAGTTCGTCTCAGTTCTCCGCGCATAAATAAAGCTAATATTTTACTAAGTGAAAAAAAAAACATTTTAACCCAAGACCTGAATACAGACAGTTGGGCCAAGACAATTTAATTTTATTCACTGCGTGCTGTCTGAAACACAGTAAAACTAGTACTGTACTGCAACATGACAAAAGCAGCAGTAAACGTACTTACTCCTATATACCATGTACATGGGACCAATAGAACAGACTGTATGCCAACCAACTCATCTAGATTTCTCGTCGGATTCTTGGAAATGAGCTCTTTCGATCTGCCGTGTGATCTGAGAAACCGTGTACTGCGAGCCAGTTGATGCAGCGTAGTAAGACGTCACGGTGAGCTGAGCAAACCTTGGAAGTGCATATGCTGCATCAAGTAATATATCATTAGGTACTATGCAGTAGAGAAAAACAAATCAAGTTTGCTAACAAGTCTGTCAAAAAACATGCATTGCATGGAAGCCGTGATTTGCTATGTCCAATTTGGCATGCTCTCCAAATTTAAGTTCCTCTAAAGAAGTTGAATGTTTCTCTTCGCCTTGTTGATGTGCTTCCAACAGAGGTCTAAGAGACTTTTAAGACATTCAAGGAACTTTGGCACAGAGCTGGAAGCCTGAGACACTTCCGGTTCAATCCCTCGAGGAAAAACATTCATTGGAATGGCTACCATGCATGATTCAAATACCACAATAAATTTCATCTCGACTGTACAAGATTGCAATTTACATCCCTCCTATTTGTTCAAAACAGCTAACCTAGTGCATTGTGCATGGCATTCTGGCTAAGAAAAGCAATCCTGTTCTATTTGGCTAAGAAATAACTTTGGAAGGAACTTCAAACTTTACCTGAACCTCAACTTGCTTTGTTTGGACTCTTAACAATTATGATAGTATCTTATATAACAATAAACATGAGGTTTACAAGCCAAATTGTTTAAGATTAAGCTATTAGACAAAAATATTTTTAGATACATATGTCTGGGTTGGTGGACTTGGAAAGAACAAGATGGAGAAGTTAATGTAGTGTTTTGACAGGAATGAAACCACATCTAATCCAACCCTGATGACAAACCGTATCTGTTTCTGTACCCCTATAAGCTATAGTCTATACACAAAGAATGCAAAAAATTTTCATGTTCCAATTATAGATGTGCATAGATTCCCAGTCCAAACACATAAAGAAGCATTGGTTTAATAATCAGATCATAGCTCAAAAAAGTCAAACTAACTTGCGCGGACAATTTCATAGAGCTTATTGCATTTTCTAGAAACAAATATAGCTATTGGAGACTTACCACCAAATACAGCACTGGCACCTGAGAACGTCAGCAGCGGTGGCACCTACAGAAGTAGCAATTTCCAAAGTGAACAGATCGTAACAAAGCATCCTTTCTCAAAGTTCTATAGCAACCAAATTACAATCTACAAAAGCTATTAGCAATTGCCACATAAACACAGGACAGCAAACAGGGGCGGAGCTATAAGCAAATGACCCGGTGCACTGTTTAAGTAGCATACACAATTCTTTTGAAACATATGGTGAAAATGAGGCTGTTTAATGGCACAAAAAAAATTACCCTGGTGCATTGGCACAAGGTAACTTCAACATTACATTGCCCCTGACAGCACTGACAGCAAATGGCCAAATCAAGGACTCGACAAACCACAATACCGGTAACCACATAACAAAACCTGAATGTGTTAGGAAGGTTAGCTCCCTAAACCTTAATGTGTAGAATGCCATGTTCAGCTCCCCCAGTCCAATGTTTTTAAAGATAAACTAAAAATGGTCAGGAGAAATGACTATGCAAGCAATCAAATATCTGAGTTTGACTATTACTTTGCCTTGAAATACTACTCTGTATTTTTTTCAAAATCCTCCAATGTCGCGATACCATATAGTTTGTAGTTGAGTTGATCCTGACATCAAGAGAACCAGACATTCATTTATTAACATATCCTTCTTAAAGCTGATTACGCAGATATACTAAACAAGTAGAGTTTTTCCTTGAGAATTTGTTTGCAAAAGATCATCATTTTACCCAATGGTTTAGGCTTCACACATGTAAAATATTGGATCAGACTACTAGATCAATATTCACACCAAACTTTAGTAAGCTATCTAAGATAGATCACAATAGAACATGTAAGGTATAGCCATAAACAAAAGCCAAGACTTACCCCAACGAGCAACTGCAGCCACTTTGGTCCCTTCACATGCTTCTGGACAAAAGGGATACCTGTTCCAAAGAAACAACAAAACAATATCAATTTGTACCAACCTGGATGCCTACTAATCCAATCCCAAAACCAAACAAGTAACTGGAAGATACCTGTGTTAAACCCGTGCACAGCACTGAGCAAAGCGCCGGCACCGGAGCCAGCCTACAACAACAGCACAAACAGGACAACAAATCGCACACAAGTTGGCAGCAATTTTCCTAAAGCGGTGGCGCAAAGACCACACGAATCTCGCATCCGCGTGAGAGCGAGCGGGGGATCGCGTGTTACCACGGCGGTGGCGTCGTGCAGGACGGAGGTGATGGCCCAGTCCCTCTCTCCCTACGGGCAGAATATAAGAACAGGTCAGAAACATCTCCAAGGAAGCGCCTCGGGGAATCGGGAAGGGAAAGGGAACGGGGAGAGACGCACCGCGGTGGGGTTGAGGAGGGAGAAGCATCGCGGGCACCGAGGCGAGCCGAGGCCTGGGTTGATGGTGGGATCGCGGTGGAGGTGCGCGCCGCTGCGGAGCTTCTCCTCGTACACCTCCCGCGTGCCCATGCCGATTGCCGGAGAGGGTTGTGCCGCCGCCGCCGCTCCTGCTCGGGGGTCGTTGTTGGGCTGCGGGTTGAGCTGTGGGCTCTGGACTCTCCAGCTCCCGTTGGATCGCGGGGCCTGGCGACTGTGGAAAAAAAAAAGTATGTGACGGTGCGAGGCCACCACACACCTGCACAAAAAATTGTATTGTCAGCAGATACACGTACTTGATCTACTATTGAAACTTAGCAAATATTGCTGAAATGGTTTAGCTCCTCTCCAAAAAAATTTTACGAAATACACAAGTACAGGGACACGCTCAACACGCATGGACATTCACCCCTATGAATACACGTACGTAAACCCTATCCTTATGAGCACATACGAAAGACTGTGCCGACACATCTCGAGATTGACGAAATCACCATAAGCGCCTCGCTGTCAACGGGAACGTCGCCTACCATTGAAAGCACAACGCCGTTAAATTCTGAAATAAATCCAAAAAAATACAAGTACCCGTGCCAAATCAAAGACCTGTGATTCACCAGAAAGTAAAATTACTTATATTCACGTACAGCTTATCCATCTTTGTATCTATCTATTTATTTATAGGTCATAGAAGAGGCTACCGTTAAAGCCAAATCCTAAATGTCATAGCTCGCTCTTTAAAATACTAGTAAAATTTTCTCATGTTTTCTATAGAACCGTTAAATGATGTAACTTCAACTATATCCTGCTATAGCTTTATTTAGGAGAAGGTTGTCACTAAGTTTAGCCCGCTATTTAAAATCATGGTCAGTGTCAGAGAAGGGCAAGTTGATAGACAACCTCAAAAAAAAATACAAACCCTTCTTGCTATTTTCTTCCTTCAGTTTGTATTATTAAATAGAAAATAAGAAAAAGAGACACCTACCAACTTTGTCAGACAAGGCATTAAACACCAAAATAATCACTTGTGACTACCAATGTTATTTTCTGTAGAATAATCAGGAAGAGGAGATTGGAGTCACCACATCAAAACTAGACAACTGCTTTACACTGTCATGATCTTGACTGTGGACGATGGATTGGACATCATCAAGATAGGAAAAAACTAGAGACTTATATATTCCCATTTGCCATCATCTCTTACTAGGAACCAAACCCTAAAGAAACTATTGCCATGTTCGCTTGGCTGATAAGTTATGACTAAAAGTATTATTGGCTGATTTATTGTGAGAAAAAAATACCGTTCGTTGACTAAAAAAGTATGGCTTATAAGCCAAACGAATAGGACGTATAACCTACTAGAAACTCGATATAGGTAGGAGACTCCGATCCTCTACCACTGTAACCTACTAGCGATCTACGTATAAGAGCTGGCAACTGGCCACCGCATCATCATCCCAAATGAGAGATCTATATATAATGGTAACTGGCCACCGCATAAAAACAAGACCAACACAGGCTAAAAATATTAGTAGTCTCAAACAAACTCGAGACTATGGACCTGTTTGGTTGGTGGCTAAACCACAACCAAGCTCTAGAAAGTCTAACTTCTTTAGTTGCCTGTAAATAGCTCGAAGCCAGGTCCAATCAAATCACTTTGGAGACCAAGGGCTCCAGAAAAACGAGATTGGGCCAGGCCCTGGCCAGCCATCGATGGATTCGCATCACCTCCCGCTACTCCCGCCCTCTTCCGCATCGCACCGCCGCACCTCCCGCAGCCGGTCGTCGTCGTCTTCCTTGTGGAGCAGAGCACCGTAGCGCGCACCACCCTGTCCCTCCTCGTCTCCCTCCTCCCCGTCGCTGGCTCAAGCGGCAACGTCAACAGCTGCATCTCCTCCGCCCGCGCAGGATGGTCACTAGCCCCGGCGTCCGCGCCCAAGCTCGAGCCCGAGTGTCCCCGGCGTCCGAGCTCGACTGCGGCTCCTTCCAGATCTCCGGCGGCCACTTTCGACCGAGCCCGAGCTCCCCAGCGTCCGCGCCCAAGCCTGGTGGAGAGCGAGGTCCTTGGCTTTCCTCGTCGTCGGTGTGCACGGGCGGAGGGCGCCCCGCCGCCGCCGCCTCGTCGATCTCACGCAGCGTGTCCTGCATCCAGAAGTCCACCAGGCATTCGGGCTCGCCGCCGGCGCGCATCCGCGTCTTGCTCTGCCGCGTGCAGTCGCCCAGCTCCGAGGCCGTGGCCGCCGGCGCGCCCGTCGACTACCTCTGCGCAGACCTCGGAGACCACCACGCGCTCGAGCAGCTTCGGCGGATCCTGCGCCTCCTTACCACGCGCTCGAGCAGCTACGGGGGAGGCAGAGTAGGAGCACGACATGGAGGATGGTGTTGCAGTGGCCATGGCGAAGTTAACGTGTTCGACAAAATGTGTCAACGGCTAAAACTTATCGGTCTTAGAATAGGGTGATTCCACGTAAGCCAAAGCAAACAACCAAACAAACTAAAACTGAGCCAGCCTTTAGCAATCATTCCAACCAAATAAGTGGCTATTGGCTCGTGTCAACCTGGCTAAGTCTAACCTGGTTCAAAAAGCTAACCAACCTTGGAATTGAACATGAACCAAATAGGCCCTATCAATCTGCAAAATGCAAGCTAACTCTTTTTTTTTTTTTTGTGATCCCATCATTCTATACTCGCTGCATAAAGCTGCTGCTAGCCAGAACAAATCGTGTGGCAAAGATTCTTTGTTCTAGATCGCAAGCCAGAATAGGTGCTTCTGTATTTTTGTCAGATGAAAAAAAAACTCGGCCTGTTGGGGTCATGACCGTCCTCCACGGTACTATGATTAAGAAGAAGGTCTTCTCGTACACACCGAGAAAATCTTCGAACTCCCGTCCCATCCATACACAGAGAGCCGTCACCTGTGAGAAGGGACGTATCTTAACCTATGCTTTGGCCTGGGGCGAGCGAGGAGATTTTTTTACCGTCAGCCTGAAATCCACCCCATGAAAGTTCAAACTCAGGACCCGAGAGGTACCTCAACCAACTGGACTAGCTTTGGCTTTTGTCAGATGAAGCAATAGTTGCCTCTACAAGTCTACAGGTTCCTCTGTCACTTTGCAAAACCAACGTTCATCGTGATCTAGACGCTAGACGCCGAGGTGGAGGCAACAGCTGCTACAGAGCGTGTTGCGTTGGGATTGCCTAACCACCCCAAAGGAGAGAGGTCAGAGGCGAACCGGGGCGACGCGGCAGAGGACCTTTAAATTCGCCAATGAAGCCCTTGGTATTTTTGCTTGTTTTCGTTTTCGGCCAGCTAAAAGTGGACCTAAATTAGCTTTGACACTACATCTGATACATAGTTCCGTATCATTTCATTTCAATCATGAGTAACGATCAGTTCAATAAACGCCGTGGCAGCATTAAGTACACATTGATCAATAGATGGATACGCTCCAAAACATACACACTTATTACAAACCGTTGTTTTTAACTTCTTTTCAAAGACAAGAAAAGAATCACAATACAGCGAGCAGTGCATCTTCACTTTTGGGCCAACAAAACCCACAAGCTTAACAAACAGTGAGCCATTCCTTTTTCACCCCTCAGATACTGAACAAATTTGTATGCCAAAAAAGGGGTGCACATGAAACGCAGCAAGCAAGAAATAAACAAGCACACAAATGTTAGTCGAGTTCACTGCCGAGATTATGGGAAAAAAAGTAGGAACAACTGTAATGTCATAATTTGTTCCGCCATGCCCATTTGAACTTTCAGATCCTGATACATAATACTCCAGGACAACTAAATCAGTGCACAATAGTCTCCAACTACATACAGACTAGCCTACTACAGAAGTAAAATCCTCAGGTACCAGGTACCACAGAAAATTTCCACACGCAATTAGGTTGTAAACTGTTGTTCCAAGGAATCATAAAATGTACGTGATCATTATGACATGGACAGCCCCAGTTACAAAGAACCCTGACCAGGTTACCACATTGCATTCGATAGCAGCACACACTAAAATGCCACTTGCACTGCTAAAAACCTAAAATTCACAACCTTATGCATGCATAAATCAGATAAGGAAACAAAACAATAGAACAAAATGGAAAGCACTCAACCTTGGTGCTCATGCGAGATCTTGCCCAATGTTTAACTCACAAATCTACATCATACCAGTTCAGATGGGATACTGAATTCATCTGGGGGAAGGAAAAGCTAACAAAAACCTTGTTATAGCTTAAATAGATCAGAAAGAGCTGCACTAAAAACAAAGGTGCTTCCTGTTAAAAGGAGCCTACTGTTGTTACATAAAGGCTCTTGTGACCCCCTAATTACAGATAATTAAGAAACCTTCTTCAAAAGCTGGGTCTCCAATTCATATGACCAAGCTGTGGTTGCTGATAAGCCCCAACTTGCGGGCCTGGAGCTGCCACCCCGACCCCAACATTGGGACCAATGGCCGATGGCACCTGTTGATGCACCATGGGTGCGGACTTACAATAGAGGGAGGCTGCTGAGGATGGTACAAGCCTGGGAACTGCGCGTGAGAGGATTGAGCTGTAGCATTGAAAGATGCATTTGCTGGATTTGGCACAAAAGCACCAGGCGTTGCTTGACCTGGTATGTTGTAATATGAAGGAACCTGCAAAGGTGGCATCTCTCTAGCTGGCTGAATCCAGATGTCAGATGTCTCGACCTGTGGAAGATACTCAAATTAGTAAAATGAAAGGACCGAACTCAGAAACCATGAACACTATTGGCCTAAAGATGTCTTCGCTATCAGATTCTCTTATTAGGAAGAGAATGGCACCATTCCCACCTGATTTACTTTTACAGGGAAAGACGGGCACCTCTGAGATAAAGTACTCAACCCATAAAAAACAAAGAAAGTAAAGAGGAAGTCCTATTAAAGTACTACAAAACGAAAAAAGATACCCATCTCTCTAATTTGAGAATTAATAGCATTCAAAAAATTGTAAATTGTACCTGTGGAGTTGAGGCATAAATGTTGTCCTTGTATTTCATCCTATTGACATCATCAACACCAACTGCAGCTCCAATAACACCCGGAGAACCCATTGTAAAACCAGCTGGATGAGTGTAATTTCCGTAGCCAGAAGGGTTACCAGATGGGACTGGTTTATACTGTGAAACTCCATACTTCACGCCTCCTGCAGTTAAATGTGAACCTCCACTGGGCATCTGAAGATAATTATTTCCATTCGATGGATAAGGGACATTTGGCGAATAGTTTGGCATAGGCATGGGATAAACTGGAGAATAGAGTTGTCGATATGGCATGAAATTTGGAAAATGTTGCAGATGCATTTGAGGGTACATCTGTGCGGCAGCTTGTTGCTGAGAGATATGCTGCTGCTGTGAAGAGATGGGAACAGGGCTGTTGCTCACAATCTGTGGATTTAGGGCCTGCAACAGATGTCACAATTTAATCATGAGATTCACTAAGACAGCATTACACAAAAGAGAGGTAGCAAAATTGTCTTTATTTTTTCTTAGAATGCAAGGTTATGTTAGATAATCAGCTGCTCTCCACTCTTCTTTCTTTTGTCATAGGAGTATAGGAACAGGGACTGCTCCTTTCTTTTCATCTCTGCCTGTTTGTAGAACAGTAGCAGGTATTGTAGATTTTAGTTCAAGTAGTATGGGCAGTTTGACCCTGTTAGTTGGTAGAATTCGGAGATGGCTTTCATGTACTTTTGCTATGACATGTATATATGAGAGAGAGAGGGATGGCAGCAGCCTCAGTTGAAACAGCACCATTCACAAGCATGTTCAATTGTGTGTGCTCTGCTCTCCGCTTCTTCTAAGTTCTACCTCCACTATGTGTGTGAGTGTAGTGAGACATACTTGAGTGACTTAGTCGGCCAAACAGGTTATGAATTTATACTGTGATCAACAGTGAATAGAAGAGTGTTTTAGGAAAACAGAAGACAGAAATTGTGGCAAAAGTCCAAGTGTCACAAAGTCCAAGTGCAAAAAACAAGACTGACTTCTTGAATTTTATTTCAAAGTAAGCAGAACAAATTTCCTCAACTACAAACCAGCAAAGCGTCCTGTGTTGAACTCCTTGCAGCAGAACCATTTTATAAGCAATGAGTCCAACGACAAGAAAACTAGGTAGAGATTATTAAATCTGGTAAGTGGATTAAAACTGGACTCATTAGCAGCCCTGGTCAACATGATGATGGGCCAAGACTAGTAGACTACAAGGTGGGCACTATAAATTACGCTGCCTAAAGAATATATCCAAATGATTACAAGTAATAATAATACAGAAAGGACTACAGGAGAGCAGTTAAAAATCAAAATACAGTGCTACCTCAGATGTGGAAGGGAGAACTTGTGAGTGAACATTAGGTTCTGGCATCCTGAAGACTTGCACAGCATTATCTGCTTCCGGATTTTCTGAAGTGTACCCCTGATGAGAGTAAGGGATTGTAAGCAGTAAATAACAGATTACATCCATATTACTCCAGTTAGGATATATGCTGATTTGGATACAAGCAGTCAACATCAATATTTCTCCACCAGTATATTTAGGATCATTTAAGTTGACCATATGAAAATGTGTTTGTTTGATTACAGAAGTACTAAATATTGTAACATTAATATTTCTACAAATACTATAGTAGGAATTAGTTTTTGAAGTTGTATTTTGAAAATGCCAACTATACCCAAAAAATAATTTTTTGGTGACTTCGAAAAAGTAATACAATCAAGGAGACCAATAGCAACTGGATTCCAATATAACATTTACCTGAGAAGAGGAAGCTAATACTTGCGGATGTACATTAGCCTCCACCAGTCCATATAACTGGGCCTCATTGGTTGTATGCATATTAGGATCTTCATGACCATAAGCCTGCAAATATTCAAGTTCTACGTGTCATGGACGATGCCAAAAAAACTCTGGAAACGAGAATTGCAACTTCACTATAAAATAATCTAGCAAAGAAAATGTCAAATAAAAAATCCTTCAGCCATGTGATTGTGAAGCATCATTACCGAAAAAGGAGTCAAAGTCGAGGTGATTTGGGTACTGTCACCATCTGCTGCTCCAACTGGAGTGTCACTCTGAACTAAGCCCAGGCCATCATCATTCTCTACTTGCCCACTCATCCGATCACTATCCTCAGATGGGGGCAAGGAAATCTCAGCCGTTGACGTGGACAGTTGTTGTGAAGATCTAGCTTGCTCATCCATGTCATCATGCCCAGCATCCAAACTATCATCTTCACTGACCTGTTGAACTGATTCTTGTAAACTACATAACAAAAGGATTGTCAGAGGAAGCCATATTCTCTAAATTACCCACATAACGTACCAGAGTGCAAGAATAGCATTCAGAAATGACATGCTATAATTATTAAAGTAAAACAAAAGAATGTATGATTAGAATTTGTCAAACGTAAACCAAAAATAATGAGTTATAAATGTACCTAATAAGAATCTAAAAACCAAATGCTATGACAATAAAACTGCAAGCTTGCAAACTATTTCACCATATAAAAAGAATATAGATGCTTAGGTAGCACATAGCACAATAACAATTGATGTGACATAAACTACTGAATCAAGTTTATTGAATAAAATATTTTAACTATAAAAAAAATAACAGGAACTACATAATCTAGTTTATCAGTATTCAATAATAAATAACTTCCAAGGGAATAACTTGTTGCCACAACGCTGCTTGCTACAAGATTATCTTCTCTTTGATTAAAAGAATTGGGAAAGGTTCACCTAACTGTTCTGGTTGCTCAGTGTCTTGTGGGGCCGAGGCAGGTACTTGTTCCGAATCCAAGCCAGATGTGAAACTGCCAAACCTTAACTTTGTCTGCTCATATTCTGGCACACGAAGATGTTCCGGAATAATAACATGCTCCACCTCATGCAAGTTAGCTTGTGAAAGTTTCTCAGACAACCTGTTTACATCTGATGCGTTAGCATTTTCACAGTTGCTAGCTGAAGGAGATGCAGCATCAGCTATATTGTTATCTGCATCGGTGGCGGGTGACTTCTTTGTCGATTTTGGCTTCCACTCCTTAACAGGGTGTACTGCTGAAGAGAAAATTTGTCATTTTATCAGATTGTCTGCCTAAAAGCATTAGATATAATGGATAAAGAAACACTAAGAAGCTAGACATCAAGTGGCAAGTATAATTTTTTCCAGAAACAGCATTCTAAGTGTTTCGGTGAATAAATCTTAACAGGTAGTTATATAGATCTTCGTACAAAAGCGAAAAGTAAAGTACAGTTAGAATGAAGTTAAACATGAGATCCACCAATTATATATATATATATATATATATATATAGGAAAAAGGGATTGCTCGGTGCTGAAACCCCCACGCAAGGTGGGGACAAATGTACATGGAAAGAAAAAAAAAATGGAGAGCACAATATGTGGTTTCCTGGAATACAATCTACTAAACCCAGTACTAAAATTGTTTAAAACCACTTGGGGAAATAATTGTCTATCAAAATATCTGCAGTATGTGTGCTTACGGACTTAAGAGATATAAAGCACATCGCTTGTATATATAATTTTTCAAAAAAAAAATTAGGGCTTGTTTGGTTTTCAATCCAAGGGGATTGGAGAGTATTGAAGGGGATTGAGGGGGATTTTGACTTGTAGGGGATTGTATCCCCCAAAATGCTCTCCAATCCCCTCAGATTGGGGATTATCTGAACAAGCCCTTACAATGTTGCTGCTGACAAAAACTAACATTTTGATATCACCTCTTCTGCTGACAAAAAAAAAAAAAAGCATAGACATCACTGGCAGACGATACCTTTTTGGTTGCTAGTAGGACCCTGGTGATACCTGTTGACGTTTTGTGCAACAAAAGATCTACCAGTGGGCCTTCCACGAAATATTGTATCAGGTCTCTGGTTTTGTTGAATGTTTCTAGACATAAAGGCTGGGTAACGCCCAGATGCCCCTACTGAGGTAAAACTCCCCCTCTGAATATTTGCATCAGAAGAACCACTTGGCGCATGCATCTGAGAACCCGAACGGCCAGCAAATTGCCTAGTAGAATTAATAACTCCAACATGACGTCGAGCAGGTCCAACAGTTCCACCAGCAATTCTAACATTGGCTGACCCATGAGCTGGGTCAGAACCTGGAAAATGCTGCTCGTTCTGAGAGTTCTTCAAATATGGCCTCGCATGCTTCTGTGTAGTACCTTGACCATCCCTCTTCCCTTGAGTTGTGTCAGAGTGGGAGTTCTGCGTAGCATTTTGATGTGTGATCTGGCAGTCTGAGGTTGTAGCAGGTGAGCGGTTTCGACCAGACTGAACGGTACTGAACATAGACAACCCAGTAAGGAAAGTATTAGTTTGATTACAACAAGATGTTCATATGCAAAACAGCTGACAAAAAAATTAAGAAAGATAGCAATTTTCATAACTGTATTTTGGACATTTGGTCAATGTATTACGGCTCTGGAACCTAGTTACAAAATAGACAACAAAATGGCCATAGCCATCACATAAACAACAACAACAACAAAGCCTTTTAGTCCCAAGCAAGTTGGGGTAGGCTAGAGTTGAAACCCAACATGAGCCCCTAGTCACGGTTCAGGCACGTCAATAGCTGTTTTCCAATAGCCATCACATAAAACTAAAGTCAAAAGCAACAGAGAGGTTTCAGTCAACGCGGTTACCTGTCTGAATGCGCCATTTACCTCAAGAAATGTACCATTACCGTTTCAAAGGATTTATTCATGTACCATAGGAACAGACAAAGAAACATCGAACCTAAAGCACTTATTCATTTTCACATTATCAAATTAGGGTTTGATAGAGGAGGCGATATGATGCCTACACTCGAAGAGATAACCTTTAGCTACAAAGAAATATTAGGAAGCTGAATAAGTACTTGATAGCTGCATTATAATCAGTATACAACTTAACCGGAACTAAAAAATGATGACATGATTGTTTGACAAGTAAATGAGTGCACAGGAGAGTAAGAGCAGCGACAAAATTTGTCACACAAACAATACCTCCTATCAGACATTTGTACATTTGCTGAACCTTTGTGTCCTAGTTCTGGTCTGTTCTCCACCACACCATGTTGAAATCTGTTGTCCCTCACAACCCGAAATTCACGACTAGGGCCTGCATCAAGCAATCAGTTAACAGTCAGGTGGAAACCTGCAAGTTACACAACCATAATATTGCACATATATCACGCCATATGTGAAAACTGCAGAAGCTTTGTAATGGGAAGCCAGGAGCAAAGACAAGCAAACTGGAGACAAACAAGGTTGCCATGGAAAACAGGAAGCTATATGTTTCATCATTATCTAGAAGCTGTATTGCTACAAATATATAAAGATTATTGGAACTATCTTGGCAGCAAAAGAAGCATATCTACTCTATGTTACTAAACATAAGATCAGAATTACAAATGGTGGCCCTCAATTATGTTACCTGACATCTGACCCTGATTGGGAGTTCTTCTTTGATCATTTTCCATCCTTTGTGTGTGTGGCTTCATCCATTGTGAGTTCTGCTCAACTTGTGCAGTACTGTCAGCAAAGCTCTTCTGGCCAGCACTCTAACAATGCAATATTTTTTTTCAGCACAACAGAGAATAAAAGAATAGCAATGTATGATTTTCAGCATTATTGAAACTTCATAACATGCATTACACACTTTAACAAAGAAGCAATAAACCTAACATGTTTCCTCAATTGATAGAGAACTAATTTTGTTTCTTCATAGCCAGTGCCAAAAGCTCGCACACAAGGTAGGGTCAGGGGATGACAAGGAAAAAAGCAAGAGAGGGACACATAAGAGTAAATAAAGTGTTGTGGAATGCATTGTCTTGTGACGAAGCAATGTGTATGTCTCATCATATTTTACTCCTACTCCCTCTGTTCGAAATTGCAAGTCATTTTAGCTTTGCCCTAAGTCAAACTTGCATCTAGTATTTGGACTTTGGAGGCCAGGTTTTCTTTTGCACATATTGAGTGACTGTGTGTGTACGCAATTTAAGGGCATAGAACCCCAAATGTGCCTTTTTGCTTTAGATTGTTTCAAAACATCACGAAAAGCCTAACATTGCAAGACAAATATGTACAAGTATGCTACAAACAAAAAGGAGCAATACAAAAAGGAAATGGCTTTAGGTTTAATCCTTCATTTTTACAGTTACACTGAAAATTTACCCAAACAGCAAACGTATACCTCTTTCTTCTTGTCCCTTTTTCTTTTCACTTCGTGAAATGGGTCTGCAGGTACAAACAAACGACGAATTACAATCACAAAGAAAACATGAGAAGATTTACTAGTAGAGACAATACATATTGGAAACAATGGCATCTCTCATCCATCAAATAATAAACATCCCACATATCAACACGTCAAAGCTCATTTACTTCCCAAAAATTTCATGGAGACCATTACAATATCTAATTTTATAAGACGGTTAGAACCACGCCCTGTAAGCAATAGTAAGCACTACCTTTTACAGATTTATATAGAATAGAAAACGAAAATACAAGTAGCCCAACAACCAAAGTAAATAATTTGGACCTGCAAGAGTACCATTAATATATGTGGACATCATTGGCTAATCAAAATCACGACCCTCGTGATATAGTATCATTAATCAATAATAAACCATTAAACGGTGACCCAACCTAGAAGAGCCTCCCCAAATCCCCATAGCTCGAAAACCCTAGACCGTACGCAGGAATCCCCTGCGCCCCCGCGGGTGCAGCGGCAGAGCCGACCCAATGCGGCTCAGCGAGCGCCCCAAAACCCCTAGCTCCCGGCACCGGTACGAGATCGATCGAGTCGAGGCGACCCAGATCGGGGGGAACAGGGGAGAGGCAAAAGTACCTTGGTTAAGCAGCTTCTGCGCCGTCTCGTTGGGGTCCATGTTGGATTCGCGGAGGGTGTCCAAGATGTCGGCGTCGGAGTGGCCGCCGACGACCTCCTTGATCGACTGGATGGTGGACTGGATCGCCGTGGTGGTGGTGGGCGAGCGCGCCGCCCCCGCCCTGTCGGAACCGCGAGCCCCGCCGCCGCCGCCGCCAGCCATGCCCGCCGCGAGAGGGGAGATCGCCCGAACGCACGCTGGGACGGGGGAGCGGGTGGTGGTGGAGGCGCTCGCAATCGCCGCCGGAATCGCATCAAACGACGCGAGGCCCTGGGTTTCGGGGGAGAGTGGGTTTGGGTTTTGGTTTGGTTGGAGTGGTTGGGGCCGGCCGGGCTCGGTGGGTGCGTGGTTTTCCAAGGGAAGGGAACGGGGGAAAAAATTATAGACTGGAAATTGAAAGGGTTGCGCGACTTGCGAGGGTGGCCGCTGTGCACGAGTTTTACGGCCGAGGCGGCTCTAGTGTGTCAGTGTGTGCGAACGCGGGGTGGTGGGGGAAGAGGTGCTTAAATGACGGATATACCCCTACGTAGGATAGCTGTGAGCATGGAATTTCTGCGTTTGGTAGGGGGGAGAGGGGTGGAAGCGTCATCTTCGATGGCGGTAGGGTAAATTCGATTTGTTTTGCAGAGCAGGGACTTTCTTGTTTGTATTTCAAGTCAGGCTGATTCTGTGGGCCGGGCCTGCGCTCGTCGCACTTGTGGTTTGGGCTTTTCGCCGGGGGCCGTCTTGCTGGACCAAAAAGAACAAAAGATTTTATTTTTCTTTTTTCCCTTTGCTTGTCCCTTTTGTTTCAAGAAATTCTCATATTCTATCCGTTTGAGGTCTTGTTTCGGGAGCTTCTGGAAGCTTTTCTATAGAAAGTTCAAAAAACTAGAAGCTCCTCCAAACAAGATAGCTTTTTTAAGCTGACAAAAACAACTCCAAAACTGCATTTTGTATTCGGAAATGTTGTGTAAAGGGCATCCGTCCGCCCCATCCGGTGCATGTCTCCCTTCCTTTGCTCCTGCTGCCCTCCCAACCTCCTCCTACTCCTGCTCCGCCGCCCGCAACGCTGCTCTTGCTCCTACTCTGTCGCCCGCTCCATCCGACAACGCCGACAGGCGCCGCCAGCGCAAGGAGAAGCGCCTTATTACGGCGTGGCGTCTCGATGCAGACGGCGGAGGAGGCCGCACTGGATACAATGCATGTTGCTAGTATATATTTCAAATGTTTTAAATATTTTAGAGTTATATGTTGCAAGTGCACACGAATATTGCAAAAGTAGATCAAGATGTTGCAATTGTTGGATATATTATGGTCTTGGCACGTATAATATTTAATAAAAATCAAATAAAACTCTATGGTACGTAACATTAAGCGTTGTATAGTTTAATACCGTATGAGATTTTGACTAAACGTTTACTCAGCTTATTTGGTTGCAAATTATCCATCTTAATTGAGAAGCTGAGAAAAGGACAAATGAGTGCCACACGCACGCCTGCTGTCGCCATGCATGGGTCAGCCACGCGGGCGCGGATTTTGGGCCGAGGCTATGGCGGCGAATGAGCGGCGGCGGCGTGGCTAGGTTTTGCCACTTAATCCACATAATCACGGAGTTTCTCTCCTTTATGGTGGATGCTGAACCATTGCGTTAGTTACCGCTTTCCCCATCTCTCCGTATCTCCGACTCACCATCCATCCGGATCTCTCCTCCCCCCCGCAGACATAAAATGTAAAAGTCCTCCGTTAGTCCTTCCTCCTTCCTTCGTTTCCGTGAGACCACATTCCAGCAGCCCTCCGGCTTTCCTCGTCTCGTATCTCTGCGCACACAGAGTAGTGAGAGAGCAGGTGCCTCCGGAACCCTCGTCCGCCTACGAACCTTGCACGGGGTGTGCGGCGATTAGGTTTTTAGGGAGCGATTCCGCGACTACTCATCCGACGTCTTCTTCCTGGTGATCGTTCGTGCCGACTTCTTTTTGGTGACCGTTTGTGGGACTGCACTGCGAACATCTTCCTGCATCGACTGTGGTCCGCGACTTTGAGCAACGCACTATGTCGACTAGTGCGAATGAAGCCTTCGATCCCTCGGCATGGGACCCTCTGCTGGGTACAATCTTATCTCTGTGATTATCGCACTTTGCGTTCTTACTGTACCGATCTGTATGTCATACTTGCATGCTGTAGCATTTGTTAGTGATATACACATGCACATATATGTCGTTACAAACCTGCTGATGTTTTATTTCTGGATTAAATTGATCATGAAAATGCCTAATTATTTAACAAGCCAAAAACCTAATGTTAGGCAATTTTCTGTCAGTGATTTTGCTGCTGCTTTGAAGCTGAATAATTTTGATGGCAAGAATTTTATGATATGGCGTGCCAAGATGGTGTTGTGGTTGACTGTTATGAATTGCTATCACGCTGCATAGGGGAAACCTGAACAATTTACTCCTGAGGAGGAGCAAAAGTTCTTGGCTGCCGATAACCTATTTCGAGGCGCCGTGATTAGTACACTTCATCCTAAGTATGAGAAAAACTACATATCTTACATATCAGGCAAAGTGTTATGTGATGCTCTTGAGGCAAAGTTTGAAGTTTCTGATGCTGATAGTGAGCTGTACCTTATGGAGCAGCTGTATGACTACAAAATAATTGAAAACCGTTCTATAGTGGAATAGGCTCATAAGATACAGACGCTAGCAAAGGAACCAGAACATTTTCCATGTCTGTTGCCCGACAAGTTTGTGGTCTGCGGTATAATCGCTAAGCTTTCACCTTCTTGAAGGGATTTTGCTACTTCTATAAAACACAAGAGACAAGAGTTTAGCGTGGCTGAGCTTATTGGATCTCTTGATGTTGAGGAGAGGACGAGAGCAAAAGACAACCGTAGAAAATGAGTTGAGTCTTCCGCTGCCAATATGGTGCAGAAGAAACACTCATTTGCATCCCGTAATAAAAAAAAGAAGAACATGTAAGAGAACAACAATACAAAGCCTAAGCAAACTGCTCAGTTTAAGAAGAAAAACAACAAAAGGTGGATGTTACTTTGTTTGTGGGAGTGATGAGCATTGGGCAAGTGCGTGCCCAGACCGCAAATATAAGCAAGAAAAGAAATCAGCAAACATAGTGATTAGTGAGACTAGAGGAGGAACATCTGGGTATGGTAATTCTTTACCTTTTGTTCTTTCAGTTTGTCTTTCACCCGAGTGGTGAATGGATAGAGGTGCTAATATTCATTGTGTGTGCTGATGTTTCTTTGCTTACTTCCTATCAGGCCGGCAGGACTAGAGCCTTGCTGATGAGAAATGGTTCTTGGTGTTGGTACGGTCGTTCTGAAGTTTACTTCGGGAAAGACGGTGTTATTAAAGAACGTGCATCATGTCCCCTCTATCAAGAAGAATCTTGTTAGCGGTTCTCAAATGTGTCATGATGGCTTTAAAATTGTGCTTAAGTTCAATAAGTGTGTTGTGTCGAGACATGGAACATTTGTTGAAAAAGGTTATAATTGCGGAGGCTTGTTCCACTTATCTTTGCTTGATGATATATGTAATAAAGTAGTGAACAATGTTAATATTTCGGATGAGTCGAATATATGGCATTCACGACTTTGTCACATTAATTTTAGCTGTCTCACGCGGCTTGCAAATCTGAATTGAATCCCAAAATTTAACTTAGTCAAAGATTCTAACTATCTGGTGTGTACAATCGAAGCAACCGCGCAAGCCTCACAAGGCTGCTGAGGCGACGAACTTGGCACCATTAGAACTCGTTCATTCTGATTTATGTGAAATGAATGGCGAATTGACTAAAGACGGTAAACGATACTTCATGATATTTATAGATGATTATACTAGATTTTGCTACGTGTATTTATTGAAAACTAAAGATGAAGCGTTGCATTATTTTAAAGTCTATAAAGCTGAGGTAGAAAATCAACTTGAGAAGAAAATCAAGTGTTTGCGTGAAAGCTCTAGTTTGGTTTTGGTGAATTGATGAAACCCTAAGTGCTAACCTAGTTCATCAAGTGATCATGAGATAGGTAGCACACTTCAAGTAGAGAAGCAAATGAAGATCATAACATGACAATGGTGATAGCATGGAGATGATCAAGGGCTTACACTTGAAGAGAAGAAAGAGAAAAACAAAAAGCTCAAGGCAAAGGTATAAACCATAGGAGCTATTTTGTTTTGGTGATCAAGACACTTAGAGAGTGTGATCACATTTAGGTTTGATAGCCGTACTATTAAGAGGGGTGAAACTCGTATCGGAATACGGTTATCAAAGTGCCACTAGATGCTCTAACTCATTGCATATGCATTTAGGATCTAGTGGAGTGCTAACACCCTTGATAATATTTGTGAAAATATGCTAACACATGTGCACAAGGTGTTTGCAGGGTTGAGATGGGTTTGGGTCCCTCTCTCCCTCCCGCCGAGCTTGCGAGGCGAGATTCGGCGCTTTTGGAAAAATGAAATGTCTATTTTCTATTGCGCCGGATGCAAAATTCTTGGTGGTTGGCACACTTGAGCAAGGGTGAAGAAGTAAGAGTTGAAATGGAGTTGATCGAAATGTTGTTTGGCGTCGGTCCTGTGTGACCGGACGACGCTGAATCCGTAAGCACCGACGACGATCGACTGCTCGCGTCCGGTCATGACTTCAGCGATACAATGGCTAGGGTTGAGCACCGGACGCCGCTGCGTCCGGTTAAGGTGGACCGGACGCGGTCCGTGAAAAAAAACATGCCTCGGGAGCTTCTTTGAAACGCGACCGGACGCTGGGGCTTCAGCGTCCGGTCGATTCAAAGGAGCAAAGTCCCGGTCGAGGCCGATGACCGCTGAGTGAGTCTGGACACGTGGGCGACATCGAGCGACGGACGGACGCCGAGAGCCGGCCGTCCGGCCGGTCCGACGACCGAGCGTCCGTCCGTAACGCGCTTTTGCCCAAAGAAGGGGTACAACGGCTCTATTTGATGGGGGCTCTATTTATAGCCCCATGGCCGGCTCAAGGAAGCTCTCTTGCACATTTTCATTGACATAGCAACCTTGTGAGCTTAGCCAAAGCCCTCCCACTCATCTCCATCATTGATCCATCATCATTGTGAGATTGGGAGAGAATCCAAGTGCATTGCTTGAGTGATTGCATCTAGTGGCACTTGGTATTCGTGTTCTTGTTCTTGATTTTTCGCTTGTTTCTCTTGGTGGTTGCCACCACCTAGATGGTTGGAGCAGCGGTGAAGGATCGGCACAAGTTGGTGTTTGTTCGTGGCCGCCTTCGGTGATTGTGAGGGGAGTTGTACCTTCCCCGGCGGAGTGCCGAAAGGTAACTCTAGTAAATTGCTCGTGTCATTGAGTTACCTCACTTGTGGGTCGGTTCTTGCGGTGTCCTATCGTGTGGATGAGGTTTGTGAAACACCTCTTAGCCGCCGAACCACCAAGTGTTGGTCGACACAATAGGGACTAGCGTGTTGGCAAGCACGTGAACCTCGGGAGAAAAATTGGTTGTCTCTTGTCATTTGCATTCTCCCGGTGATTGGCTATATATTCATCTTGTGATTGGTTCATCCCCTACACATTGGTATAATCACTCTACTCGCTCATTTACATTCTTGCAAACTAGTTGATACAAGCTCTTTAGTGTAATTAGAATTGAGAGCTTGCTTTATTATTTACATTCATCTAGTTGAGCTCTTTAGAGTAGCAAGGTTGAGAGCTCTTAGTGAGTAATTACATAGCTAGTTTGTGTGCCTAAGTATTCATTGCAACTAGAATTGTTGGATAGGTGGCTTGCAACCCTTGTAGAGCTAGAGCAAGTTTGCATTACGCTATTTGTCATACTAATTAAATTGCTCTAGTTGATTTGTAGATTTTTAAATAGGCTATTCACCCCCCCCTCTAGCCATATTAGGACCTTTCATTGCGCTCCGATCGCGGGGGAGAATATTTCTCAAATGATTTTTCTGAGTTTTGCGCGGTGCATGAAATTATTCATGAGAGGACGCCACCATACTCACCACAGTCCAATGGAATTGCAGAGAGAAAGAACCACACTCTAACTGATTTGGTTAATGCCATGTTAGAGACTGCGGGGCTATCTAAGGAATGGTAGGGTGAGGCTATATTGACAGCATGTCATGTCCTAAATAGGGTGCCCACAAAGAATAAAGAAATTACACCATTCGAGGAATGAGAGAAGAAGAGATTAAATCTCTCTTACCTGTGAACTTAGGGTTGTTTGGCAAAGGTGAATGTGCCAATAAACAAAAAGCGAAAGTTTGGACCAAAGACGGTTGAATGTGTTTTTCTTGGTTATGTTATTCACAGTGTGGGTTATAGATTTTTAATTGTAAATTTTTGTGTTCCTGAGATGGCTGTTGATACAATCATAGAATCTAGAGACGCTACATTTTTTAAGAATGAATTTCCCATAAAAAATGCACCTAGCACGACTAGTCATGAATTTATAATTTCCCATGAGCATGAAAATTTTACTCCGATAGAACAAATTGAGGAACCCTATATGCAAAATCTTGAGGAGGATGACACTATAGTCACTAAAAAAGTAAGAGACAGAGGACTGCAAAGTCTTTTGGTGGTGACTATATTATGTACCTTGTGGATAACACACCAACGACTATTGAAGAGGCATATTCCTCTCCTGATGTTGACTTATGGAATGAAGCAGTACGGAGTGAGATGGATTCTATTATGACTAATGGAACCTGGAAATAGTTGATCGTCCCTATGGGTGCAAGCCTATAGGGTGCAAATGGGTGTTCAGGAAAAAGCTTAGGCCTGATGGTACTATCGAGAGGTATAAGGCAAGACTTGTGGCCAAGGGTTATGTCGACATAGAATTTCGTCCCATGCCGAGGATACGCGTAGCAAGCCGGAAGGGTCCGCTCGATGGAGCTGGAGATCCACCTAGCTTCAGCGCAGGGGTGTACGATCCTACGCACTCCTCCCGAGATGTTCTAGTCAATTTGACCCTGCAATTGATAAGGAGAGAAAGTTTATCAGTAATTAAGGGCGGAACATGCCGGTGTTGCCAGACAGTCCCGAATGTGCGGCTCTAAGAGCCGATATGAAAGGAAATCGACTAAATAGTCGATTCCAACATATTAGTAAGAATAAATCGGTTAAAGCTCATGGGGTTGTGTAAGAAGAATCGGTTATCATTCTGGATGAATATCATTGTTTTGTACAAATATTGGTCACTGGCAAAAAGATATCAACAATAATTAATTCATGCTAAGCCAATGACTGCAAGTAACCGAACTCCTTTATAAAAGAAACAGTTCATCAACATTCAACCATTTAATAGAGATAAATTTAATGAACATATTAGATCTCATCTATCGCTATGACCAGTGGGGCATGAGGCAGAATCATGCAGGCCGTAGAAACAACGATAGACTCGACGACCCTAACTTATTACTAATATCAGTGGGGCATAAAGCAGAATTATGTAGGCCGTAATATAATAATAAAATCATGGGGCTAACACATCTTTCAACCTATCGCTATTTCAACGATCTCGTGATGCGAACTGTTCATGAAAGTACTCGATATCGGCTAAAACAGCCGATTCAGGCATAGCGCATAGTTAAGATCATGCCCTCTCAGAAACAGATCTACCAACCAACGACCCCCACTCTATGGTGCTAACAGTGGGGTGTGAGGCAGAATCACACAGGCCTGGATAACGAGCTATAGAACGGTTTCCGCTAGCCAATAGATCCTACTTAAGATCAAACACGTCTTAACTGCACGCTATGCACGATCAAGATTGATACAAAATAGACGATAAAGCATAACTCATCGTTTAAAGTGCAGATTAGATCATTTTAGATTAACAAACGATGGGTTAAAAAAATATAAGGCCGATCTGGATCAATCTCAATCGGGCGAAGTGATATTGCTGTAATCAAATAAATAATGGAAGCAATAGTTAATATTGGTAACTTGATGAATCTATCCAAAGGAATGCCACCCTTAGATAGAACCGATAACTTGACCTTAATCTAGTTCGAGCAGTGGAGGTCGACCAGATCGATGCAGCCGTACTTGAACTAGACAAGAGTCGATAACTAAATCATACCAGAGTCGCAGTGGAGGTCGATCGGATCGATGCAGCCGTATGAACAGAGGTATAAGTCATGACGGTACTTATAGACAAGCAGTGGAGGTCGACCGGATCGATGCAGCCGTACATGCTGAAGAACTCGCCGAGATCTACTCTACTCCTACTCCTAAGGGGTGGCCGGAGCCGAAAAAGTAAGTAACTTGTATTTGATTGATTGTGTGTCCCTTACAATAGCCGGGGTTTGGTATTTATTCCCGGAGGCTAAAAATGAATCCTACTTGAGTACGACTCAGTACAATCTTTGATACGAAGAGAACATTCCTATTTTAAGGTAACTTGGACTCTAATCTTTCTCCTTTTGTAGAGTCCGATATGTATCTTCTCGATGCCAATCATATCTCGTCATCGTTATCTGTTGACGTCATTCGGAGAGAACCGATCCCAGCGTCGCATTCGACCCGGCAGATATCAATCCCTACTCAATCGATTCCTTGATTAACACAATCTTGGAAGCCTACGAGTTCCCGCGCTCTTCTCCCAAATTTTGGTGTAAACAGGTATACTCAAAAGAAATGTGAGGATTTCTTTGATAATTATTCACCGGTTGTTCGATTGACTACAATTCGAGTTTTCCTTTCCCTAGTAGCCTCCTACGGTCTTATCGTTCATCAAATGGACGTTAAGACAGCTTTTCTAAATGGAGAGTTAGAGGAGGAGACCTATATGGATCAGCTGGATGGGTTTGTAGCAAATGATCAAGAAGACAAGGTATGTAAATTATTAAAGTCATTATATGGTCTAAAACAAGCTCCTAAGCAGTGGCATGAGAAGTTCGATAGAACTCTAACATCTGCTGGCTTTATTGTGAATGAAGTTGACAAATGTGTGTACTATCGGTATGGTGGGGGTGAAGGAGTTATTTTGTGCTTATATGTTGATGACATACTGATTTTTGGATCCAACCTTAAAGTGATTGAGGAGGTGAAGGAATTTTTATCTAATAATTTTGAAATGAAAGATTTGGAAGAGGCTGATGTTATGTGGCAGAACCGCCTAATCTAATGCCTCACAGGAGTGCTCGTCTTACATTAGACACTAAGCACCCAAGGGAGAACACTAAATTACTCGGTTCCGTCGGGCACACCCTAGGGGAGAATCCAAAAATCCATATTTTTGCCATCAGGATCACAAATGAGAGAATAAAGCTTACATCATTCTGAACCATTTCTTACATCACTTTTAATACAACATCAAAGTATAATAATTATTAACATAACAGCGGAATAAAATCATATTATCAGAGTTATAAATGATTTAATTGAACAACGGAATATAAACATATGAGCAGAGTTACAGCGGAATTAAACATCTATTAATGACATGATGAAGTATTGATATATAAACTACGACAACAGATTATTAAACTTTCATTTATAAAAGTATTTGGTGAGAGTTATAAATAACAACTACGATCGCAACGTAAAGGAAATCCTCGCTGAGCCCACCAGGAAGAATCCACACACAAGGGTCAGCTTTAGCCTCCACCTGTCACCTGCAACAGGGGGAATAAAACCCTGAGTACTCAATTGTACTCAGCAAGACTTACCCGATAGGAGAAAAGAAAAGACTTCAAGGATATGCAAGGCTATCTGGCTTGTGGGTTTATTGCATTTGCAGTAAGCATTACTAAGCGTGCGTCCTTATGTTCGATTTTTATTAATAGCCGCATTGGTTCATTAACTAACCATTCTATGTTAGCACCTGTACTACTTTCAAGCAGGTGGTAAGCAATCAGATTTCCTTTTCCATCTTTTATCTTTCATCTTCAATTCTTACTACGATGCTAAACACGAGACAAGCCGTACCGGATCGCCCGGCAATTCACGAATCAATGCCCCCAGCTGGGTACCCCAAAAACACACGCCCCGCTTATACCCCAGGCACAAGCAGGACCAACCCATCACTCTCCTGTCCCGGATGTCCAGGTCCTCGTCCAAACTGGGACTCCAAGCCCCCGTCCTCAAGTCCCGGACTCAGTGCGGTGCAAGGACCTCCTCCACCAAAAAGAAACACTGATAGTCGGTCCGGAAAGAGCCGGATCCACGACAAGAGAGCGACAAGTCTTCCAAGCGCCCATACATAAGTATGTGCTTGGGATAATAAGTCCGTGACTTGCCTAGATGCCTTATGCAACGATTGGTCCTTAACCGACCAGACAGGGAAAACAGCGTAACCAAGCCATGCCCTGTGTCCACGGCGACACAACCTCTTACACCCACCAATACCCAAACCATATCCCTGCCCGGTCACCATTTTTCGTTTCTACCATTTTTATATTTTCCTAGTGATGATGATCCAATAATATATTTCCTATATCTCGCGAGTGACAGACAATCACTCGTCTTCTACCGGTGTCCTGCAGCATGGCAATCTACACGATCCTGTCATACTAGTAAGACTCATAGGATAAAGATATATATATATATATATGCAGGTGAGTTTCATTCAACTCCTTAAAACTTAATGCACAAATACAATTTAAACTGCAGAAAGTAGGGGTTATGCACCGGGGCTTACCTGGGTAAGATATATATTAAAAGTTAGTATCTGCATCTTCAGATCATCCACCATCAGCTGAAAAACAAGCTCATTGCATCATCTCCTAGAGAGAATACCATTACACCATCTTTGGATTCCCAATCATCCTTCAATTGATCCGCTGATCCATCATCGTACCTATATGATATGCAATGCGATGCAATGCAAAGACATAATTAATCAACTGCAATCATGACTCGTAAAATACGATTTATGCCTCTCAAGTTAACAAGCTAATTCTAACGACGACTGTACTTATGCTACATATACATGTTGTCGGATAAGACGTTACTTCCCAACAAATTATTTTAGTTATATAAACCAACATTGTTTCTTTGTTCCGTTCTATCGATTTAGTCCTTATTCGAAATAGAGCATCATTATCTATTTAGCAAACTAATTATTCTGGAGCTATAAAAATTACCACGAGTACCTAATATTGCTATGAGCCTACTGTATAAAATTTAGATTCAACAATATCACCGATTTATCACAACAATTTCTATAAGTTTATATTTTCACAATATTAAGTATCCTAAATTAATTATAAAGCTCCCAAAAATATTACCACACTATGTGAACAAAATATACTACAGGTAGAGCATGATTTTAGGAGACTAACAAAACTAGTTTTACCATTTTTGGATTCCTACACCGTTTTATATTAATTTTACAAGTTTACCCCCGAAACTAATTAGTTAAATGTTTTCTAGAAACGAAAAGGCCGACAGTGGCAAAGCGGCCCGGCGGTGGCGAATAATCACATGGCGGCGCTCTCATGGCAAGACAAATAAGACGCCCAAGCGCTTAGCAAATGCCCAGCCAAAGCTTGCCTGCTGCCCAATGGCGGTAAGGGTCGACGGCCCAACATCGGGAGGCGAGCATTGGCCCAAAGTGAGGCACAATTAATCGGCCTAGGCGCAAGCAGCGGCAGCCACAACCGGCAATAACGTGGCTCGCCCAGCGGCGGGCGCGAGCGGCCCAAGGTGGGCGCGCGGCAGTGGCGCGGACGGCCCAAGAGCATAGTGGCGCAGCCCAGCGCGCGGCAGTGGCGCAAGGCCGACTACGGCCCAAGCGGCCAAGCAACGGCCTAGGCACAGGGCAAGGCGCGACACATACGTGAGAAGGCCACTAAACTTTCCTTAAATTACGACAAGGTCCAACAACACTATTTACTTGAGTCTAGTATTTTGCGTAAAGAACCCCGTATAAAATCTTTCTTGGATTTATCACCCGTCTCACCTTCCTCCTTCCCAGAGACAGAGCGCACGGAGCAGAGGGAGCACCGGCCGGCGGTCAATCCCGACCGGCACTGCACGGCAACAGCGGAAAAACCGACCGCGGGGCAGTGGCGGGCCCGGCATTGCACGCAGGCACCGGCGGCATGGCCAGCGGTGGCCCACATCGCCCTGACCACGCACGCGCGTGGCAGCGGATTAGCCGGCGAACATGGCTCTCCACGTGAGGGGCGGGGCGTAGCGGCTTCGGTCATGGAGACGTCGATGACGCCCGCCTGGGGCTACGCCGGTGGAGGAGCATGGCTGCGGCTGGCAGCGGAGCTGCGCAGGTCCCGGGCGAGGCACGACAGGTACGTGGGCCAGCGCGGGAGGGGAAACGATGGGACGCCGCGATGGCGGGGCACGGGCGCGTGCTCGGGTGGCGAATCAGCGTGGGCCAGAGTGGGCACGGCGAGGGTGGCTGGCCATTGGTGGCGCTTGTGCGCGGTCAGCAGCGAAAAAGGGAAAGGGGCGGGACACAGCACGATGGCGTGGAGCTCTGCGGTGGAGCGGCGCTGGGAGTCGGCGGGCGCGGGCGAGGGCTTGTTGTCTGCGTGTGCTATGGCCAGGTGACGGTGAGAGCGCCGGCGCGCGGGGAAGGAAGAGCAGCGCTCGCGGCCTGCGCATGGAATGCGCCGCAGAGAGAAAAAAAGGAGGGAGGGGAAAGCAGCGCTCGGCTCGGCTCAAAATAGCAAACAGACACAGACGAATGAGGCAGACAGCAGCTCGGGGGTAGGACGCCCGTGGCGCAACGTGGTCGACAAAGCGCGTCGGCTAGCATGGATAGCACCAAAAGCTGTGAATGTGTGTGGTCAATGGCAACAGCGCCACGTCTAGCCAGCTTGCGCACGACAGAGAGCGGATGCGACCCTGTCGGGCCCGACGTGCAGTCGACGTCCACAGGCTGGCCAGCGGGGCAAGGCACGGCAGACCGGCAACCAAGCGAGTGGGGACAATAGCGTGGCATTGATGGCTCGGCACGGCCAGCGCTCAGCCGGACACAGCCAAAGCATGCAGAGACGCATGGTGACCACGGCCCAAAGGCCAAACGGGCGAAACCAGTGCCGTGCATGCTTTTTAAAGCGATGCCAAGGCCACCAAACAGCGAGGTTAAGGTTCAGCCAACTTCACTAATCCAAAGTCCATGCCACCAGCTAGCTAGGGAAACACCCGGCGCGACCAAAGAGCGACTAGGGGTAAAAGATACGAGAAAGCCAACATGAGTTCGTCGCACAACCCGCCGGTTCACGAACAGAGCACCGAACGTAGTTCTACGTGCGTTCTAAGAGAGTTTCGAGCCATTCTTGGGATAACCTCGCTACGTCCAACCATTCTACGAACCACTCCACACCAAAACACTTACGATGATACAACCAGCGATACAATAATATAAAGTTAGTGTTTAAGAATTTAGCGAGAATTTAAATGCTAACACGTCATTGTCAATCGTTTCTGACTTAGAAAATTATAACTTTTAGTTTTGGACTAACATCCAAGAGCTACTCCACCAGTTAGTTCAATATAACTCGCCACGAGTGATACTTTTAAATATAAGTCAAATTCCAAAATCCGAGAAAATCGTTTTCCGAAATTTTCTTGGGCCTAAATCGCGTCGCTAAATAAGATCGTAACACCAGGGTGTTACATGTTATTCTTAATATCAAGCTTCTGAGAGAAGGTGATGGTGGGGTAACTCTGTTACAATCCCACTATGTGGAAAAGGTGCTGAGTCGCTTTAGGTTTAGTGACTGTGAACCTGCTCCTACACCTTATGACCCAAGTGTGCTATTGAGGAAAAATCGGAGAATAGCAAGGGATCAATTGAGATATTCCCAGATCATTGGTTCGCTCATGTATCTTACTAGTGCAACAAGGCCTAACATCTCATTTGATGTGTGCAAGCTGAGCCGGTTTGTGTCAAACCCGGGAGATGATCACTGGTGTGCTCTTGAGAGAGTAATGCGCTATTTAAAAGGCACTATGAGCTATGGTGTTCGTTATACCGGACACCCGAAGGTGCTGAAAGGCTATTGTGATGCCAACTGGATTTCTGATATTGATGAGCTTTATGCCACAAGTGGATATGTGTTTTTGCTTGGAGGTGGTGCTGTCTCCTAGAAGTCTTGCAAGCAGACTATCTTAACGAAGTCTACAATGAAAGCAGAACTCACAGCATTAGACACCGCTGGATCTGAGGCTTGAGTGGCTTCGTGATCTCCTTATGGATTTATCGGTTGTTGAAAAACCCATACCGGCTATTTCTATGAACTGCGATAACCAGACTGTGATTACGAAGGTTAACAGTTCTAAGGGTAACATGAAGTCCACGAGGCATGTTAAGAGACGACAAAAATCTATCAGAAAATTAAGAAACTCTGGAGTAATAGCATTGGACTATGTTCATACGTCTAACAATCTGGCAGATCAGTTCACTAAGGGTCTGTCATGCAATGTGATAGAAAATGCATCGAGAGAGATGGGTTTGAGACCCACATGAAATTTACTATAGTGGTAACCTGTTCTATGTGATCGGAGATCCCGTGAAGTAGAATGGTGAAACAAGCTAATAGTAAATTGTGAGGAAAGATCCTTAGTAAGGGCCTGTTTGGCATGGCTCTAGAGCTGAACTCCAGCAACTCCAGCCAATTTTCCAGCCAAACACCCCAGCTCCAAAACTCCATGGAGCTGCCAACTCCATAGAGCTGTAGTGCAAATGGAGGTGGAGTTTTAGATCACCTCTTTTGCAGCTCCAAAACCACCTAATATGAACCTCCTCATGGAGTTGGTGGGTAATTACCCACCAATGCCACTGGTTACATAGAAAAACGGTTCGTTCTTTTCCTCCTGAGACCCCCCGCGCCACATCTCCCTCCTGCGCCCGTCCGTCCGCCACCCACACCGGCAGCCGCCATCCATCCCCACCGCCGGCTACCCGAGACCCGCTCGTCCGTCGAGCCCCGCTGAACGCCGCCGCCCTCCTGCTGCTGGCGGACGTGGAGCCACTCCACGGCGCGCCACAGCTCGTCCTTTGGCACGCCGACAACATGGCGGTCCAGCGCCGCCGCGACGGCGGGCAGCCCGGCGTCGAGGTCGGCGCACACACGGGTGAAGTGGACGACGATGCCGTAGTACCCCCACGGCAGCGGCGCAGCGCATACATCCGCCGCGCCACACCGCGGTAGCCGCATCGCCTGCGATGGCGCGCCGCCACTCTCGGGTCCGGCAACAACGGCGGGCGCCCAGCCATCTCGCTTGCGGGGCTCGGCGGCGTAGCCTCATGCATCATCACCACGGCATGGCCGGAAAGCAAATACGTCGGGTGGACCTGACAAGCTGCTGATATTCATCCCCATCCACAACGCCCAAATCTGGTGAGTTCATGTCGATCCACTGCATATGAGAACAGATCCCAGGATAAAAAAAACCTTCCTTTACCCCCGTCGTCCGTACAGACCCTCCACCGTCATCCTCGCTGCGATCCCCACCGTCGTCCTCCACGGCTTCTACCGACGCGTACTGGGCCAATCTATATTTGCTCAAATTGAGGTGATGCAACTTTTAGGTGCTAAGATTAGTTTGCGAGTTCCTTTTAATTTTCTTGATGTTTAGGAATCCCAAACTGCTTTAAGCGATCCTCTAGCAATGAACTCTAAATGGTTGATGCTTCATTGCATCTCCGGTTACTGCTTTGGAAGACATCCATGGTTTACTGCATGTATTTTCATTAATCATCTCCACCATACTGCATGTATCTTGAAATGTCTCTGCATGCATTTTCATTAATCGGTGTTCAATGACTTGGGATGACTTGGCTTGAAGTGTATTTATTCAAACCAGGGCAAGAATGGCAATCTACCCTCAAACTCCTCTTTTGTGGAGTCATGGACACCCTCCCACCAAACACCTCCATCGAGACGGCTCCAACTCTACCCAGAGCTAGCTCTACACAGGAGTTACAGGTGGAGCAGCTCCACCTGAGTTGGAGCCATGCCAAACAGGGGCCTAAGACTCATTTTTATGCATATGTTTCCTTTCTGTAAGGCAGGTTGGTGTTTACCTTAATGTGTTCCAAGTGGCTTGCTAAAGCAAAGATGTTGTCCTACAGAATATCTTTTGAGGAACACACATATATGAGTCAGACTGCTGGTCACAGTCTATGAGATTTGGGTGATCTCTAAATACTCATAAAAGGCACTGAAGTATGACTTATATGCTTCAAATAGAGGGGATGCCTTTTGCAGCCTAGTATCAGCTAAGGACTTTAGTGACATTCATCTCACACAAAACTGTCAATTCAAGGCTTAGTCCATTGTTCAGTTGTGACTGAGTGAAACTATTGCTCTAGATGGATGTTCAACTTAACAGTCTTTATCAAAACACTAGTATATAAAAGAAATATGGTTGTGAGACTACTTTATTACAAACCCTAGAGTTTGGTGGGGATTGTTGGATATATTATGGGTTTGGCCCGTATAATATATAATAAATCAAATAAAACTCTATGGTACGTAACATTAAGCGTTGTATGGTTTAATACCGTATGGAATTTTGACTAAACGTTTACTCAGCTTATTTGGTTGAAAATTATCCATCTTAATTGAGAAGCTGAGAAAAGGACAAAAGAGTGCCACACGCGCGCGCCGCCGGTGGCCGAGCCACGGGCGCGGGCCGGGCCGAGGCCGTGGCGTCGAGCGAGCGGGCGGGCGTGGTCAGGTTTTGCCACTTAATCCACATAATCACGGGAGTTTCTCTCCTTTATGGTGGAGGCGAACTGATTGCGCCAGTTACCGTTTCCCCGTCTCTCCGACTCCTGAATTCCTCTGCTGGATCTCTCCCTCCCCGCCGCAAACATAAAACAGAAAGTCCTCTGTCAGTCCTTCCCCTTCCTTTGTTTCCGTAAGACCACATCCCAGCCGCCCTTCGGCTTTCCTCGTCCTGTACCTCTGTGCGCACATAGTAGCGGGAGAGCAGGTGCCTCCGGAACCTTCGTCCGCCTGCGAACCTTGCACGGGGTGTGCGGCGATTAGGTTTTTGGGGAGCGATTCCGCGACTGCTCGTCCGACGTCTTCTTCCCGGTGATCGCTCGCGCCGTCTTCTTCCTGGTGACTGTTCATGGGACTGCACCGCGAACACCTTTCTGCATCGACTGTGGTCCGCGACTTCGAGCAACGCACAATGTCGACTAGTGCGAATGGAGCCCCCGATGCTCTCGGCATGGGACCCTCCGCTGGGTACAATCTTATCTCTATGATTACCGCACTTTGCGTTCTTACTGTATCGATCTGTATGTCATACTTGCATGCTGTAGTGTTTGTTAGTGATATATACGTACATGTATGTTGCAAACATCCGTCCCTAATGTTTCATATATTTTTTCAGACATATGCTGCAAATATTTTTATCTGGACGTTGCATATGTTTTACACATATGTTACAAGTATTTTATCTGAATGTTGTGTATGCTTGCAATGGTTTTCAAGTGTTTTTGCAAGTGTTTCAGCGCGTATGTTTCAAGTGTTTTATCTGTCTTTATACGTATGTTGCAACTGGATGTTTCAAAAATAGATCAGGTTTTATACATGAGATGCGTGTGGGAAACAGGAGAGGGCGCGAGCGGCCCCTGCGTGGACGTGCGAAAAGCAGATGCGGGCAGGGCGTGATGGCATAGGCGCGGAGTGCAGGCGTGCGCGAGAAATGAATCGGCCTGGAACATGGTACCATCCGACGGATCGGTATCACCTCAGCTTCCCGAGTTCTTTCAAAAAGCTTCTCCTGGAATTTTTCACCTCCCAAACAGAGCCTAAAATCTGAAGAGATTGAACACCTGTTTTTAGGTACGTTCGTACGTATACTGCAAGTTATGGCACATTTCGGCTGCAGCAGATTATGGTTTGGCTTCAATATTTCTTCTTGTCTTTATACTGCAATATATGCTAGTTATGGCACATTTCGGATGCAGCAGATTATGGTTTGGCTCCAAGATTTCTTCCTGTACAAAGCTGTGCCCTGAAGCATGGCACGTCTATCAATTGTCCTACAGAGTAAGTGCAGTTCAGAGTTTTCCCAAAGAATGGGAGTTGCATTGCGCATTGCGATACAACACATCCCAAAAACATGTTGATAGACTTGACACCGGAGATCAGTCAGTCCAACATGTGAAGTTTCCAACCATTCGTACGTGTCAGTCAGTCAGTGTCACACTGGTGACTAGGCAGGCATCTCGCGGCACAGATCAGAGCGCGATTTCATCGAGTCATTGACCAGAACGTCAACCAATCGGTAGAGGTCTCCTCTGCTCTGCATCTCCAACGGGAGGTTCTCCCTGCAAGTGTTCTTCCTTGATCAAATCACCAACACAGGAGCAACCAAAATTGAGTGTGAGCGAATCTTAAATTCTCAATATCGCGTGCCTTGTAGACTGTATCGTAGAGAGGTCCATCCCGCCGATGACGGTCGCTTCCTCATGCCCAGCTGCCGCAAGCACTTCACCAAACTGAATAGATTGCATGCAAAAATAAATTAGCCGCCAATCCTGTCGAACCGAAACTGTCAATTGGGAGAAGATGCAAAACTGCAAATGGTTGTTGTGTCTTACTGGTCCGATGAGGCTCGAATGGCCCCAGATCATGTAGTCCGAGTTCGCGTTAGGGTCTCGCGCCGGTGAGCAGGTTGCTACAAATAACTGGAACCAAGAAAAATTCCGCACCGCCGCCTTGATTTTAGGTACAGTTTCGGTACAAACATTACAATGACAGAAGAGGGTATTTAGTACTGAATTTACCTGATTGTCAACAGCCCTGATGGAGTGAAAAGGGTAGAGGGGAAAACAAAGTCGGTCAGATAATAACTACTACGTGAACAAAAGTTCACTACTGTATTTCTGATGGCACCGTGATCATGGCACAGAGAGCAGAACTCATGAAGAGCAAAAGGCTGGAAAAGCAGTGGCGCTGTAGCGAACCTGGACTTCTGCATGAGGTCCCACAGGAGCTCCCCGGTGCTCATGTTGAATGCAGAAGGATAGCATATCAGGTGCGCACCTGGTTTGGCAAGTCACACCTGTTAAGCTGTTCATGGAAATTGGAGAGGATCTAGCACTGCATGGAACCAATGTAGCACATCCTGCAAAAATGGTGAAGCATACCTTTTGATCTGTACAGCATTGCAAGCTCTGGAAACCGGATATCATGGCATATTCCTATGCCAATCCGTCCAACATCTGTAACGCATGTGCCAGAAGGCTATCACAAAAACAGAAGCACATTCCTATGCAGCCCCTTCGGCTGGCAGAATTTTGGCTGAAACTGGCTAAAAACACTGTTCTGGCTGAATTGTTGTGAGAGAAAAACACTGTTCCGACTGGAAAAAAAAAACCGCACAAGCCGAACATGGGGTAAGCCGAACGGAATGGTCCAACATGAGTGTGTGCGCTGTAAATGTACTTCTGCAGCTTTACAGAATCTTTACGGGTGCTTAACATATTTTCAGACATGAAACTGTCACAGGAGCACAATAAAATGTCGCCACAAATATGCTACGTAAAAAGAAAAAAAAACTTCATGGTAATATACCTCTGAAGTTACCAGTTTACCACGTACCTATGTATATACCCTGTTCGCTTGGGCTTGTTTGGCTTATAAGCCATACTTTTTCAGCCAACGAACCGTATTTTTCTCTCACACTAAATCAGCCAAGAGTACTTTCAGCCATAGCTTATCAGCCAAACAAGCCCAAGCCAATAGTACTTTCAGCCATAGCTTATCAGCCAAACAAGCCCAAGCGAACAGGAGATTCTTGTCCACCTGTGAATGTATCAGATTCCTTCAGCGTGATGTCTCCTGGGATGTCAATCTCAAACAGATGCAGTTGAAATTGCTCATTTCTTTTAGCAATCACTATTCAGGTCAATCTCAAACAATTACCAGCTGCAAATTACACATAAATATCTGGATTCAGACAACAGCCTCTCCAGCTACTGTATACTTACTTTCCTATGCTCGGCCAATATCTGTCCATCTGGTCCGATGACACAGCAGGTGTTGAACACCTTCCCAGACGCCTTCTCAGGTATGGATCCACCTACAATGGTGATCTTTCTGGCAGCAGCGACCTCCGACAACATCGAGATGGACGGCGAATCTCCGCCGTATATGTCTTCGGCGTAACTTGGCAGTGTCTCCATTGCGTACGGGCAGCTCCATATTTCCTGAAGCAAAAGCAGAGGAACACTGCCAATGAAGCAATGCTTGTAACTTCTGCTGCCTTCAGCTGATCAGGTCTTAGCGTCTTAATCTATACTAACACTTTCAGTCTGCTCAGTAGTTTTAGCGATTTGTGGTTTGAAGCAGTAAACACGTCAGTAACTGACTGAGAGAGCGGACGACTTGCCGGCAGGACGACGAGCTTGGCGCCGGCGTCCGCGGCGGCCTCGACGCGGGCGATGTTTCCGTCCTTGTCCGGTGTGACCGCGAGCTGGCACAACGCGACCTTGTGCTGGACACACATGCGAACAGACCATGAACGGATATCACAACAAAAAGTTTGGGCGACCGAAGTGAAACAGGTGAGATTAGATTTCCGGCGAGCATGAACAAGTTACGCACGAATTAGGATTTCAGACTAAAAGAAAAAGAATTAGGATTTCAGACTTGAGAGCCAAGATCTGTGTTCTGTATACCTTCTGCATATTGGCTTCGATTTGAGAGGACGGAGCCGCGGCGGCGGCGAGATCGAGGAGGAAGCCGGGCTCAGATCGATCCTTCGACTGAAAGGCAGGCCGATCAGGATCTGTGAATTCTGGAGGGATGGAAGGAAGCCTGCTGGGCTGTTGACTTCTGCGAGTTCTGGTACTTGCGTGCTGTCCAGTAAAATAGAGTCTTTTTATCTCTGAGCCATCGTAAAAGATAAAAAATTAAAAAAAAATCGACGTCCTCGCTCTTCAGCAATATTCGTCATGTTCGCCAATGCTAATACTTATACGGTTGTTTATGCTGAAAATATTGTTCTAAATTTTTGTTTCTCTTATGCCACTTCCATCTATTTCCCTTTAAAGGGTGTTAAACTTGTGGCGGAAATAACCGTTATAGCATCAAGTGAGCCATTTTTCTTCCGCTCCCTCTGCTGGCACTCAAGTTAGCTGCATTCTAATCTTCTTTCATCTCCTCTGGTGCCATTTCGTCTGGGCTGCTTAACTCAAACTTTTACTGCTATATATGGTTTCTGGACTGATAAATGGTTCGATGTGAGAGAAAAATATTATACCATAGCTGATAAACTCTGGCTGAAATGAACAAGCGAACAGACTGATCGTGTCTGTGACTTTTATTATTGTCGATTAAACTTCTAAAAGATAAATAAAAAAAAGTTATCAAGTGATGAAACTAAGGTAGTAATTATTTTATTTTTAAAACACCATAGTAAGTGGAATAAAGTCACATGTTGGACATGCTGACATGTACTTCATCTATTCCAAATTATAAGACGTTTTGATTTTTCTAGATAAATTGTTTTTACTAGTATCTAGATATAGTATATATCTAAGTGCATAGCAAATGTTATGTATCTAAAAATATCAAAATGTCTTATAATTTGGAATGGAGAAAATATCAGTTTGAAAAAAAAAATCATTCAAACGGTAACGTTGAAGGAGAAATTTTATGCTTTGCAACATTAATCTGAAAGAAAAATAACAAAACCAAGTACTGATAATTCCTCATTGCCTTCATCTTGATTTGTTTTCCAAAAATATCTAAAGCAAATAATTTTTTTGAGCAGGTGCAAATATTTTTTTTTCTTTCCCTATCCCATTTTGGGCCAAATCTGGCCTTAGCCGGCCTCCCTCCTTTCCCCACCGGCCCAGCGAGGCCCAGTCGGGCTCCTCCCTCTCTCCCGACGCCTTCTCTCTCGAGCGCGCATGCGCCGAACATCACCGTGAGGCCATGACCGCGCCAGTCCGACCCACCTCGCAGAGTGACGCGTGGCCCAACATGCGCTGTGTGCCCGTACCCTGCCCCTCTCTCTCCCCTCAGTCCACTTGCATAGGCGTAGCCGCGGCATGCACGCATGCATGCCGACGGTTTGCATGCGCGTTCCCATGGCAAGGCTCTATAAATGTCTCCGCGTGCGCATGAATTCCAAGAACACCGTACACCTCTCCTCCTCTCTTTCGCCCAGGAACAGCCGCTCACCGTGGCTGGCCGGCATCCGGCATTTCGCCAAACGTTCTACCAAGGGTGGTTGGGATGGCTTCGCTCCACGTTTTTCAGCTTCGCTCTATGTTTTTTAGTCAAACAGTTTCAGTTCTACGCACTCTGTTCGAGGAAAAATAGTGGAGTTATGAGAGCACCTAAAGAGTGCTCCACAAACTCTAATTTTTTATGGAGCTGCTCCACGGTGGAGTTTGTGGAGCAGTCCTAAACACCTCCTAAGAATAGCCTAACACACAGATATTGTGCTAGTTGCATTAAATATAGTCATCAGGATTTATTGATTTAATAAGAAATAGGAGTAATGGGCTAAGCACAACAAAAATTTAACAGTTGGCCTGATATTCTTCGTATGAATAGAGATTTTGTTGAAAAAAAAAATCTTCAACAAATTTTTCAATTACATCTCCAAATATTGTCATCACATATTTTGGATTTCTCGCTAGCTAAATAAAATATCGAAATGACTCTACGGAGTCTGAACAAGATATAAAAAACTATTAGAAGATGAAAAGATACATAGAATAACTTTTATTAAATAGCTCTCTATATAAGAATTTATAGAGCAAGTTTTAAAAAATGTTGGAGCCGCACGAGAAGACGCTGGTCACTGTGCCATCTTTATCCTCCCGCAGATTTGTTTGTTAAGCCGAAGTGCCAAAGCAACCTCCATCAGACCAGAACTCCACTGGCGATCCGCAGCGATAGGGAAATGGTCTCGGCTGTGTGACTTGCCACTGCGGCGGACCCAGATTGCCTGGGCAAAATCGTGTGCCGACGACGCTTTGGCGTTGCATCTGTGTGCGAGAAGACGAGACATGACATGAGTGTGGTTTCTTGTTCCGGAGTCAAATCGATCGAGTGGGAAATTTTTTTATTTTTAACACTTTTTTAAACTAATTTTAAATCTAACACTGTTAAATTTTTTTTTCTAAAACTAACACTTTTGTTGGCGCCTATTTTCCTGGCGCGGCGAAACGCCTGTGCCGCGTCATGCATGGTGGCGTGGCGAGAGGGATGACGTGGCGACGACCGGGGCGCTGACCGCTGACGTGGCAGAGTCTGCCACGCCACCGATCTTGGTGCGGCTTTGCCGCGCCCTGATCGGTGACGCGGCAGAGCCAGGTAAATATCCGCGGCCCAGTCCCGCCTGCGCCTTCGCGCCCGCCATGCCTGCCCGCCGCCGCGTCTGCCCGCCTGCCTGCCCGTCACTCCCAAGTGTTGTCGGCGTCCGGCCCCCTGTTGCCGCCTCCCTCCCCCCTCGGCCTCGTTCAAGGTAACGACGCACTTTTTATTTTCGTTTTGAGTGGTGGATTGAAATATTATGAATGGGAGTTAAGGTTAGGAGAAAAATTATGTTTGAGAACTATGGGCTATGGTTTCGAGGAAGATATTAGTTTGATTTTGTCGATGTTAAGGTTAATTATTTAGTTAGAAGTATGTTTACCATGTATATTTTTGTTGCTATAAGTGCTGGTTATATTATTTGAGTTACAATGCAAATGATTATATTTTACATTAATTTACATTGTTTTAATTGATGTTTAATTTGAACCGTTTTATTAGATGGAAGACATGTTTCGGGAGCAGTTGTGGCGAAAATGGGGTCATCCTAGAGAATTATACCTCGACGAGCCTAGCAAAGATGCCCCCGTCCCTCCTGACCTCCATGTCCCTAACTTGTGACTGTAGTTGTAACACCCGAGGTGTTTGGCTTCTACATTTACACTTGCATTTCATAAACATGAGCATCATTCATCCATTCATGAGCTTAGATTGTTTGGAACATGCTTTTGAAATATTACAACATATGTTTATATTCCATGTGGGTTTGTTTTATGAAATGAATAGTGTGCAACACTCAAGTGCAACATGTGCAACTCACTATTGAAACATGTCACATACTTTAGTGAAACATAGTTAGTTAATACTATGCAACAAACTCATGAAACATATGAAACATGGTTTTGAAACAAAAGTAGCAATTAACTTGTTTTTCCTTGTTTCAATGCATGTGATGCTTGATTTTGGTGTGATCAATGTGTGGTGTGGTTAATTATCCCCTAAAACACCTTAACTACACTTAGGATACATAGTGGAGCACTGTTCATGTTAGCTAAATTGACTAATTATGCCCCTAAGTGAGGTTTGACCAAATTGGAAACCCTAGAACCAATTTGTTTGACCTTTTAAAAAGTGTTGCTTAGAAGCTTTGCATGGCAATGCACCTTTTGGCAAAGTTGTAGATAATTTTATAAGGAACAAAAGTTGTAAAGGTGCCAAGCTATGGAAATGTGCAGAACATGCTCAAAATTGGATCACAACACGAAATTTACCCCTGATTTCGAGAGACAATTTTTCTAAGTGTTAACTCGAAAAACAGTTTTATGTACTCGACTTGGAGATGATTTTACTCCTTAACCAGTGAGAATTAGGCCTTGGTCTTTTAATAGAAATTGTAGATGGTATGATGGGCTGCAACTTTGGTTTAGATGGTTTGCGCTAATACTTCACGGATTAGGAGTTTGGACGCTGTCAACATGCGCTGTCAGGCTGCCTCGCTAGCTCTGATGGCCGAACTAAATCGGGCAGCTACAGTGCCGACCGCGTCAGAACTCCAGCGTCGCGTGGAGGCCGTGCGTCGCCATCGGCGCTCGGTCAGGCCACGTCGGGCCGAAGCTCGCCAACTAAAGCCCGCGCTCACCTGTGACTTCCCAGCACTCACATTTCCCTTCTCTCGCCTCCTCTTCGTCTTTCCCACAAAGAAGGCAAATAAGCACATGCGCCGCGCCGTCGCCATTGCCGTTCTCATCTCGCGCCTCATCACTCTATCGCCACCGCAGCAGCGTCGTCGTACTCCTACCACACCACCGCGCCCACATTTGCTCGCTAGAATCGCACGGTGAGCTGTTGTGCCGCGCGCGGACCTCACCGGTGTTCCGTCGCCGCGTTCCGTCGTCGTGGCCACACCGTGATCGACCACCACCGCGGTTCACGATAGTTGGTGCAATAGATTAGCCATAGTCTGTTGATGCTCGGTGTAACCCTAGATCGAGCTTTCATGGCCAGCGACGGTGCCTCACCGTCGATCCACGCCCGTCTTTGCCATTGACGCCACCGCCGTGCGTTAGCTCCGGGCTAATAGGGCCAACTAGGTAGCTCGGCGTAGCGCATGTGTGAGGGGGTGCTCAGAGTACCGGTGACGTCGCCGGAGAAGCCGCCGTCTGCGAGCTCCATCAATCCCGCGTCGTCTCGCTACTGTTCCCCTAACTTTGGTGCCGATGACATGCGGGTCCGTCGACCGATGGGTCCCAATATCAAATGACACGTATAATGAAGATAGTTCATTTATTTTCAGATTTGAATACAACTTTGGAAAATCATAAGTGGAGTTATAGAGGTCCAATTTTGGTGAACCAAATTTTGTGGTGTTCCTCATGAAGTGTAGTATTTAGAAAAAATATAACATGAACACTTGTAGTAAAGTTTCTAGAAGAATTAAATAGCAACTTAAAGTGTGTTTTTAAATGAATGCAAACTTGTTCAACTCATATCTAGAGTTCCAGTGATCCAAAAATTATGAGATTTGTATGGTGAGCTTTTCTTGATGAATAGAAGCTCTGGTAAAAAATTTAGAGCCAGTGCATGAATAGTTTTTTGAGTTATGAATTTCCCTTTTATAATTAGGTGATCCTTGTGTGAATTTTAATAATTAATCTATGAATCCAATGCTCATGAAATTTATTGGTGGTTGTCCTGGTACCTTAAGAATGCTAAGAAAAATATTGCTTCTGTTGTTTGACACTTTTCAATAGGATTTCTAATTTAGGCCAACATCAGCCTTGCTGCCTTGTTTTTTTGTGTAGGATGTTTCTATTGGTAACTTTGGGTGAAATTTTTACAGTAGCCTATTTGGAGCATGTAGTATGAATTTTATTTTTGTAGATTAAACTGTAGTTTTCATATATGTTCATTATTCCACTTAAATAACGAAATAAATTAAGAAAGGCATTAAAAGAAATGAATTGGTGGTGAACACCTTACTTTCTGGTGATCTTATATCATGTGTGAACTTATGATGCACTTGGTTTGCTCAGAAATCATGTTTGGCACATAAGTAAATATTTAATTTTAGCATTTTATAATTCTGGACAGTTTCTAGCACTTGGTGAATTAGGCTTTGATAATGGTGTTTTCTGGAAATCATGTGAATACCAAAGTTGTAGTTAGCTTATTAAACTAGCTTGTGTTAAAATTTGGTGGCATTTGGCCAAGTAGTTTAGGAGATATGACTATTCTCAGTTTGAGTCCAGTTTTGGCTGCTCTCTGTCTCGTGAAGATAGATTTCTTTGTTAAGTGATTTCGACCTGGTAAAAGTTGAAATAATGCATTGAGGTCTGAAAATGAATTTTAGGCAATTTCATAAGATTTACAAATTGTCTTGTTGCATGTCATTTGGATTTGTAAATCTCCAGTTATGATTAGTTTACTAAGCTGCTGTATAGTCCCGCTTTGCTTTGAAATATGAATGCTTGTGTGAATGCTTTGTAACATTGTTCTTGTTGATTGTTTAGGTGCTAGGCTAACTTGAGAAAATGCTTAGGTGCAGGTGCTAGGTCCTTAACTGAAGATGAGGAATTGTATATTAAGTTGTCTAAATTTGGTAAGTTAAAGTGATTTGAATAGAGCTTAAGTTGGAATATGTGTACTACAGTAAGCATGTGCATTCCCCGAGCATCCCTAACTTCGTTCATGTGTATCCATGATATTTATCTTGCGCATATATGCAATAGGTGTGCCAGAGGGAGTGACGCTTCTGGAGTTCGAGGGAGCGAGTCAGGAGGAGGAGCAGCCGGAGGAACCCGAGGTTCAGGCAACCGACGAAGCAGTCGCCGAGGAGGAGTTGCCCGAGTGCCCTGATCACCGTCCATCCTCTTTCCTAAAAGGCAAACCCCGAAGCATTCTAAGTCTCCTATGTTTTTACAAATATTTTGAGTATCTTTTATTGTTGATGATGCATTAAGTATAGGAATTGGTTGGAAATAACTGTTGCATTATATATCTATCCTTGTCCAGATATCGCACTTGAATCCTATTTAAGTTCAGGAACGGGTTAAATGCTTAGCCATGCTTAGTGCGGTAGAAGTCGGGTGATTTCCTATCACCTACGAGCTTTAGGATGAGGTGGGTCACGGTTGGCTATATTTGCTATCGTGGAAAAGAACCATGTTAATAATAAATTGAGACCGGGTAGAGTCTTGTGTAGGGTTGGACATAGTGACTCCGTCTGTGTCGTTTAAGGACCGATACGCTGTACGTCCTCATGTCATGTTGAACGCAGCCTAACACTTAACTGGTCGGATAAGTCGTTCCGACCGCGAAGCCTAGTAGCTCGACTCAGGCCGGGAACCAGGGGGTTATAGTGCGCATTCTGGAGGCAGTATGGATGTGCTTGGGGACATTGGCGTAAGTCCAAGGGGTCAGGTGCTTAAAGTTCCTGCACTTCCTAGCAGAGTGTCGCCCTTGAGAATGCGACGCTGTCCGGACCCACGACTCCTGAGTTGTGCCAAAGGTGACTTGATTGCGACCCCGACGGGGGAAGCAGGGTTTGTGTTAGGAATACCCCTCTAGCTGGATAGAAATCAATTCGAGTCATCGTCTCTCCCGGATAGTGAGAACTTGACTGAATAGCAGCAATGTAGATTCACTTAATTTAACGATATGGTTAAATGGATGATGATGATAATGTTGCCACAGTTTATACCTGCTATGGTTAATAATGTTTGCATCTTAATTAAGTGATTGCTTAGTACAGGTGCTAATATAGATGACAGGTTAATGGCTTAAAGTCACTGCTAGCTCAGGTTAAAAGTTGATCATTATTATTTATGCTTTTCCGCAAAAAGAAAGTGTCAGCCAGATCCACTAAATTAAGCTATGCATGATCCTTGGTGTCATTTATTTTTGGTTTCTGACGGGTAAGTCTAGCCTGAGTACATTCTCGTACTCAGGGTTTATTTCCTCTTGTTGCAGATGACCTTCTCTATCAGGACTTCTGTAAGTACTATCTCCACCCAGCGGGTGACGAAGACTAGATCACGGGCATGATCTATGTTTATCTTATCCGAATGCTTTTGTGGGATGTGATCGGTGAGCTGGTACTTGTATTCGAACTCGTGTGTGAGAGTTAAACTATTTGCTTCCGCTACTTTGTAAGACTTGGTTTGTAATAACTATGACTCCGAAGTGTTGTAATCTATCTACGAACTATTTGTGAAATGTTGTAACGTGTGATGTGTTATATTGAATTATGTACGATCTTGGTTGTATGCAAGTTGGTTTGAAATCCTTCACGATTTTGATGGACTACCAGAATTATATGGGCTCAAGTGCGAGAATTTGATCGTTTCGGAGATCGTTTTTGTACTTGTGCTCTTATAATTTGGATGGTTCTGTTACAATAGTCGTCTGACCGACGTGTTTCAATCGAGACATCCGAACATAGCGGCTTGTTGCTTCTACACATGCAGTCATTTTAATGTAAGTAATTGTTTCCATATGTTTTTTTCTTCATTTGTATTACTAGGTTACTAATATTTTATTGGAATTTTGTTGTGTAAACCCATGATAGGTGTTTTTTTAGTGGATTGACGATGCAGACAAGTTTGACCCCAGGTACCTCCTTTTCGACGATTGGTGGAGAGGGCGACATCCACCAGAGCACTTCAAGCGGTGGGTTCCACCTCCCCCTAACCCCCTCCAATGACGTCTAAGGAGAAGCACTTAGCCATAGTTAGACGACTCGAGGAACATCCTCTGTGCGATTGTGGAGATCGAGCTGTGATAAACCCTGAGAATACTTTGGAGTTTGTGTGTCCAAACAAGCATGAAGTAAGTGCAAAGTGTATGTGTTGAAATGTTGAGCTATATGTGTTCATGTACTAATGTCACCTTATTTAGGTGTTTTCAATGGCGAAATGTCATTTCAAGGAGTGGTTGTATGGTCCTAAGAACCAATGGCCGAAAAAACCGTCAAAGGTTAAGGAAAAGAAGAAAGAAATGGTAATTTACAAAGCACCTCCTGTCATGTGCGAATGTGGTGTTAAATCCAACTATGGCCTAGTCCTTCTTGAGCTTGAAATAGGCCATTATTACGCCATATGGTGGACTATGATGAGGTTGGTTATTTCTATGGTAAACATGAAATCGTATTTTGTTTCTTTTGCTAAGACATATATGATATATTTTTTCGTTTGAACAGGGGACTAGGAAATGTAGGTGGGAATGTTATGATGGTCAAGCTAAGTTCTTGGATGAACTGAAGGTGAGGCAAGTAATTGCACGGAAGAGAGGATATGGACCTGACTACGTCAACCTATTCGTTAAACATCACAAAGACAAGATGCGTGAGTTTGATAGACAACGTGGTATTCGTAACCCGATCGATGTTGGGCTTAACAAATGGGGATTGGAGAGACGGAGGGTGTTAGAGGAGGAGAGGGCAAGCAAGGAGGCAAGGGAGGAGACAAGAGTATAGATGCTGGTCTTGAACGAACATGTTGTTGCATTATGTGCCAATGAGTGCTTGAAAGCCATTTTTTCGTTGCCTGATTTTAAATGTAATATAATCGCGTTGCTAACTGATTGCATTTTATATATGAAGGGATTGGATGTAGCGAGGACCATGACGCAGAGGTGGCTCATGCAAGGTATGAGGAAAAGAAGTTAGATGAGCACAGAATGCGAGCTGGTCGCACCGTTCAATCACCGATTGTGTTGTCTGATGAGGGGGACGAGGAGGATGATGACACATTCTTCACTCAGGCCGCAGAGGCTACAGATGAAGCGGAGGCCGCTTACTACAGGTGACACGCAAGTCAGAGCAATGCAGGTGAGCCTAGCCACACGAACGAGGAAGAAGAGAATGCGTTCTTGTCTCAGGTCGCAGATGAAGCGGAGGCCGCTTACTACAGGCGAAAGACAGATCAGGGCAATGCAGGTGACCCTAGCCACAACAACAGGGTTGTGGTAGAGGATTGGTACTCGGACGATGAGTTGCTTACTCAGTATGTTTCGGACTGAGGGTTTTTTATTGCGCCATCTGTTAGTTCCATGCTTTATTAATGATCAATGTAGCTATGTACTAGAACTTTCATTGTGTTGTCTTGTTTTCCATTTGAACTATTGATGTATTGTACCCATGTATCATGTACTCGGATTACCTATGGTCGATCTTAAGTGATCCCATCCGTTTGTCACCCTTCGACCCATCCGTTATTAGCATTAGATCAATGTAAAATAATAAGGCCCACGACGCGGCACATTTGGCAGATCAATGTTCTCGTATGGCACGCAACCCTAAGCCTAGGTTCTGCTGCGCCATAGCCCACGGCGCGGCACTGACGCGCTAAGGCCCACGACGCAATAGGACCTGGATGCAGACAGAAGCCGACCAACCTCAATTGCAATTGAACGGGAGCTGCAATCGGTGCTGTAAACAACTACAAGTGCTGCCGCGACGCATTAAAACGAATATGAAGAAAATAAATGGAGTCCGTGCACAAGTTGACAAGTTGCCACATAACATTTTCATTGGTTCATGAGTCTACAAGTTTCGGACGACAATATTCGTTCGACATAACCAACTAAGTCCCAGGAGTGTAAGGATCCCTCGGACACCTCTATCTCTTCGGATTTGTAGGCAACACATTGGGAGTGGACACGTTGCCGGTGCTTATGGGTCATCGTACTCCACCTCAAGAAGGGGGTACAACTGGTGCTGCGTGGGAGGGGCCATCCTGTTACAAATTGATAAACAAAGTGTTAGAGTATTCAAATTAACAATATTCAAATTAGCATTATGTAGCATTGCAAAATTTGAACTACTTGTTATGCAATACGAACACAATATGAAAGCACATGTTTATATTCAAAATAACATTAACAGACATATTAAACAACTTCACTAGAAAAATAAGCAACTTCTATGTATGGATCTGCTGCCCTTGTCTTCTATGCCTGCTAGCCTTGTGACCAGGGTCTTTGCAAATGGAGCAAAGATTCCTGCCATGGGTCTCGTTGAAGTCTCCCCCTCCGTACATGTCTTCGTCATACCCTCTCATAGCATCCATGTCCCCCTTGAGTCGCTTCTTCTTCCTCCTCCCATTTCCTACCTTCATTAGATTCAGATGAGGCACGTAGTCATAACCATTATAAGGTGGCCACTGTGTCGGGTCAAGGTATGACTCAAAGCTCATCTCCCAAATACTAACGGTGTTCGAACGGAGATACAAGGGTGACATATATAGCAGATCCTCATAGTTGTACCCGTGAACCCTGTAGGCCGTGATCATATGAGAGCAAGGGGCTTGCATGATCTGAGGGACATTGCAACTGCACTCTACCTTTTCAAAATCAACTCGGTAGTTTCGTCCACCATAACGTTCACCGCCCAAGCTTGTGCCACCCTTGCCCCGTACACTAAAGATATGGTGGCGGGGTCCATACGGCTCGGCGGTGTGCTGCTTGGCCAATTCCTCGGCCTCTTTTAAATGTTCTGCTCCAACCTTTCCAAAACACCCCTGCTCAGCTATATTCCTCTACGCAAGTTTCCACCTCTTGATAAAATATTCGTTGCACTTATGAAAGGAGAACTCAATAATTCCAGACACAGGCAATGATCGAACTCCGTTGAATACACGATTGAAGGACTCCGAGGAGTTAGTGGTCATGATGCCATACCTAAAACCCCCCTCGTCATATGCTAATGTCCACTAAGCCTTCTGTTCCATCTACGCCTCTAACCAGGCATTTCTCGCTTCATTTACCATCTTGTCTAGTTCTCTCTTTGTCTCCTTGAACTGGTGCTTTGTACGTACACAACATAGAGCCTTTACCTTGTCACATACCTCCTGCTTCCTCTAACGCCGCTAGAAATTAGCGGCAAAGTGTCTCATGCACCATCTATGCACTAGAGGTGGGAACCCATCTATATGCTAAGCTACAGCATTAAGAAGCCCTGGGTGACGGTCAGAGATCAAACATATAGTGCGAGATGGGCCAAGCACTTGTACACGTAGAAGCCGGATGAACCATGACCACGATTCATTGTTCTCTCCCTCTGCCAAAGCAAATGCCATGGGTACTATCTGGTCCTCAGGATCAACAGCAACAGCCATCATCAAGGTGCCCCTGTACTTTCCTATCAGGAAAGTGCCATCAATAAGTACGACTGGCTAACAAAACTAGAATACATGTTCTGTTTGTGCGAACGACCAGAACACACGATAGAGGACATGCCTCAACGGGTCCTGAAAACACATCCCCCGGTGCCCACAAACCATTTCAAGCCAGGGTTGTAGTAATGCATTGCACATAAGATGCGAGGCACCCTGTTGTACGCTTCCTCCCAACTACCCCATCGAATCGCTAGGGCAATTTGCTTAGCACGCCAAGCCTTTCTGTACTTCACATCGTACTTAACGAATCCAGATATGGACTGTTGTAAAGAAGACACCGAAATGTCGTTATTGTCATCAACGAGCCCCAATATATGATGGGCAAGGTAACGTGCAGTAAGCTGCTGATGACTTTCCTTCCCCCTATTTGTTAGGCAAGTGTGGGGTTCGACAACTTTACTTATTCTCCACTTGCCATCACTCTGTCTCTTTCGTGCATTTAACCTCCACATACAACCATTTTTGCATATTATGTGGTACCTCAACTCCTGGTCTGAACGAGTGATGTTGTACGGCCTATGGTGATACACAGCATATTCCTGAAGGAAGAGCTTCATCTCTGACATTGTATTGAATATCATCCACTTCCTAAGGGTTTCTTTTTCATGGTCATACAATGATTTTCTACACATCTAGAGACCGGTGTCACAAACTGTCATATCCATCATGCTGACATCCCTATAGTTCGGAACGCCCCTGAAAGGTACGTTCATCGACCTTAGTTGCTCAAGCTCAGTCACTGTGTAAGGTGGTGGTGGAACATACTGCTGCGCTTTGCTATTTCTGCCCCATGAATCATAGGAGGTATCATCTGCTGGCAAATCTGTGACTAGTCTACTCTGAGCCTGGATAGCATGCAAAACCTCAGTTGGTACTGGTAATGACATACCATGAACAGGTACTTGTCGCAGAACCGACCAATTTATAAGAGTACAAGTACAATGGCAGCCCGCAAGCGGTCGCACTGTCATACTTGAACCCATATAAACCCGGTAGTCCATCGAGTACCACGACGGGTCTCGATAAACGATTTACAACAACCAAGATCGTACATGATTCAACATACATGCCACATATTACATAAAGTTTGCAGATACATTTCTCCATCAGAGTACGAATAAAAGTTATTACAAACCGAGTTTGATAGATAAAAGCGGAAGCAAATTAAGTTTGAAAATAATGTTTCCAACATAGTTTAGTACAGTGCCAAGATACGATCACGGTCCATAAAAGCATGTAGAAGGATTAATAAGAAGCCTGCCCAAGGCTTACTCCTCATCCACAATGGGATAGAAGCAACTCTTGCAATAACCATGATATACAGTGCCATCTGCAACGTGGGAAATAAAACCCTGAGTACGAGAAGGTACTCAGCTAGACTTACCCATCATAAACCAGAAATAAAATGACTCCAAGGATTATGCAAGGCTGTATAAGTGGAGATAGCTTGACAACATTTTGCATAAAAGCAATTGACTTATTATACAATTAGGATTCCTTTATCAATTATTTATAACTATCCATCTCTAGATTAGCAACTATCCTGTGCCAAACATGTGGTATATCCATTTAAAAGCATACAATAATAACCATAGCAGGTATTGTAATTCCATATTCATTTGAACCATCATGTTCCATAACACAGTTACTACGATGTTGGGACTAGCCAAGTTTCTCACTATCCGGGAGAGACAGCGATTCGAATCGATTTCAACCAGCTGGGAATTTATTCCTAACACAAACCCAGGTCTACCAGCCACGATAGCCTTAGGTTACCTTTGGTACAACTCAGGTACACATTTCGCGGGTTCGTACCGCGCCACACAATCTAGAACACCAGATGCCAGGACGTTCAGGCCTAGCCTGCCCTTGGGCTCAGTCTGATCGTTCCCCGGAAGGAGCGCACAACAGAACGGGTCCCGGCCTGAGTTGAATTACTCGGCTTCGCGGTCGGAACGAGTTATCCGGCCAGCTAAGTGAGAGGCATGCGTTCAATCTAGTCAGAAGCACCAACAACGGTACGGTCCTTAATCGACATAGACGGGGATAGATTCACACCCAAGACCTCCATGTCTTGTTGCTTCTCTATCGACATCCCGCCCGGTCTCCATTTACATTAACCAAGGTTCTTTTCCACGATAGCAATTATAACCAACCGTGCAGCGGCGTTGTGAGACGGTGGCATGGCCAAAGCTCGCCGACGGTGAGTTCGCCGGCGGTGAGGTCTTCACGGCACGACCTACTCGACCAGGCGCAACTTTTGCACTACTTGGCCGGCCCTATCGTCGACGCTAGCGACAACGGCGGTGGCCATGGCGGCTCGGCGAGGTGGGACAACGGCGGTATGCCGGTGACTACCTCGGCGGCGCGACCTAAAGCTCGGACGAGCATCGCTGGCCTACAAGGTACCTGTTGCGCGCGCTCTCGTGGCCTGCAGTGGTCAGGTTAGGTGGGACCACGGTGACGAAGGGTGGCGGCGGAGCTCCGGCGAGGACCGCGCGTGGCACAGGAGCTTACCGTGCTTCTTCGGCTAGCAATGCAGGCTCGGTGGGACTAAGGGGGCGCTACGTGGCTTCTATGGTGACAGAGGGGCGACAAGGGCGAGCTGGCGCCGACAATGGCATCGGCGGCGCGCCTGAGCTACGGTGGAGGCTGTGGGTGAGCGAAGGTGGCAACCGAATGTGAAATGAAAGCACGGGGACGGAGCAGGCGACTGCGGGACGCTATGCAGGGCGCTGCGACTCGACGTGGCTGGGCTGATCAGAGCGAGGGCGACGTGCGGCCTCCATCAGCTCCACACGGTGGCCAAGCTCTGGCGCGGTCGGCCACTGACGACGGTGGTTCATTTCGATTCAGTCGCGCGCGTATTAGTCTGACAGCAAGAATTGACGACGATTTAACAGCTAATCCGTAGCTCCAACGTGCAAACACTTTAAACCAAAATGATAAACCAATGTACCAGCTACAATTCTTGTTCAAAGAACTCGTTCTAATTCGCAATAGAAACGGAGTAAAATCATCCCAAACATCGGTTTGTCGACCGTGCCATTAACCAAGACTTAAGAAAATTTGCTAAGTGTTGAAATGTTGATTTTACCGATTCTTGTGATCCAAATTCAAGCATGTTAGGAGCTAAATCAGTCGATGACCCAAAAATAAAAGTTGTTCCTTATGTCAAATACTACAACTTTGCTTTAGTGATCTCCTCCATGCAAGGTCTCTAACACCTAGTTCAAATTTGGTCAAACATGTCACTTTTAAATGATGATACACATCAAAGCATGGCTTAATGACCTAATTACCCCTAACCATGAATATCAAAGTTGTTCATAATGATAATCTAAACATGTTCAAGTCATTTGCAAGGTCATTCAATCATTTCATGTAGTAGTCACTCATAGGGCTAGCTAGTGTAATCACATGAAGCTTAAGTGTTGGTTCATGAAATGTGACCATGAACTAAGTCCTATTTGCTAACCTAGGTGTTGCTACATGTTTGTGTGACTCACATCCACCAAGTACATGTGTACACTCATGATCATATGCATAGATACATGGAGACATGAAATAACGAGAAAAGTTGCATATGTTTAAGAAACATGCGATAACAAGCAAACGTTGCAGATGTTTCAATCTAATGTTTCAATGGTAAATGCTTGTTTATGAATGCTTGATGATCATGCTTATGTTATGCAAGTCAAATTATGCAAGGCTAACACCCGAGGTGTTACAGCCCCTCCCCCTTATAAAAATCTCGTCCCGAGATTTGCAAGACCTACCATTCTTGGAAAAAGGCGGGATAAACTTATCGTAGATAATCTTCTCTTTCCCACGTAGCATCTTGTTCACTATGATTGTTCCACACCACCTTATAGAACTTAATAATCTTACTCCGTGTTACTCTCTCCATCTCCTCTAATACTCGAATTGACTTTTCTTCATAGGTCAAATCCGATTGAAGCTGCACGTTGGTGGGTGCAATAGCTTCTTCAGTGCTTTCAAGACATTTTTTCAATCGAGAAACATGGAAGACATCAAATATTGCACTCATCTCTGGTGGAAGTTGTAACTTATACATAACATTTCCTTTTCATTCCAAAATCTTGTATGGCCCTACATATCTTGGTGAAAGCTTCTTTTCATCCCAAATCTCTTCACACCTTTCATGGGTGATACTCTCAAGTATACATAGTCACCCACTTCAAAAGTCGTGGTCTTCTTCTGTCGGCATAACTCTTTTGTCTTGATTGAGCTGCCTTCATGTGTCGTTGGATGATACGTACTTGTTCTTCGGCTTCATTGACAAAGTCAATACCAAAGTATCTCCTTTCACCGGGCTCAATCCAATTTAATGGAGTTCTACATTTTCTGCCATACAAGGCTTCAAATGGAGCCATCTTGATACTCGCTTGATAACTATTATTATAGGAGAACTCAGCTAAAGGTAACTATTTCTCCCATGAACCCTTTGAAGATATAACACAAGCTCTAAGTAAATCTTCTAGGATTTGGTTCACTCGCTCTGTCTGTCCTGAAGTTTGTGGATGATAAGCTGAACTTCTGATTAGCTTGGTTCCCAAAGCCTGGTGTAAGTGCTCCCAAAAACGAGCTATGAACTGTGGTCCTTGATCTGAGATTATAGTCCTGGGTACTCCATGCAGTCTCACGATCTAGGAAACATATATCTCAGCGTATTTTCCAACTATATACCGTGTGTTCATGGGTATAAAGTGTGCTGACTTGGTGAGACGATCAACAATAACCCATATTGAATCGTGACCTTGTGGTGTCATTGGAAGGCCTGTGATAAAGTTCATGCTAATTTCCTCCCATTTCCATCCTGGAATCGGCAATGGCTGAAGTAATCTAGCAGTTTTCATATGGACAACTTTTACTCTACTGTAGTTATCACACCTAGCAACATAGGCTGCGATCTCTTTCTTCATCTTAGTCCACCAAAAATGGGTTTTCAAATCTTGATACATCTTACTACTACCCGGATGGATAGACAATTTGGACGAGTGAGCTTTCTCTAAAATTTGATTCCTTAGCTCACGGTCTTTTGGTACCACAAGTCGGTCCTCAAACCATAATACACCTCTTTCGTCCAATCTAAAATGCTTGGTTTCTTGCTTTTGCATTTTTCTCTTGATGTGACTTATTCCTACATCTGTCTGCTGCAAATCTATGATTTTGCTCTCAAGTGAACAACTGATCGTGATATTGTGTAGTACAGCATGATGTAACAAGTTGAATCCATCTTCCAATAATGCTTCTATAGTGTTGCAATGAGACTTCCGACTCAGTGCATCTGCTACTACATTAGCTTTACCCGGATGGTAGTGCACTTCTAAATTGTAGTCCTTAATTAGCTCTAACCATCTTCGTTGTCTCATGTTCAGTTCTGGCTGGGTAAAGATATACTTGAGACTTTTGTGGTCAGTATAGATATGACATACATTGCCCAACAAGTAATGTCTCCATATCTTTAATGCATGAACAACGACTGCAAGTTCCAAATCATGTGTAGGGTAGTTGACTTCATGTTTCCTCAATTGCCAAGAAGCATATGCAATTACTCTTCCTTCTTGCATAAGCACACATCCCAAACCTATTCCTGATGCATCACAAAATACATCGAAAGGCTTTTCAATGTCTGGTTGTGCTAGCACAGGTGCGGTAGTCAACAAAGTTCTGAGGGTGTGAAAAGCTGCTTGACATTCTGGTGTCCATTTGTACTTCTCATCTTTCTAAAGTAGTCTGGTCATGGGCTTAGCTATTTTTGAGAAATCTAGAATGAAACGATGATAATATCCTACTAACCCTAGAAAACTCTGAACTTTATGAACCAAAGTTGGGGCTTTCCAATCTATGACCTCTTGTACTTTTGATGGGTCTACAGAGATTCCATCTCTTGATAAGATGTGACCTAAGAAAGATACTTTGCTCAACCAAAATTCACATTTGCTAAACTTGGCATATAGCTTATGCTCCCTCAATCTGGATAGGACAATCCTCAGATGCTCTTCATGATCTGACTCATTTTCTGAATAAATCAATATATCATCGATAAACACGACCACGAACTTGTCGAGTTCGGGCATGAATACCGAGTTCATCAGGTACATGAAGTAGGCTGGAGCATTTGTTAGTCCGAAAGACATAACCAAATACTCATACAAGCCGTACACTGTAGAGAAAGCGCTTTAGGTATGTCCTCCGGCGGATCTTTATTTGATGGTAGCCCGACCTCAAGTCAATTTTGGAGAATACCTTTGCCTTCGCTTAGGCGATCGAACAAGATGTCGATGCGAGGCAATGGATATTTGTTCTTGATGGTCACAACATTGAGTGGTCTGTAATCTACACACATTCTCAGTGACTTGTCCTTCTTTTTCACAAACAAGGCTGGACATCCCCACGGAGATGAGCTAGGTTGAATAAGACCTTTGTCCAATAGATCTTGCAATTGAATCTTAAGTTCTGCTAACTCATTGGGTGGCATTCTATAGGGCCTTCTTGATATGGGTGTTGTACCTGGCACTAACTCAATCTTAAATTCCACCTCCCTATCAGGTGGTAAGCCTGGTAATTTCTCTGGAAATACATCCGGAAACTCACAAACCACTAGGATATCACGTAGTGTGGTGGTTTGGATAGCGCAAGCTAAATGTTGGAGTTCAAAATTGCGGGAGAGTGGTACTAGAAAAGCATTCCCTCCCATGGGTTCTCTCAACATAATAGTGCGGGTGCTAGTGTCAATAAGAACACCATGACCCTTCATCCAATTCATGCCTAAGATTACACTTATCGATAACCCGGGCAATATTATCAAATCTATTGGGTACTCCCTCCCTTGTATAGAGATGAGTACATTTTGACTATCTTTTTGGTAGTAACAGTACCCCCTGCTGAACTTATGTTATAACCCCCTTTGCTTACTTCAATTATTTCTTGATCATGTCTAGATGCAAATGCTTGACTCATAAATGAATGAGAAGCTCCTAAATCAAATAAAACAACAGCGGGATGCTTGTTGATGAGAAACATACTAGCCGTGACAACTTCTCCCGCGGGCACTTCCTCAACCGCAGTATAATGCACGTATCCTGGACGTGACCTTGTGTTCGCCTGTCTTTGATTGTTCTGATTTGGGTTGCCATTCTTCTTGGGGTGGGGGCATTCCTTGGACCAATGACCTAGTTGGTTGCAGTTGAAACATGGTTGATTACTTCTGAATCCGGTGGAGCTGTCCTGACTGCCATTTCCTTTTGGTAAGGCAATAGTGAACGCCTTACGGAACGGTTTCTGTGGCCTATTATTCTAAGCTTTAGGTGGTGGAGGTCTAAACTTGGGTGCAGGTGGACGGAATTGTGGCCTAGCTGTGATAGGCGCTTTTGACTGGAAAGATCCAGAGGCACCGGCCTCAAATGCCCTCTTGCGACCCTTGGCAACTGCATGCATGTTATTGTGGTTTTCCTGGGTCAAGGCATCACTAATAAACTCATTGTACGTGGCACACCTAGAATTTGCCATAGTCTTCATCAGTTTAGTACCCAGACCTCGCTTGAAGCTCTCTATCTTTTTCTCCTCGGTATCCACAAAACCTGGAGCATATCTGGACAAGTTGTTGAATGCGTGCATATATTCTGTGAGTGACTTTGTTCCTTGAGTGAGCCTCATAAATTCGGCCGCTTTCATGCGCATCAGGCCCGGGGGAATATGATGTCCCCTAAAAGCCAGCTTGAATTGTTCCCAGGTAACTTGCGCATTAGCAGGCAAGGACGACAGGAAATGTGTCCACCAGATCCCTGCTGGTCCTTGCAATTGATGAGAAGCATACTCAGCTTTCAAATGCTCGGTGACTCTTAGCAAGCGAAACTTCTGCTCAATGGTGTTGAGCCACTCGTCAGCCTGTAGTGGTTCCTCAGCCACCTTGAAGATTGGAGGCTTCGTGTCTAGAAACTCCTTGAATGTACTGTGCTGATTTGGCTCGGCCCTTGGTTGCTGTGGGTGGCCACGAGCGGTGTTTTGCGCGATGAGGCGCAGAGCTTCTTCCATTGTCCTTTGGCTCCCCAAGAACTGAGCAAAGAACTCCTGAGCAGACGGCGGCGGTGGTGGTGGTAAGTCATCACCATTGCCATCGTGACTGCTACCAGCTCCAGCATGGGTGCGCGTCATCTACGAAGTTGCAACAATAAGCGATTATTGGTTGATGTCAAGAGATTGTAGATGAATCATAATCATGCCAAACTGAAATTACTGGAGAAAATTCTCAAATTCACAATAAAAACAGAGGCATAACAATTCATTCTCGCAACATGGCATCCCCAATTTGACCACTTATCGCGCTCATAACGCATGCAAATTTAAATCGTGATCACCAACAAGGAACGGAATTGCATTGATGTTGAACCAAAGGTGCGATAGTCGTGCGATTAACAATATTACATGATAGTCGGATTACCCATACTAAATTCGAACTACAGGTCCATTACATGAATAAAGGTGATACATTAGCCCTTCCACTAAGTACTAAGCGATCTAATCCTCATCATGATCACTATCAAGGTCAGAGGTAGGATCATCTCCTTCCTCTGGCTCCACTTCTTCTTCAGACTCCACTTCTTCTTCTTCCTCGTCCTCTTCTAGATCCATCTCTGCGGCTCCAGGTGGGACATAAGGGTGGAGCTAGTTATTCAGCAGATGAACCTCCTCATGTAGGTTGTCGTTGTATTCTTCCGCATTGGCTAGTTGCTGCTCCAGCTCAACCTGTCTAGCTCTCAGAACATCTTCCCTGGACCAGGCTGCATTCCTCTGGTGAGTTAACCAAGCCATCTCTACATTGAGCCTCTCAATCTCGGCGTCGTGCTCCCTCTGAAGCTGACGTCGGTCTCGTGGGCATGACCAAGAGCACCAGACACATGTCTTAGGCTACCTTCTACTCCATCTATCACCTTAATCACTGCGAACATGGCGCTCATGGCGGGGGTTATCATTGTTCGCCTTCTCTCTCGCACCAATATCCAAAGGTCTTCCTCTTGCCTGCTGCCATGAGTCAGTGGAGGGGTTGCCCCTCGAAAAGACTCCAACCAAAGCGGCTGCCAATTCATGAGGAAAACGATTCATGATATCCCTCAGTATCCCAAAGGCTGCCCTACCAGCTGCTTCTTCAGCAGTCCTGCCAGTTGACTCATAACACCAACCTGTCCACTCAGAATCATCACCTCGGGGACGAACAATGGCCTCCACAGTAACTAAGAGACCTTCCCCCAACTACTCATTTGCCCAGAAGTAGCGGGGCTCCATTCCATCAGGATAGCCTACATAGCTGAGCACTCTCCACAAGAGTGCATCCTAAACTCTCCAAGAAACGTGTGACGTTGACGGGTATGTGGAGCAAGCTAACGGTTGGGAGCTCTGCCTTCAGTGGACTTGCGAGCGGTCTGCTTTGTGCGTGACATCTGCACCATTAACATGTACCACTTGGTGAGACAAGACCATGACGGATAAGAGTTACATAACCGAGTAAGAATTTTATAAGGGGAGGAACAATTTAATTATGTGAATGGTAATTATCATGATGCATGCTCGTTCTGTACGTCCTCACAAACTTAGGAAAAATTTGTTTCTAACGGTAGACACGGTGGCATACATTCGTTCTCTCATATATAGCGTAACTAGTCGAGCTACACGTTTCGTTGTTAGTGTACCTGCATAAGAATTTTCATTTCAGCCCTAAACCCATAATGAAACATGCAGAATGTAATTTGTAAATACTTCCATATATGTATACCCATACATATACTTCCGTATCAATCTACCCGACAATAATTTAAACCCACAATTAAATACGCACCATATACACATGCAAGCACGCATACATAGACGTACCAAAGCTAACTCTCCCCGACCGCACGCTCACATCTTGCGGTCATACACTCATCATCTTACCTTGGCGTAGAGGCATTTGATCCATACATTACCATTCAAGTGAATGGCATCCATACAATAGCACGCCGTATGGACGACGAAGTAAAAACCCCCATGTTAGTACTTAAATAGCCACCTAATAGTCCTTAATTTGGGCATAAGGAAAGTGATCATTGGCACACTTTAGATTTCAAATACCTATTGTATAGCTATCAGTTGCTAGAGAAGGGTTTTTGGAAAACAAAAACTTTTGTTTTAAATACACATGTGACAATTAACGTTGAATCTTGCTCTGATACCAGCTATCGCAGAACCGACCAATTTATAAGAGTACAAGTACAATGGCAGCCCGTAAGCGGTCGCACTGTCATACTTGAACCCATATAAACCCGGTAGTCCGTCGAGTACCACGACGGGTCTCGATAAACGATTTACAACAACCAAGACGTACATGATTCAACATACATGCCACATATTACATAAAGTTCGCAGATACATTTCTCCATCAGAGTACGAATAAAAGTTATTACAAACCGAGTTTGATAGATAAAAGCGAAAGCAAATTAAGTTTGAAAGTAATGTTTCCAACATAGTTTAGTACAGTGCTAAGATACGATCACGGTCCACAAAAGCATGTAGAAGGATTAATAAGAAGCCTGCCCAAGGCTTACTCCTCATCCACAACGGGATAGAAGCAACTCTTGCAATAACCATGATATACAGTGCCATCTGCAACATGGGAAATAAAACCCTGAGTACGAGAAGGTACTCAGCTAGACTTACCCATCATAAACCAGAAATAAAATGACTCCAAGGATTATGCAAGGCTGTATAAGTAGAGATAGCTTGACAACATTTTGCATAAAAGCAATTGACTTATTATACAATTAGGATTCCTTTATCAATTATTTATAACTATCCATCTCTAGATTAGCAACTATCCTGTGCCAAACATGTGGTATATCCATTTAAAAGCATACAATAGTAACCATAGCAGGTATTGTAATTCCATATTCATTTGAACCATCATGTTCCATAACACAGTTACTACGATGTTGGGACTAGCCAAGTTTCTCACTATCCGGAAGAGACGGCGATTCAAATCGATTTCAACCAGCTAGGAATTTATTCCTAACACAAACCCAGGTCTACCAGCCACGATAGCCTTAGGTCACCTTTGGTACAACTCAGGTACACATTTCGCGGGTCCGTACCGCGTCGCACAATCTGGAACACCAGATGCTAGGACGTTCAGGCCTAGCCTGCCCTTGGGCTCAGTCTGATCGTTCCCCGGAAGGAGCGCACAACAGAACGGGTCCCGGCCTGAGTTGAATTACTCGGCTTCGCGGTCGGAACGAGTTATCCGGCCAGCTAAGTGAGAGGCATGCGTTCAATCTTGTCAGAAGCACCAACAACGGTATGGTCCTTAATCGACATAGACGGGGATAGATTCACACCCAAGACCTCCATGTCTTGTTGCTTCTCTATCGACATCCCGCCCGGTCTCCATTTACATTAACCAAGGTTCTTTTCCACGATAGCAATTATAACCAACCGTGCAGCGGCGCTGTGAGACGGTGGCGTGGCCAAAGCTCACCGACGGTGAGTTCGCCGGCGGTGAGGTCTTCACAGCACGACCTACTCGACCAGGCGCAACTTTTGCACTACTTGGCCGGCCCTATCGTCGACGCTAGCGACGACAGCGGCGGCCATGGCGGCTCGGCGAGGCGGGACAACGGCGATATGCCGGTGACTACCTCGGCGGCGCGACCTAAAGCTCAGACGAGCATCGCTGGACTACAAGGTACCTGTTGCGCGCGCTCTCGTGGCCTGCAGTGGTCAGGTTAGGTGGGACCACGGCGACGAAGGGTGGCGGTGGAGCTTCGGCGAGGACCGCGCGTGGCACGGGAGCTTACCGTGCTTCTTCGGCTAGCAATGCAGGCTCGGTGGGACTGAGGGGGTGCTACGTGGCTTCTGTGGTGACAGAGGGGCGACAAGGGCGAGCTGGCGCCGGCAATGGCGTCGGCGGCGCGCCTGAGCTACGGTGGCGGCTGTGGGTGAGCGAAGGAGGCAACCGAATGTGAAATGAAAGCGCGGGGACGGAGCAGGCGACTGCGGGACGCTATGCAGGGCGCTGCGACTCGACGTGGCTGGGCTGATCAGAGCAAGGGCTACGTGCGGCCTCCATCGGCTCCACGTGGTGGCCAAGCTCTGGCGCGGTCGGCCATTGACGACGGCGGTTCATTTCGATTCAGTCGCGCGCGTATTAGTCTGACAGCAAGAATTGACGACGATTTAACAGCTAATCCGTAGCTCCAACGTGCAAACACTTTAAACCGAAATGATAAACCAATGTACCAGCTACAATTCTTGTTCAAAGAACTCGTTCTAATTCACAACAGAAACGGAGTAAAATCATCCCAAACATCGGCTGTCAGACTGTCAGCTAACCAAGACTTAAGAAAATTTGCTAAGTGTTGAAATGTTGATTTTACCAATTCTTGTGATCCAAATTCAAGCATGTTAGGAGCTAAATCAGTCGATGACCCAAAAATAAAAGTTGTTCCTTATGTCAAATACTACAACTTTGCTTTAGTGATCTCCTCCATGCAAGGTCTCTAACACCTAGTTCAAATTTGGTCAAACATGTCACTTTTAAATGATGATACACATCAAAGCATGGCTTAATGACCTAATTACCCCTAACCATGAATATTAAAGTTGTTCATAATGATACTCTAAACATGTTCAAGTCATTTGCAAGGTCATTCAATTATTTCATGTAGTAGTCACTCATAGGGCTAGCTAGTGTAATCACATGAAGCTTAAGTGTTGGTTCATGAAATGTGACCATGAACTAAGTCCTATTTGCTAACCTAGGTGTTGCTACATGTTTGTGTGACTCACATCCACCAAGTACATGTGTACACTCATGATCATATGCATAGATACATGGAGACATGAAATAACGAGAAAAAGTTGCATATGTTTAAGAAACATGCGATAACAAGCAAACGTTATGCGATGTTTCAATCTAATGTTTCAATGGTAAATGCTTGTTTATGAATGCTTGATGATCATGCTCATGTTATGCAAGTCAAATTATGCAAGGCTAACACCCGAGGTGTTACAAGATCTTGCATGGCATCAACCGGTGTGGGCATAGCATGTCTATCTCCCTAGTCACCATCTGAATCGTCCGAATCACTGCTAACTATATTACCGATCCTGTCCTCCTCCTCTTCCAGTTCGAACTCGTTCACATCGAAATCATTGCTTATACAGCCTACTTGACTTGAATGAAACTGCTCCTGCATCAACTGACCGTCCAAATCTATGTTACCCTGAGCTGCTTCCCCTTCGACGCCAATTCTTGCCCATTGCCTCTAACACCGTCAATGGACGGCCCGTCCAGGACACCCTGTATCCTGTACCCATTCTCCACCACCACCTCAGCCATGGGCACATTAGAACCTTGGAGCACCCTAGTGTAGCGGGACCAGTGAGCAGGGTCGCACAAGGGCATGAGGACATAGTGTGCCCTAGTCTTCCCAGTATCAAACCTCCCCTTCAATGTGAAATCACCGCTAAACTTTACATTCAAACGGACACAAAGGTCGTTGAAGCTATGAGGTTCATCAAACTATTCCTATTCTTCTTCCATATCCTCAAACATACCATCTTCTCTCCTAACACTTCCTCCGTAAAAAAACTCTAACACAACAATCCATCTACAAAAGCAATTCAAGAAACTTCATCAAGTCGTCGAAATCGTCGTATGTAATGTCCATAGTAATATTAATACATATTCTAACTATAACTATACTAACTAATCTAATATTAACATCTATACAAGGCTAACTACAACAACTAATTATACTAAATACAATGTATAACTAGACTCACTAACTGTACTAACTAAACTAACTAACTTTACTATCTATAGTAACTTACTATATTGCCTACACTAACTAAACTAACTAACTTTACTAACTATACTTTACTAATTATACTAACTTTATTTATTTTACTAATTTACTATACCAACAATGTCGATTCAATCAACAAATACACTAGGGGAGTACATCATGGCAAGTAAGCGCTGTCTCCTCATGGCATGACGCTAGACTAGAGGCGAGAGGGAGGTGGCGGGCGAGGCGGGCATCTGTGGCGCGCGGCGCAACAGCCAGTGCGTGGTCGGCGGTCGGAGGGTGGCGCCAAGATGCGGGCGCGGCCAAGGGCAAAAAAGCGACCGACGTCTGTGGCGCGCGTGGGTGTGTGGCACGCCGGCCGGGCGGTCATGGCGGGCAAAGCGCGGCGCGTCGGCAAAGCGGCCAAGCGCGGCGGTATTTACTCAACTCTCTGCACCACCGACGACTGTGGCATGGCTGGGTCACGCCAAGATCGGTGGCGCGCGCACCACACGTCACGTGGTCGCCTTGCCCGGTCGTCGCCACGTTATCCCTCTCGCCGCGCCACCATGCATGGCGCGACACAGACGTTTCGCCGTGTCAGGAAAATAGGCGCGGCAAAAAGTGTTAGTTTAAAAAAAACAATGTTGGATTTAAAATTAGTTTACAAAAAATGTTAAAAATAAAAAAAAAATCGCCAGTGGAGGCGGCAAACACAGGCTAACTCGTGTGACAGTGGGGTGTGCTTGCGGCCATTAGCAGCGGGGAGCAATCATAACACGTTTTAGCTTTTCTAGATTAATTATTTTTATTATATATCTAAACATAGTGTATATTTAAGTATATAACAAAAACTATGTTTCTAAATAAAAAGGTCAAAACATCTTATAATTTGAATTGGAGGATATACATGTGAAAGGAATATGTCAGGACCTAAGCAGTATTGCCAAAATTTCAATGTGGCGTGCTATGTATTGACGTGAAAGCCTTGCAAGTTTAGGGCGGACCGCCGATGAATTTTACTCCTGTAATAATCCAGTTATACAGTGCAAATATCGACTCTCCAGTGTTAAGAAATAGTGTGAATCTTTCAAGATAAATCCATTGAATTGAAAAAAGTGGGTAGATGGATACCTTGGGTTCATCGATTTTCATCCCTACGTCCCCATTCAAATGTTCTAGATTTTTAAAACTACTCGTTTCGGTGTATGTCGGATCATGCAGATATGAAACGCCGGATCGAATCATGCATGCCGATATGAACTTATGAAGTGCGTGCCACGCCATTCCATTTACTTGCACATCACTGGTGCCGAATGTGACATTGTACTAGATACATTTGGTGCCAAACGTGCCTTCAAGTGTGGGGGGCAATGACATTCCATTTGCTTCCACATTTCCAGTTGCTTTTCCACTAGCCAGATTGTCATCGGTTGCCATATACACTAGCCCTTGCTTCATCGCTTTTAAACTCTGATGATGAACCGAGTAGCTGCTGTGATACGTACAGATTTTGGTCGTCGAAGTTGCATCAATCATGCTGTTAAAAGGGCCAGCATTTGGCGGCTGGTGGACACGCACACCCTATACAAAAGTTGATGAGCCATCTGCACTTGGAGCTGCGGGGGGCGCCTGACGGAGACCACCATGATGGGTGACTAAAGTTCAGATTCCAAGTAAGGCCTGAATTTCCACAGCTTTTCTTTTTCTTTTTCTTTAATCACTTAGCAACAACAGTACTACCAGTGCTTTTGACCATGAAAACAAGCATCGAGGTAGCAAAATGCGATTGATAGATGATAGCCGAAGTGCTAAAGTTTTTTTTATTTGAGAATTACGGGTTTAAAAGTTATGAAAACGTTGATGACCAAGGATCCGTCTAGGCAACACTAAATGTTTTGCATAGACAAAACACCTTTTTTCACAGCCCGATCATGTTTCATATGATGGCATTAGCGTTCTTTTTCCCTTTTGCACATAGTCTAATGACTTCGGCCTGTTCGTTTCGGCTGAATTGGCTTATAAGCCATGACTGAAAGTACTGCTGGCTGGTTTGGTGTGAGAGGAAAACACTGTTCAAACCGTGGATTATAAGTCAGATACGAGCGAATAAGCCGAAACGAACAGGCCGTTTGTCTTTCCCAGCGCCTACCAACCGCCATTATACCATTGTCCTGTCTTTGGCTCCTACTACTAGATTTGGAACCTCAACCAGCTAGCTTCGCGAATTGGGTTGGATGCACAAACCAATTGTTGTACCCAAAAGGCTGCTAAAATGAAGAATGGTGATATGGCTCTTATACTTCAATACACCCGGCGTCATTAGTCACCCCGACAGGCAATTTCCGTCCATCAATTACCTCTATGGTCATTCTACATTCCTCCTCTAAGATTCCCTTTGTGGTCGATACATGAAAAACTCCTAACTCTAAACCAGTTTAGCCTCACCAGAGAATCCTTCTTGGAACTCTAGCCCCATTATAGAAGCTGAATTGCTGAATGCGCACTTGATTCATCTTCAAGCTCAAAGATAAACATGAGGTCCAAAACCTAGACCTAACCCAATATTTAAACTAAACAATTTCTTGGACAGAGGCCAACCCGATACCCTAACAGAGACCGACAATTCAGGTAATTTGGGTTTGGTTCAAGTATTGGGTTCCATGTGTCCAACTCTAGTGGCAACACGACATGACTTGTTGAGGGTGTGGCGGATGTGGCGTCGGTGACAAACTAAGGAATTGAGGCATCGAAGAACCATTGGGAGTGCAGTGGCGACATCAAGGATGTGATACACTGTGGTGTGGTGGTGCATAGTCCGAGACCAAGAAATAGGGGGAAGGGGATACATAGGGTTGCGATTGAGGCACCATGTAATAGCTCCGTTCTATTAATAGCCTGTAGTAGTTTGGTTCATGTGTGGTTGTAGTTGCCGATTTTAGTAGCACCGTGAAAGTTAGAAGGGTGAGAGCCAACTTATAATCCTTTAGCTCTAAACGTAACACTCTTGGATTAGCCCTTTTACATGAAGTGAGGACGAAAGTATAATACATGCGCTACACGAATGTGGACCCGTTCCACGTATAAGAAGCTAAGTTATAAGTAGATTTTACACGTGAGATATTACACGCGGTGATGGCGATGTGATGCGCCATGCTATGGTTGATGTAGAGGTTGTGGATAAGGTAGGGACAAAAGGATCTTTTGTCAATGGTAAAATAGTCGTTTTGGTCCATGAACTATTACCCAATGCTCAGTTTCATCCCTCAACTTTCAAAATGGCCGTTTTAGTTCTCAAACTCTACTTTTAGGCTCAATTTCATCCTAGAACTATGAAGATGGCCGTTTCAGTCCTCGTACTTTGTATTTTGGGCTCAATTTCATCCAAAGCGTATTTTGGTCTTTAAACTTCTATTTTTAACTCAACTTTGTATATCGTCCTACGTGGAACGCTGGCAGAATAGTCGTTTTTGTCCCTGAACTATTACTCAAGGCTCAGTTTCATCCCTCAATTTTCAAAACGGCCATTTTAGTCCTCAAACTTTACTTTTAGGCTCAATTTCATTCTAGAAGTACGAAGATTGTTGTTTCAGTCCTCAAACTTTGTATTTTGGGTTCCATTTCATCCAAAACGTATTTCGATCTTTAAACTTCTATTTTTAACTCAACTTTTGTATATCCTCTTACATGGAACGCTGCACTATTGCACCTGGTCACCTCCAACACCATTAGCGTTCGGAGATAGAAAAATAATATTCATCCAAAAAGTCTTTAGTGGCTATTAATAATTCCAAGCTGTTATATTTTAATGTTACCTTATAATGGTACCGTTTATATATCTGTCTAAATGTTTTTTTGGGAGCAATTATAGTTGCTTCGAACGCTATTTATTCCTTAAGAAGAAATGGATATATATTGAAACAATAGCAGATCTATAATTTTTTTCCTTAGCTACTAGTGTTAGGTTCAACCAATAACCATTCGTGTATATAATAATATCTTTTATCCATAAGCTAAAAATAATTCACATTTAAGAATATTTAGATCTATATTTATATTCATCTTAGAATTTGAATATAAATATTGAAAGTGTGCTATCCAATTCGGTAGATGGGACGACGCTAGGGACAATAGTACCGAATGATGACTGTCCATCTCAAATCGTGGGTGGTGCTAGACAAAGGACGAAGTTGAGCCAAGATGCATTTTATAATTCATGGATGAAATTGTGTCTAAAATATAAAGTTTTCTTTTTGAATAGACAAAGTTGAGTTTGAAATTAAAAGTTTAAAGATTGAAATGCACTCTGATAGTTTATGGATAAAATTGAGCACAAAATGTGAAGTTTGAGGACTAAAACGATCGTCTTCATAGCTGTGGGATGAAATTGGGCCTAAAAGTAGAATTTAGGAACTAAAACGGCCGTTTTAAAAGTTCAGAGATAAAAAACTGAGACTCGAGTAATAGTTCAGGGACCAAAATGACTATTATGCCTTTGTTAATATAACATTTAATTTCCTATTATCAAGTTTGAGCTATATACTGAGGTTCTTAAAATCTGGCATGAGAATTTAAGTATACACCTTATTATCTAGTAGGGAAAAAGTTCTTTGCCAATGTATAATATTTCCTATTATCAAGTTTGAGTTACGTACCGAGATTCTTAAAATTTGGTGAGGGAATTTGAGTATACAACTCCCCCCCCCCATCATTTAGATGGAACAAGAGCAGTCCTACCACAGAGACTATGAGATAGTTTCTATACTTGCCAAGTTATGAAAGACATTACGTATCGAAATCATATTTCGAATGGATATTTTTTCAAAATAATTTTTTTCCAATCACATATCATCTATGTGATATCATTTACCTATCACATCTTTTCATATCCTGGTTCTCGCCTGGACATTATGACTTGTCTAAGGAACCATTTCCTCCTCTCTTGTTAGTTAGTTACAATATCACGTCACTATTTTGCTTAGTTGACACCCTAATTACTGAATATAGAAACCAATCAGTAGTTTTTGGATTGTGAATGCTCTAAGTGTTTTACCGTATTATTATGAGAATCTATAACTCATCTAAACACACTCTTAGGGCTTGTTCGGTTGTCTAGCATTCATGCTCTCGAACTATTCTCAGCTAAGATAATTGAGTAATTTGTATAACAATTCATCAACTGGATTGGTTTCGGCCTCCGGTCCTGAATAACCGAACGACCCCTTAGTCTAATTATGATCGCTAGCTTTCTTTAACAAGTACTTATATGATTACTAGTAATAACAAAAACATAACGCAGAGTTGCCCCTGACAACGGCACGTGAAAATTCGATGAGGCAGCGAGGAGCTCGCTGTAGTTGTACCGGTTAGAGCATCTCCAAGAGAATAGGTAAATTTAGATATGTAATCCGACTCTTCAATACAATTTAGATTCTCAAGATAGAAGTGTTTCACAGCAGCTTGTCTAAAACCGGGGGTGTGTTTAGTTGCCCAAACTGTGGACATCCAAAAAGCAAACAGCACTGCAGCGGTACTGTAGCATTTCGTTTGTATTTGGTAATAATTGTCTAACCGTTGACTAATTAGGCTCAAAACGTTTGTCTCCCAAAGTACAATCAAACTGTGTAATTAGTTATTTTTTTTACCTATATTTAATACTCCATGCATGTGTTCAAAGATTTGATGTGATGTGATGTGATGGAGAATCTTGCACTGTGCAAAATTTGGAGGTGCAAAGTTGGTGGAACTAAATAAGAGCCGGCTCTTTATTTTAAACGTACCACCTGATGGCCCCGCATTGAACTAGAATGGCATACTATATATGTATATTGTTGTTGCTGCATGCCGGCCTACTATATCGCGGTAGCGGGATGGCGAGCGCGCCCCCTCGCCTATTCTGGAGAGCGATAAAAATGGAATAGCATCCTCGTTATTTTGGAGAGCTGGATGACGAGGTTGTTAGAGCCTGTTTTTTTTCTTAATTTTATAGATGACGAGTGAGATAAAGTGGCTATTGGAGTTGCTCTGAGGCTGTCTTCAACAGGAAACCAATTGCAGAACCCAAACCCAAAATGGATCTACAACATAATACCTATAGCCTCCAACAAAGTACCTATATGGAAGACCTATTTTTTTTGGTGTCAAGAGAGGCATAACTCAAATATGAATATCCTTCCTCCTATAGACCCATTTGCAGAAAGGGTTATCTTTTGGGTCCTGTTGTTGGAGAAAACAAAAAAATATGTATTAAACTCTTTGTCTGTAGCGCTACCCATAAAATGAACGAGTCTTGTATTTTGGGTGACGGTTGTTGGAGACCGTCTTAGGTGGTGTTTGGTTGTCCCTCCTAAATTTTAGTCGCTGTCTCATCGAATGTTTGGACACATGCATGGAGTATTAAATATAGACTAATTACGAAACTAATTGTATAGTTTGCGACTAATTTGCGAGACGAATCTTTTAAGCCTAATCAGTCCATGATTTGACGATGTGGTGCTACAGTAAACATATGCTAATGACGGATTAATTAGGCTTAAAAAAATCGTCTCGTGGAGTACTAACGGATTATGTAATTTATTTTTTTATTAGTATCCAAACACCCTATACAACATCTTTTTAACATATCTCCTAAATTTTAAATTTTAGTGCAGGATCCAACACCACTTTAGTGACGGAGCCACAGCCACTCACGAGACATTTGATCTGGCCTGCAAACGACTAGGGCCACCCACTCCGCTGACCACAGTGGTGCCTGGTGCCTGGTGCGCGATGTCAGCGATCCCTGATTTTTTATGATCACTCCTCTTCAATGTAATTAATGGAGGATCAGAACAGTGGCGCTGGCCGGTTTGATTTTGCTTCCCATTTCCACCCGCCGAAAGTCGGAGCGTGAAACCCGGCCCTAGGCTGCGAGGCGAAACGAGGTTACGAGGCGACAAATGCCACGACTGACGACCCGGACGCGTGCCGGTCCGCGGGACGAGAGCGTGATCACCAGCCCGTCCAGCCGAGGCCCCCCTCCTCGTCCTCTAATCCTTTCCGCTTTTATAACCTGGTGGGCCTGCGCCCTGGGCTTTCTCTCTCGCTCAAACTTCGAAAAACGGTCACCGGTGCACCTGCATCTCTCCGTTCCCTCGACGGCACGTCGGCACCTGTGCACCTGCACGGCCGCACGACGCCGTCACACGGCCGCACTACCCCGTCACAAATAAATCGGCCACTCCCGTCCCGGCCGCAGTTCCGCCGCGCTTCCCCGCTTGCCGCTCAGCCGCTGCCGTCAGACCCCAACCCAGGTTACCAGGCCCGCCGCCGCGCGCGGGGCGTACGTGCTATGGACCCGTCCACGGCCAAGGCGGCCGCGCCGCCCAATAATGCGGACCACGTCCTCCTCATCCCGCCCGACCACCAGCCGCCAACGCCGCCAACGCCGCACCCGAGCAATAACCAGCAGCCGAACCCACCGCCGGCGGAGACACCCAAACTCTCGCAGAACCCCGAGAAGCATCCGACCTCCAGCCCCTCGCGCCCGCCGCTGCCCCCCGCGGCGCTCCTCCGCCGCCGCTCCTCCATCGCCAAGCCCAAGTCGCGCTTCGTGGAGCCGCCCACCCCGACGCACCCGGACTCCGCCCACCCTTCCCCAGTCCACTCCGCCGCCGGCGGCTCGCTGACCGCCACCCCGACCCATCGCGCCGCCGCGGGCGTCTCCACCCCGCACACCCCCGCCGAGGCCGACGACGACGAGGACCTCTTCCGCAACAAGGACGACTCCCGCGCGCCGGCCTCCGCGGCGCGCTGCCGCCGCCGGGCCCGCCTCGGCCTCGAGCTCTGCGTGCTTGTCCTCTTCCTCGGCCTGCTCGTCGTCAGCCTCGTCGTGCCGACCCTGCAGGGCCACGTCTTGTGGGGGCTGGAGATCTGGAAGTGGTGCATCATGGTCATCGCCGTCTTCTCCGGCCACCTTCTCAGCCAGTGGCTCGTCACGCTGCTCGTCTTCGTCGTCGAGCGCAACTTCCTGCTGCGCACCAAGGTGCTCTACTTCGTCTTCGGGCTCAAGAAGAGCTTCCAGGTCTGCCTCTGGCTCGCGCTCGTGCTCATCGCCTGGTCCCAGCTCTTCGACAGCGACGTCGGCCGCTCCCATAAGACCGCCAGGATCCTCAACTACGTCTCCAGGTTCCTCGCCTCCATGCTCATCGGCTCCGTCATCTGGCTCGTCAAGACCTTCCTCATGAAGCTGGTCGCGTCCACGTTCCACCGGAAGACCTTCTTCGATCGGATCCAAGAGAGCGTGTTCCATCAGTACGTGCTGCAGACGCTGTCGGGCCTGCCGTTGATGGAGCTGGCGGAGAATGTGGGGCGGGAGGGTAGTGGCCTTGGGCGGGTCAGCATCAGCAGGTCCAAGGACAAGGAGGAGAAAGGCGTGCCGGAGGTGATCGATGTTGTCAAGCTCTTGAAGATGAGTCAGGAGAAGGTCTCAGCATGGACGATGAGAGGTCTCATCACAGCAATCCGAAGCTCTAGGCTGTCAACCATTTCTAATACCATCGAGAGCTTTGATGATGTAGATGGCATGGAACAGAAGGATAAAGAGATAAATAGTGAATGGGAGGCCAAGGTCGCAGCATATGCCATATTCAAGAATGTCGCAAGGCCCGGCTATAAGTGAGAACGACTTTAACTTTCCAGTAGCCATTTCTTGTCTACATATGCATGGCTCAACATGCGCAATTCTTTTCAATTTTGACATAGGCACATTGAGGAGGTGGATCTGCTGAGATTTTTCACCAAGGAGGAGGTGGACCTGGTGATTCCAATGTTTGAGGGAGCATCAGAGACCGGAAAGATAAAAAAGTCTGCTCTAAAGAATTGGGTGGTAATGGAAAAAATTGAATGCATTTACTATCTCTGTTTTCCTTCTGTTTCAGAATTCATAGGAACATATTATTGGTTGGCCCATGTCTCGTGTCTTGAATTTTAATTTGGTGCGCCGATGCAGTCGTTGTATTGAGCCTTGTGCGGTAGCATAATAATTGTCATCTGGCTTTTTTACTTCTGCATTTAGAAGTCATTCCATCTTTTACTTCTTGCAAATCATTTGATTCCTTGAAACAGGAAACAATACACAATACATGGTAATGAAAATTTAGCAATATAAAGTTCAATTTTTTTTAGCAATATATGTTTCGTTTTGTAAATTTTGATGTAGTTATTGCAAATCATTTGGCTTGTATTGGAAGACGTCTGTTTGCTTTCCTGATCTTGTTTTACTACCAGGTGAAAGCATACCTCGATCGCAAATCACTAGCACATTCTCTGAATGACACAAAGACCGCGGTTATGCAACTTCACAACCTCATCAGTGTTATAGTCATCATTATAATCATCATCGTTACGCTACTGTTGATGGGCATCGCGACAACCAAGATCCTTGTTGTCATCTCGTCCCAGCTTCTGGTTGTGGTATTCATATTTGGGAATGCATGCAAGACTGTATTTGAGGCCCTTATATTTGTATTCATCATGCATCCATTTGATGTTGGTGACCGCTGTGTTATCGACGGAACACAGGTAACTTTTAGATCACCCTTTCTGGTACCTGTTTCCATCGATTTCCCATGTTGTGTTGCTGACATGAATGTACTCTGATGATAGATGACTGTCGAGGAAATGAATATATTAACCACTGTTTTGTTGAAGAATGACAACGAAAAGATATATTATCCGAATTCTGTGTTGTCCACAAAGCCAATCAGCAACTTTTACCGAAGCCCTAACATGTATGACACGATTGATTTTGCAATTGATGTTTCAACTTCAGTTGAGAGCATTGGAGCATTAAGGTCCAAAATTAAAGGGTAATTCTCAAACTTAACCTGAATTCATATTTATACTTCAGACTTCTAAATTTATTGAAAGAAACTATGTCAGCAAGTTTAGGCAGCTTTTACTTTATTTATTAAAAAAAGGAATAAGATTACAGGGGGCAAGGAAACCCTTGCTGAATTTTTACAAAGAGGGAGTGGGGGGGAGAATATTCAAATTTGTCCACAAAAGAGGAAATTGGAGAGGGAGAGGGGGAGAGAGAAACTGAATAACATTACAAAGATAGTTGTAGTCTTATAGACATGAGGTAGCCGAAGCTGCAGATGACACCAGCAATGAATAAGTTATCTTAGTATAATCACATATTTATGAAGAATTCACATTATCAATTGTCATTGGTTCCTTTTACTCTTAGGTACTTGGAGAGCAAACCAACACATTGGCACCCTGTCCACACAGTAAACCTGAAGGACATCTTGGATGTGAACAAGATCAACATGTCTCTCTCTGTCCAGCACACCATGAACTTTCAAAACATCCGGGAGAAGAACATCAGGAGGTCTGAGCTCGTTATGGAGTTGAAGAAAATATTTGAGGAGATGTCCATCCGGTACCACCTTCTACCCCAGAAAGTTGAACTCACCTATGTCAGTCCGAACCCATTGCCCATGGCTGTTTCTCATACAATATAGAAGATGGGTGAAGACTTGAAGTGTTATACTAACAACTTGATCAGTTTCATGGGATCTGACAACTGATGGCTAGTTGTGCAGTCTGTTCTGGAGTTCTTAAAACTCTGCGTAGTAGATATTAGCTCGTATTGTCAGATAATGGATTTGTAAGCGGTGATGGTACTGATGCTCAATGCTTTGCGATTGGCTATTACACCATTTGGTTATCTAGACCGTTTGGTGCATCACAATCGAAACTGTTAGGAAATAGTCACCAAACCACAAAATGCTCTTAGGCTGGGAGATTGAAGTGGGCCTTACAAGGTGGGATGCTGAAGGGAATGTAGACTGCTCAAGCAGCACTGCAGCAGTGGGAGAAGCACTGTCAATTCGGTCAACAGTTTATTTGGGCCACAGTGCAGGGAATATGAACAATCATCATGGACGGTGCAAATGTTTTCATGTTACATTTGTCATTGACAGTTCATGTGGACTGCTCTTAGGCTTCTATGGGATGGTGACATGCGACAACAACTGACATTATCTGAACACTTGCTGTCTTGCACCATGGTTTTCGTCTTCTTGCTGTGTGCCTTTGTCTGGGTGCAGGAGGATGGAATAGCTTTTCTAGATAACTAGTGCATCAGGCGCGCGCGAACGGATATCAAACCGTGCAGGTAATGGCGCTTATGTAGACTGCAGTCCAAGCATAGTAATTAACGGTAAATGCAGCGCAGAGGTAGCAAGTCTACTTATATTACATGGATGGATGCCATTAAGATGGCAATGTTTTGAGGTGGAAGCATAGGGTAGTGTTGTAGAGACACTACAGCAGTGCATGCCATATGTCCGGAGACCGTTTATAGTTTGCCATATAGTCTGACACAGTGCAGGTAGCAGCAGGTAGGAGGCGTAGTTCCATAAGATTAGATAGTCGGATCCTAGACTATACAAGAAGGCTGACGATGAACTGCAAAAGCGGACAGATTATGCATACAAAAGACAGTCTTATGTGGTGGTATAGCAACCTAGGCACCAAAGGTTCAAACTGCCCTTGTAAACACCAATGTACATAGTGTTGAAGACGAGCTGGGTTGTAGGCGCTGCGGCGGCCATGCAAAAGGCGATGCACCAAGGGATGTCCCAAGCTGCACAAAAAAGCAAATAGGTTGAGCCGACGACAAGAGCGGCGAAGGTGTCTTTCTAAAACTATGGTAGCATGTATTTAAAAACCTGTTTCACTTTTTCCGATTCCCCAAAGAGGATTTGCGTCCAGCAGACTTGCCATGAAGCTTAGTATCCTGAGGTCTTGGCCTAGAAGAAGAGCATAATTATCATTGCTGAGAAGTTGCATAGAAGGACTATATCCTCATGTTCTAACTCATCAGTGTAAACAATTTGGCAAACTATGTGAATTTCTGATCCATACTTAGCGTTGAATACCTTTTTGCTCGGCTATCTAGGTGGTCCTCAGAATGTTGCTCCTCTGTATCCTTATCCTGTCCGGTCATCTGGACGTCGATGTTGAGTTGCTGAGAACTCTGATGAGCAGATTGAGTGAAGGTCGTTTGATCCTATAGGAAAAGGACGTCATCGACAGAGGTTGCTGAGCATAGTTAACAGAAAGTTTGTATTCACATTTGTCATGTGTGAGAATGCAACTCTAGCATTAGCATTTGCGGTGTAAACTTGAGGGGGGGGGGGAAAGAAATGATTTGTGAATACAAAGAGGACAAACCTCCTTATGAGTAGTCTGGTCGTCAAACAGTTTCCTCTTTGCAGCTTTGTTTTCAACATGTGTCGATGACTTTGCCGGGCTGAGAAACATAGCAAGCATATACGATTGTATCACAACACGATGTCAGCATGACCGTGGATGAGCTAGCAAACTCTATATACATAATTTCTGATATGAGACACATACTCAAAGAACACCACATGAAGCAGGGGTATGAACAGGTTGAAGTTCCGGCTGAGAGCTGCACAGTAAGGAAATCAAGAGATATCCTTGTCTCGGTGAATGGTAATTCCAGATTTGAACAATAAGTGATGGAGCAAAAGTAATCAGTCGACAATGTCACTAATCGGGTTTTGTTGGAGTAGGAGACTCAAAGTAGTGGCGATCTATCATCAAGGAAGATGTCTTGGGTGTACTGGGCGCAGTGGTTGTAGCTGGCATGAGCATCAAGGGTTCTGGTGGAGGAGGAATCTTGCCGGTTCCTTCAATTGCTAGTGACCTTGGAGTCGACAGACGTTTCTAGAAATCTTCCATAATATACTTGACCTGGTATTCCCTTGTATTCTTTGAATAGTAAGATTCGCTCGTTAGGCCTCTGACAACAAATGTATACTTGTTTCCGACAATAGTCATAGTCCGAGAGGTGTGCCACTCATTCTATTAGGAAGGTGAAAGAGAGACTCATAGCTTTTCTTAACGATCTCTGGCGAGCAATACCGTCAAAGCAGAAGAACCGACCCTCTGCAGTGTTGTCTGTGGCAGCGAAGGCCAATCTGTACCTGCGAAACGGGGAATGAAAATGACTGGTTAAGAGTGGAACTCAACCTTAGGAATAAACAAAGGTGTAGTGTGTATGAAGAGCTAAGAAAGTAGGGTTACCTTGGCATAAAATCTGAGGATTTGCAACCACCGCACCAAGGCGCACCGCCGACCTGATCAGAACTTGATTTTTTGCATCCTCGGCAGCCTAGATACCACCACGAATCATCATCTGGCACATCCGTAATTGTGACTGTGCAGTGAAAGCCTGATTGCTGTGGAAACAAACAGGCCAAAAGTATATATACTTTAACATGCATTGATCTGGATTAGTAATCCAATGCTTAATGGTTTATAGGACATACATGGAACTCATAGGGATCAACTGCATTTAACTCATCAAGTGACTTGTGTTCTATGACAATCTGTTCGTCCTCTTGCAGTTGCGTTGGCGATGAAGGAGGGTAATCTATTGGGAAGTGCTGATCCTGAAACCTACAATTTCAGGAAACCGTCAATAGTAAAATTTCCGTACAATATATAATGAAGGATGCAAATTACCGTGTAGAAGCACGACACTCACTTGTTATAATATGGTTGTGCCTCTGGTATGGGAGGATTTAGATACAGTGGCAGGCATTGTATCCAGTCACATGTGATACTCCTGTAATTTTTTTATGTCTCATGTATGGGTGCACGCATGATAAATTCAATGCTAAATAAATTGGAGATGGTAAGAAAATTTACTCTGGAACTCTTTGGGGACGCAACCTATAAATAAACAGACAATTGCCCTTGGATTACTGTCATTGTAGATAGAATCAAGGCTGAATGTCGTGCTTCGCAATCCCCATAACGTGACCCTAAGCTCGTCGTCTCTGGAAATCGATGAACACAAAACAAAGAACATGCAGTCAAGGGTGTGAAAGTTAAAGGCGAACGTGCAATATGATCGCAGAGCACTTACTTTAAGTCTTGAATAATTATGTCCCGGGTTAGAGTCGATGTTGCCTGTCCTGGTAAACGCGTTGGGACTGCTGGATGCACTTTGATGATAACACCAATAACATATGTGCATAGCATATAGAATATTAGGAACTGCCGCATCTAGGCTAGAGTGTATGATCTACGAAGGAGCTTACCAATAAAAGTCGGGTGCTCTCTTACATGCTGATGTATTTCATTGAAAGGGACAACTGTATAAACAAACTGTGGGAACATGTCTGAGGAGATATCTTCCAGTACCACTCTAGTGTAGCAAGTGAATTCAATCATGCTATTTCCATGAACAGGCATGTAGGAATACTTAGCGTTTTTAACCCTGAACCTGCTAATGGTGTACACCTTGCCAGCCTCTATGAGAGGGCTTTTCTCCTGCACTTCATCTCTTGGAATTTCAGCGTACATAACACCTCCCTGCAATAATTTTGTACAAGAAAAGGCGTATTACATGGAGCAAAAGGAAATCTAGGTGCATAAAGCTCTGAAGTAAGGCCATAAGCAGCTACACTGCATTGAAAATGTAGACATAGATAGGAAATGTTATAAACCCACACCTCTTTATCAGTGAGAATGAGGTCAGCATGCAGGATAGGGCCATTCTCATTCCTACCAGTGAAATTCCACTTTCTGATAACTCGAACACAGACAGAAGCCTGAATGTCTCTTGGCTTTAGATTTGCTAAGAGTGTGGGGGCAGGTGTACGAGCCATATCATGCACCTGTAAAAACAGGAAGAAGATGAATCTCTGACATGACAAAACTGGGAAACTGTGGTGAACACATTAAGTTAATAAGGTGCAAATAAATGTGTAAGGAATGACAGTAATTATGTATGTACAACAATGAAGCCTACCATGCATAGGTAGCAGACCAGACAATGGAGAGGAAGACATGCTAATACACATACACAATGAACCGGTATATCAACATATAATACAATCGACAAATACTCGAAACGATCTGTCATGTACTTGGCCCGGCATATGGGACACAAGCAAGTATTTCTTTGTACACAATATTCTTGGTTTCATCTGTACAATTTCCGTTTTCGTCCTCTATTAGAATTCTGAGCCCCTTTTTCGAACTTACACGTGAAAGAGCCACATAGAGCTGCCCATGTGTGAAAACTGGCTTTTTAAGATAGATGCCAATGTAAGAAAGTGTCTGGCCTTGGCTCTTGTTAATGGTCATAGCATAACATACTTTAATTGGGAACTAGCGTCTATGGAGAACAAATGGCCATTTTGTATTTTTTAGTGTTAGAGAAATCCGAGGGACGAGGACGGTCTGACCAGCGTGGGTACCCGTCATAATGCATGCCTCAATAACCATGTATCCAAGAGTAGTGATAATCAGCCATGTACCATTGCAAAGGCCATCAGATTGGCTTAAATTCCGTAGCAGCATTATAGGGACACCCACTTTAAGAATGAGTCGGTGCCGAGGGAAATTATTTCCATCGTGAGAGTTTAGGAATTCAACAGGATACAATAGATCATATGCATCATGAGTGCCTGGAGGCTTTCTTGTTTTGTCACATCTCAAATATTCCTTTTCCTCACAGGGGAGGAGAGAAACAACATTCGCGTTAAGTGTTTCGGCCAAATCATTGGTAGGTGTTAAGATGGCTCGGTCCCTAAGGTAGGAGGAATCAGAGAAGTTGTTCTGCAAATCTGGATAGATTGCATGAACTATGCACTTGATGTTATCCTCTTTAGGCATCAAAAGCAAATCATGGGGTATTTTGATCCATGCAGGCTCACTCTCACCTTCTTTTGCAAAAGAATTTACTCTACCATCCCCAACATCTAAAATGCAACGGCTAAAATCAGACAACTCTTGACGAGCCTGTGAATCCAAGCCCGAAGAAGACAACCTCATATTCTTAGTAAGGCTGAGAACAGTAACGGACGACCACAATGGAGAATTGACAATAGCGGCGTTGATAACCTGTGCTGGAGTCCCACCCTCAATGACAGGTAGTATCTGCCTTAAATCACCACCAAGAACAACAACCTTGCCTCCAAATGGTAGGTGGGCTGCTTCAGAACAGTTTTGAGACTGGATATCCTGAAATGTTCTGTCGAGAGCCTCAAAAGCTGCTCTATGAGTCATAAGGGCCTCATCCCAAATTACTAATGATGTTATCTGAATCAACTCAGCTAACATAGTACCTCTCTTTATGTCACAGACAGAGGTTTCATCTAGATCACAAGGTATCTTGAACCGGGAGTGGGCTGTGCGACCACCAGGCAGTAACAGTGATGCGACCCCCGAAGACGCAATGGTAAGAACAATCTTCTTGTGTGATCTTAGATGGTGACAATACAATTCCAAAGGAACGTTTTGCCGGTACCACCATAGCTAGAGATGAAGAAGAATCCAGGTTCTTCATTTGTAACCCTATGGACTATAGAATTGAAGGCAACAATTTGCTCATCATTCAGTGACAATAATAAGTTTGACTGATCAGATGAACAAAGAACGTCATACGATAATTCTTCTTCAACCAAACGGTTTGTGAAAGAAGAGGCAGAAGCACTTGTTCTATGTGGAAGATTGAAATTGTGTATATTACTACCACTTTTAGCAAATAAAGCAGTTAGATCATCAAGCAAGTGATTCCTAATGTCATTGTCTAGCATCTGGTAGTTTTGGTTACCGATCATGTCTCTGAACTGGCATTGAATGTCATCAGCTAGGAGCCTCCAAACCTTCTCAAAAAAGGTATACTCATCTCCAACCTCACAAAAGAGGAGCATGGTAACAAAAAGGTTTCTTAACTGTCTAGAGGTTGCCCAAGCAGCAACTTCATCAAAAGCACTGTACCACTCCTGATCATCACCAAGAAGACCACGAGCCCTACATGCACTCCTGAAAGTAGGATGGCAGATACCCTGGAAGGATCGAAGCTCTTCATAACTTGTGGCTCCTCTGACCACCAACAATAACATTCTTAGGAAGTACTGGTCACCAGCTGAAGGATGAACATAGTGGATACGTCCTATTTTACCGATATTGTGACACCACCGTTCCCATGTCCTAGAGGTCTCTTCCCATCTTCACTTAGAAGGAAAGTCACAATAAGTTAACTCTCTGCTCTGAGAATGGGTTTGATTAGCAACAAACCACTGAGTGAGCATTATCCTGCGCAAGAATTCCTGTGAGAGGACGCGGGACATATTGGCTTTTGCACGATATGCAATGAAATTTTCATTGGGTAGATGAACAGGCAACCTTTCTACAGATGGATAGTGTCTATGGATATCATAGCCAAAGACTCTCCAACATGCATCTTGCTCACATATTGTCGGGTACCTTAGAACGGGGTACCCCAAGCAAATATCAAAATAAAGCTAGAAGGTAAGCCGTGGGCCCCTCACCTGCCACGACCGAGCCCTCCTCCACCTCGCCTCGAGCCTCGAGCAGGAGGTCTCGGAACAAACTCCGCCTCCAGGGCTCCCAGGGTAGGCCTCGGCAGGGGCGCCGAGCCTCGGTGGGGGCGCGTCTCCTCTCTCTCGCCCGAGGCTCTCCAGGGAAGGCCTCGGCAGGGGTACATTCTCCGTATCGCGTGAAGCGTCTCGCGCAAGGCCTCGGCAAGGAACCTGATCTCCGTCTCGCGCGAGGCCTCATTCTCCGTGTCGCCGAGGCCGGCTCGTCCCACGATCCCGTCGCCCCCGCCTCGGCCGACCCTCCCGACAACTCGTCATGTCTCATTAATGCTTCAACCACTCCCGCAATCTTAGCGAACGGTGGCTCAACGCCACATGATGGCCGACGCGACCCGAGGTCGCATCAGCCATACTCTACCGCCGGACAGAGCACACGACGGGATTACCGCCATCGTGTCCTACCACTCGTGTCCACGATCGGCGCCATACCGGCCGGGACAGGTACGCGGCGGGATTACCGACCATCCGTGTCCTACCACTCAGTGTCCACGATCATCACGCCATACCGGCCGGGACAGGTACGACGGGGATTACCGACCACACTGTGTCCAAACGCTGTACCCATGATTGGCCGCCCGCCAAGGCCTCGACATCAGCACCGGGCCTCGGCGATCTTGGGGTTCGTGCTCGCGAGACCCCCCACCACAAAAGCCGCCTCGGCACCGACCAAGTCTCGGCCTCGCGCCGCAATCCGTCCCACGGTGGCTTGCACGTTCACCGCCGCATCCACTCCGAGGCATTCCCGGGCTCCCACGACGCACAGATCTCGATGGGGCGACCACGCCGCCCAAAGACTCCAAGGATAGACCACTCCGACGACCACGCCACCACAGGGGACAGGCCATAGGGCTCGGACGTACACCCCTATTGGCACGACGCCAAGATAGTAATACATGTACGGTCCTTGTCCTCCCTTCAACTATAAAAGGAGAGGACTTGGGCCACTTAGGGGGGGGAAAAAACCCGTAACACACACACACATATCAAGACACATCCCCGCCCGCCGAGAGCAATGTCTCAAGCGCCCCACGACGCTCCTCCGGGACACAGGACCAGCTCCCTCTCTCCTTTAGCTTGTAACCCCTACTACGAGCACCTCGGTGCAAGGAATACAAGATCGATCTCTCGATCGGGCGTAGGGCCTCGATTGCCCGAACCAAGATAAACCTTGTGTCTCTTTGCATCACCATCCGGAATCGGGAGCACGCAGAACAAATTCACTAGTCGGTTGAGGACCCCCCGGTCCGAAACACCGACAGTTGGCGCGCCAGGTAGGGGCGCGGCTGCGTGTCGGTTTCGTCATCCCAGCAGGTTCCGGATGGCAGACCCCGTACGACCATTGCGTCTCGGCACCGTGGTTTGGTTCGGGAGCCTAGAGTTCATGTCTCTAGGGCATGAGTACGACATGGTGCTCCTCACTCCTCAAGCCCCACCAACCAACGATGAAGTTACGCCTCGGCAGCCCAGGCGCGGGCGGCGTCCGGGCGGCCGCTCTCGCCGCGCTCGCCAAGCACGGCACGAACAAGGCCACCCCAATGCTACGCGAATCCGGGGCGACACGCCACCCCCCGCCGATATCCTACGACCAGCTGTTGGCACAGGGTCCCTAGCTGGGGACCTGTCTAGCCTGAGCTTGGACAAAGGAGACTTGCCTATGGCACGCGGCGATGCCCAGTCGTCCAGCTCCGCTCCACCACTCCCTGAAGAGCCGACCCCGGCGGGGCAGAATCTGGAGACGGCACCGTCCCCATACCCCTTTGGGTTGAGAAATGCCGCCGCCTCTTATGCCTACGCTTACACTGCCGCTCACGAGCACCCCTTGGAACGCCGCCAGCGCTTCGCTCTCAACCTGAGCGCCCACTCCGACTCCTCGGACGAGGACGAGGCATGGCCCGGGGTGGATTTCTCCGAACTCCACAACCCTGGGGCTTTGCGCCAATTCTTGGCCGCAAGCGACTACTGCTTCGGCTACTCCAACTCCGACGACGAAGGCACCTACGACCCCACTCGCGAATGTTTTCATGTCGGGCTCGGGATGCCGAGGGCAGGCGAAGACGACGAGGGGACAGGTAGCCGTTCCCCGCTCTGCCCCGGCGCGGGCGTCGCTACACCTCCACGCGCCGTCCTGCCGGCCGCACGAAATGAGAACGTCGCTCTTGCGCGACCTCAGCGCCCAGACCTAGAACAGCTCCGTGAGCTCCAAGCCAGGGTCGAGCAAGACCAACTCCTTCTGCAGCAGCTTCGAGACTCTCTCGAACAGGAACAGCGAGGTCACGGCGAAGGCGGGGGAGCCCGACGGAGGGCCCTCGACGTGCATCACCGCATCCATAACGACGAAGGGAGTGAGCAACCCCCAATCTTCAATCGCGCTAGCCAGAACGTCACGGCTGCGGCGATGCTGGTTCGCACAATGCCCGAGCCTTCTACCGCAGAGGGGCGGCGGGTCCGTGGCGAACTCCGAGATCTCCTAGAGACCGCCACGGTTCAGCAAGCCGAGAGTTCTGCCTCCCGACGGCACGGGGGAGTCTCGAACCTGCCCGCGGCACCACCTCGGCAGGACAGGGAAGCCTCGGCTCGTCCCGAACCTGCTCGAGCACCGATAGCTCACAGGGTCCCCGTGCTCCTTGACCGCCTCGACAATCGACACGAGGGGCAGGGAGACCACGAGGTGGTCGGCCGACGACGACGCCACGACGGTGAGGGGCCCGCCCAAGGCTACCATGTGCACTGAGGTAGCCGCTACGACAGCTAGGAAGACCGCAGCCCTTCTCCTGAGCCACCTGGCCCTCGAGTCTTCAGCAGAGCTATCCGTGTCACCCAGTTCCCGGCCCGTTTTCGGCAACCAGCCAACCTCGCAAAATACAGCGGTGAGACCAACCCCGAACTCTGGCTTGCCGACTACCGCCTGGCCTGCCAGCTAGGTGGTGCGGATGATGACCTGCTCATCATCCGTAACCTCCCCTTGCTCTTGTCAGACTCGGCGTGGGCCTGGCTCGAGCACCTCCCTCCCTCACAGATCCACGACTGGCGTGACTTGGTTAGGGTCTTCGTTGGGAATTTTCAGGGCACGTACGTGCGCCCCGAAAACTCCTGGGACCTTAAGAATTGCCGCCAGAAACCAGGCGAGTCTCTCCGAGATTTCATCCGGCGCTTCTCCAAGCAGTGCACCGAGCTGCCCAGCGTCGGCGACTCGGAGATCGTCCAGGCTTTCCTCTCCGGCACCACCTACCGGGACCTGGTGCGGGAGCTAGGTCAAAACATGCCATGCACCGCTGCTGCGCTCCTCGACATCGCCACCAACTTCGCCTCGGGCGAGGAGGCCGTCGGTGCCATCTTCCCCGACATCGACGCCAAGGGAAAACGGAGGGATGAGGCCCCCGACGCCTCGGCCTCCCAAGTGCTGAAGCCCGGGACCTACAAGTTGGCCAACGAGAAGGGCGAAGTCTTCACCAACGCTTGGAACATAGAACAGCTACGTCGCTTTTATCCCTAAATTTCCAAGCATTGTATGTGTCGTTCCTCGAAATACAATTAAAAAGCGTTCTTTAGTTGGTCTAATTTTTTGAGAAACCCCCCGAGCCCATCGTAGGCCTCGGCAATACAGTAACACGGCAAGGGAAACTTGGTTCTGCCTCGGCAGAACTAAGCCTCCCTCGGGGGCTAGATAGGGGACCCCTCCCTAGGCGTCCCCTAGGTCCCATGCGCCATTCTTCAGTCGTTTTTCGCAAAAAATCCTACGCCAAGTCCCTAGCAGGCTCTGACAAATTAGTTGTAAAAACCTCTCGGACCAAGGTCTGTTTCCTAAGCGAGAGGCCGGTAGAGTCGCGAGACGGCCTACGCCTCCGGGCTATGGCACTCCCTCACTACCTCTCGCTCAAGGGACGGCTTAGGCCCCAAGGGGGTGTTTTGCAAATGAAATCCGATCAGGAGCGACAGAGGAGGCGAGGCTCTAAACATAAGAAAAACAACTAGGAAACACAAGTACTTCAAAAGTAAAGGCCTCGACAGCCACAAGCGTTACGATACAAAAAATAACCCCTATTCTATTTTTACATAGCCCCCGGGGCCCAGATCAAGGCTCAGGGCCTTGAGCGTCGGCAGATGGTAGGGGAGGAACCACCTCCTCTTCGAAGAGCGTCGCCAGCGCCGTGCAGGGGCCTTCCGCCACTCCATCAGGCTTTCGCCACCACCGCCGCCGGCCTCCTCGTCATCATCAGGCAGAACATAGCCATCACTGATGGCCGGGAGGTCGACGCCAAGGTAGTGAGAGGAGATGACGGCCAACGCCCCTTGACACCCATGTGCAAGTGCCCCTCGGATCCGCCACAGATCTGGCTGCTTTCGGCAACAAGAATCAGCGGCTCCCAAGGGAGCTACTGATTGAACCCCTCGACCTCCAAGGCCTCACAGCGGAAAGGGCAAGCACGCTTGGCGCCTCGTGCTCCCGATCTCGGTCTCGAGCACCGCCTCGCACTGCACGCCTGGAAGCCTCGGCAGCCCGAAGGATCTCCGCCTCCGACTCTGCACCGCGGAAAATGGAATGAAGTCGAGCGAGAGAAAGGACAACCTAAGTTGGGGACGGAAGCCCACGGAGCTCACCCTTGGCCTTCTGCTCCCAGCGACGGGTCTCGGCCTTCTCCCTCAACCGCTGGGCCTCGAACCTAGAGGCCTCGACCACTCTGAGGCTTCACTTCCCACTCTGCGTCCGATAAGGAAGTCGGGGAGCAAACATAAGGAAAAGGAAACAAAACAAGGGGGCTGGAACTCACCTCGATCACCCCTTCAAAACCACACCTCGATCTGCGCGAAGCCTCAACCGCAGCAGAAGGGCCTCGTTCAGAGCGCTTTTGGTCACCGGTCAAGACTCTCCTCTCTTCTCACCAGCCTGGCGAGGGCCTTTGCTCGAGGTCATCACCTCTTCGCCCGGGACTCAAGGCATCCCGATCGTGACCGTGCGGGTAAGCTCTTCCTCCAGCTCCTGACCACGCCGCCAAGGGGAAGCTGCTACTGATCATGGCCGCTTTGACCTTCACGTCGGCACAGCGAAGGCGGAGGTCCTCCACCTCCGCGCTTCGCGCCGACAGAAGCTCGTTAGCATTGGCAAGAAGGCCCTTCTGCCGGTGAAGCTGGTCCCAGACGCCCCTCTCCCGCCGGAGAAACACCGACTTCCCAAGCGACCGGGTCTCGAGCTCCTGGGGAAGCAGAGCGAGGGTCATTGGTCGCAACAAAGTCAGGAAAGTAAACGTCGCACGAGAAAGAAAAGCACGAACCTGGGCGACTCCGGGCAGTTCGTCGGCCACCACAGATAGCGCCGTCCGTAGCGACCGCTCCGCCAGCTGGCGATACTGCTCGAAGGTGTTCCAGCGCCCACCCTCAGCCGCATCCTCAAGGGCGAGCAGAGGCTCCCCCTCAGGGTCGTCCTGGCTCCGCCACAATACCCGCGGGTGGTCCCACCCGCGAGGCTCGGGCCGGACCCGCACGAGGGCCGAGCCTCCCTCGTCCAAGAGCGGCGCTGGCTGCTCCACGGCATTGGTCTCCTCGGCGTCGACCACCTCCCGCGCCCGGGAAGTATCGTCGGAGGAGATCGGATGGACCAACGGCGGGCCCTGAACCAAGGGCACCACCGAGGCGGCCACCGCCCGCATCTCCGCCTCCTGCACAGACGGCCTCGCCGCCATCACGACGGTCTTGGTAACCTCGGGGGCTCCGGCCTCTGCAATTACGGCCTCGGTGGTCTCGGGGTCTCTGACCTCCGCCATTGTGGCCTCGGTAGACGCAGAGACGCAGACCACGGCCACCGCGGTCTCGGCGGTCGCGGTCGCGGGCGCCGTAGCCTCCGTCGCCTCAGCCTCGGAGACCCCGAGGGCCTCAGCAACAAAGGGCATGCCGGCCCCATCCGACTCGTGAGCCTCGCCCCCACGAGGCGGAAGCGCTCCCTCCCTCGTCTGTGTAGGGGCCGCCTCGGCAGCCCCTCCTTGGGCGGCCGACCCCTTTGGGTCGACCCTCACCGACGCCGCGCCGCGTTGGATAGCGGCTTGTGCCTCCGCCACCCAGCGTGCGGAGGAGCCGGGGCTCGCCTTAAGCGCCTTAAGGGGTGCCAAGGGGAGGTCGCCCGCAAGCCGCTTCCGACTAAGGAAAATTAACCTACAGGGTCAGCGCAAAACTAAAAAAGCGGCTGAAAAACACCATGACCCTGCTAAGAATACACTTGCCTTGATCGGGGCGGCCCCCGCTTCGCCACGGCAAACCTCACCCGTAGCGGCGGAGGCGGCGTCGCCTCCGCCGCCACCCGCTCCACCACGGCCGCCGAGCCTACCGGGCTGACGGCGTGTTTGCCCAACGCCCGCGCCTCAGGCGTGTCGGCCTCAGCCCCGGAGCGGGCAACCGCCGGCCCCGGGTCCGCTTCTCCTCCCTTCCTGTGGGTGCCGGATGCTTACCGACACCCCGGGCGCCACCTCCACGACATTAGGAAGGTGGTCCAGGGGGACCTCGCCTCCCTCGACCTTGTCGTCCCGTCCGAGGCCTCCGTCGACAACGACGTCGACGGGATTCTCCAAATGAAGACCGTCCTTCCATTGTTGACGGCGGCGCTTATCCAGCTCCTCGCGCGAGGATGTGCTTCGTCGTTTCACCGCTTTGAGCGTCCTTTTCGCCTCTTCTGCGCGACGGCGTGAGCACGGTTGATCGCCTCACCGCCCCGCCCCTCGAACGGGCGGTGGAGAGAGCGCCGTCCCTCATCCCCTAAAGGAATGACGAACGCACATAAGGGAACAAGGGGTAGGAGGAGACCGAGGAGGCTCAGAGGCTACAGCCGGCGCACGACTACTTACCAAATAAAGGAACCTCATGACGGCCGCATCGCGATAGGGGTCAAGTTGCCGCCTCTCTTCGCCTCTACCGCCTCCCCACCCGACGAAGAATCTCCTCCTCGAAAGGGCGGAGGAGGACATCCGGATGCCCTCAATGGGCTCACCCGGCTTCATCTCAAGCAGCCACCGCCGCCGAGCCATCACGGCAAAGACACCCTCCGGCGGTGGGCACGCGCCACAACCACGGCCATGGTGAGGCCGTGGCCCCAGCCCTCGCCAGCCCCTCCAGAGCGGCTCCAGGCTTGGGCTGGTCGACCTTGGGACGCCCACTTCTACTTCTCCGGCAACTCCCACAATCCGCCCGGTGTAGGGGGGAAGCCCTCCGTCTTCATTACGAAGGTAAAACCAACTCGTGTACCACCGGCGGTTGGAGGACGCGAGTTGGGCCGAGATGTAGAGGTGCAGGTGGCCCTGACGCACTTGGAGAGTGCAGCCTCCGGCCCTCGCCGCCTTGCTCTTGCCCGACGTGCCCGACGGCTTTGTAGTATGCCCCGCCCGGAACAGATGGAGCCACAACTCCCAATGGGGTGCGATCCCTAAATACCCCTCGTAGACGGCAACAAAGATAGCCGCCTGAGCAACGGAGTTGGGATTAAAATTGTGGAGCTCCACGCCGTAGTAGTGCGTAAGCGCCCGCATGAACCGGTCCGCCGGGACGCCGAGGCCACGCTCATGGAAGGAGACGAAGCTTACAACGTAGCCATCGCGAGGCCTCGGCTCCGGCTCGCCATACGGAGCAATCCATTCTGGCCTGGCAGAGTCAGTCATCGGGCGGAGGAGCCCACCGTCGACAAGCGACTGGAGCATCTCCTCGGTGACGTCCGACGGATCCCAGGGGTCCGCCTCGACGACAACGATATCACCGGCCATGGGTGCGCTGGGGGAGTCAGGTGCGGTGGTGAGTCTTTTCTCTCCCTCCCACGCTTTCACTTTTTTCTCGCTTCCTCCCTAGGCTCGCTCTTCCTCCTCTCCTTCTCGGCACTCGCTGCTCTAGCGACGGCTCGGCGGGGGCGGCGCTGATGCAGGCAAGGTAAGACGAGGAGGGGCAAAACTCCCCGGGTATTTATGCAGGGAGGAGGCGAAACGAGCGGGCGATGAAATCGGGGAGATTTCCCCCCAATCTGGCGCGGTTAACCACGAGCCGATTTCACCGGCCCACGCGCCCACGTCTCCCGCATTAAATGCGAGGACGGTTACGTCCCATCCACCACGCCACGCTCGGCCACTACGGCAGCAGGTACCGTTTCGACTCCCAATAAAACTGCCTCAAAAGGCGCGCCACTCGCGGCCGAGCCAATAGGGAAGATATTTCCCGCGGCCTGTTCCTTTCATAGGAAGGAACCGGGCTCTGAGCCTATTACGATCCAGGGGTTCGAAGGCTGGACCCCAAAAGGGTTTCGACAGCTGCCCCAGGATAACAGAGTCAGGGGCGACTGCGGGCGAGCCTATTCGGGGCCGAGACCCAAGCGAGCGAAACGCTTGGGACGCCCAAAGTCGTGTCCGAGACCGGCAGGAAAGTATCCGAATGGGATCCCACCGTAGGGAGGCACCGAGCCACCGAGGCCCAACGAACGGCCTCGGCACCCACTAGAGAAATCCTCTGGTACTCTTGGAGTGTGTCTCTGGACCGCTAGCCGTCCCCTAACGAACGGGGTTCGGGCCTCCACTCGGACTACCCGATAACAGCTCACCGGAAGTGCCACCGCTCGTGCCCATCGAGGGTAGCGAGGCACATTCCACCCCTCCTTCCGAGCGAAAAGGAAGCGCGAGGGTCGCATAAAAAGTCAGGGGAACCCCTAACGGCCTTCTCGTCCTATGAAGAGGCTAGGGGGCTCCTCCTGCAAATATGCTGAGACCCCACGACCCGGGCTCGCGCCCAAAGGGGCCTCGGCAAACAAACCCTCACGCGCGAGGGGCGTATAAAAAGTCAGGGGAACTCCCGACAGCCCTCTCGCTCTGCGCAGAGGCTAGGGGCTCTTCCTGCGACCTTGCCGAGACCAGAATGGGCTCGGCAAACGAACCCTCCGTCCAAACGAAAGGGATATGTGAGGGGCGAATGAAAAAGTCAGGAGACCCCCGACCGTCCTCTTGCTCCAGGCGGAGGCTCGGGGGCTCCTCTCGCACCCAAAAACCAAGACAAAAACACGATAAAGGGCACCGAGCTCGTTACGGTCCAGGGGTTCGAAGGTTGGGCCTCCAAGAGGTTTCGACAGCCGCCCCAGGGCAACAGAGTCGGGGACGACTTCAGGGCGAGCCTACGAATGGCCCAGCTGAACGAACAGTCGCTCGGGCGTCCTTAAGTCGTGTCCGAGACCGACAGAAAGTATCCGAATGGGATCCCACCGTAGGGAGGCACTGAGCCACCGAGGCCCAAATGTGAACGGCCTCGGCACCCACTAGAGAAATCCTCCCAGCACTTTTGGAGTGCGTCTCGACCGCTAGCCGCCCCTAGCGAACGGGCTCGGGCCTCCACTGACTACCCGATAACGGCTCACCAAAAGTGCCCACGCCGCACCCATCGAGGGTAGCATGGCACATTCCACCCCTCCTTCCGAGCGAAAGGAAGCGTGAGGGACATACCCAACGCCGGGGGGACCCTCGACGAACCTCTCTCGCCCATGCGAAGGCTAGAGGGCCTTTTTTTGCAAACCTCGCCGAGACCCCGCAACCCGAACTTGCTCTTATGGGCTCGGCAAATGCAATAAGAACTGATCACTTAAACGCTGAAATAGAGAAAGCCCCAAGAGGAGTAACTTCACTCCTCTAGGGGCTCGAGAACATACACCGGCAGGCTTTCACAGCACCCACCGGAACCTCGAAAACAAACCAATTCCTCTTGGAGGTGCATAAACCCAGCCTCGACGAACCCTCGTGGAGAGTGCACTCACTCACCCCAAGGCTCTGGGGCTACTTGTCGGGTACCTTAGAACGGGTACCCCAAGCAAATATCAAAATAAAGCTAGAAGGTAAGCCGTGGGCCCCTCCCGCCACGACCGAGCCCTCCTCCACCTCCTCGCCTCGAGCCTCAAGCAGGAGTCTCGGAACAAACTCCGCCTGCCGCAGGCTCCCAGTAGGCCTCGGCGGGGCGCCGTGCCTCAGGGGGGCGCCGCCTCCGCCTCGCCCGAGGCTCTCCAGGGAAGGCCTTGGCAGGGGTACATTCTCCGTGATCGCGCGGGCGCCTCGCGCAAGGCCTCGGCAAGGAACCCGATCTCCGCCTCGCGTGAGGCCTCATTCTCCATGTCGCCGAGGCCGGCTCGTCCGCGGTCCGTCGCCCCCCGCCTCGGTCGACCCTCCCGACAACTCGTCATGTCTCATTAATGCTTCAACCACTCCCGCAATCTCAGTCGGACGGTGGCTCAACGCCACAGGATGGCCGACGCGACCCGAGGTCGCATCAGCGCCATACCGGCCGGGACAGAGCACGACGGGGATTACCGGCCACTGTGTCCTACCACTGTGTCCACGATCAGCGCCATACCGGGTGGGGACAGGTACGACGGGATTACCGACCACCGTGTCCTACCATCGTTCCACGATCGGCGCCATACCGGCCGGGACAGGTAATAATGACGGGATTACCGACCACTTTGGTCCAAACGCAGCACCCATGATTGGCCGCCAGCTCAAGGCCTCGGCATCAGATACCGGGCCTCGGCGATCTTGGGGTTCGTGCTCACGAGACCCCCACACCAGTGCCGGCCTCTAAGACCGACCAAGTCTCGGCCTCGCACACAGTCCGTCCACAGTGGCTTGCACGTTCGCCGCCGCGTCCACTCCGAGGCATTCCCGGGGCTCCCACGACGCACAGGATCTGATGGGATGACCACGCCGCCCCAGTACTCCAAGGATGGACCACTCCGACGACCACGCCACCACAGGGACAGGCCACAGGGCTCGGACGTGCCACCCCTATTGGCACGACGCCGCATAGTAATACATGTACGGTCCTTGTCCTCCCTTCAACTATAAAAGGAGAGGACTTGGGCCACTTAGGGGGGGCGGGGAAAAAACCTGGTAACACACACACACATACGCACACATCCCTGCCGCCTGAGAGCAACGTCTCAAGTGGCCCACACGACGCCCTGCCGGGACCTGGGACCAGCTCCCTCTCTCCTTTAGCTTGTAACCCCCTACTACGAGCACCTCGGTGCAAGGAATACAAGATCGATCTCTCAGACTAGACGTAGGGCCTCGATTGCCCGAACCAGTATAAACCTTGTGTCTCTTTGCATCACCATCCGGAATCGGGAGCACGCAGAACAAATTCACTAGTCGGTTGAGGACCCCCCGGTCCGAAACACCGACACATATATACCGGCAATCTAAATATTCCTTAACCTCATTAATAGTTTGACTCTCCTGATCATAGGGGGGGTCTACACCGTCTCTAACTCTTTGGAGGTAGACCCTGCTACAATCCGGTCCCTTAGTCACATATTTGAAGAGGTACTTAACAAAGATGCTCTTGTTACACCATTCTACATTAATGTGAGCCCGGTACCTCTTGAGCAAGGACAAATTATATGGCACAACCCACGAATTATCCAGTCTCTTGCCTCCTTTGTTAACAAACAGATTATTTGTGTGTCTTCTGTACACTGCAAATCCATTTTCATTGACCAAAGTTTCATCTTGGTAAGGCTTTGGAAATTTTTTGGAACGCCTGTTGTTTTTCATGGAAGGGCAACTCATATTGTACCTTCCACAAGGACCGTGTACCATGTGTTCTGCCACAAGAGCATATCCCAGTGGATCTTGCTTTGGATCGGGTATCTCAGCACTAACAAAAGAATCTACATACGATGAAGTTGGCTGTGAAGTGTCGGCAGACACCCAAAGAATGATGTGGGCATGTGGCAGACCACGTTTTTGGAACTCAACTGTATGGAGAACTGCAGCATACATTAAAGTGTGAGAATGTGAGATAGCGACATAGATCGCACAGAACACAATGCACACGTGAAGACATGACATCAATAAGAAAGAGCAGGCTATAATAGCCAGCGCAAAAGGACTGCTAGGATGGATTTAGAAATGAGCGAACATATGTCAATGATAATCTGGAAGAAGACAGGTAAATTTGTGATGGTTGCAGAAACAATATAAAAGATGAGCAAGGACACAGGAGGAAAGAATAGGCCTGATATTAATACCTGCACTACATGGACCAAAGGCTTTTCCACTCTTAATATCATGCAATAGGTCTTCAAGCTTCATATTAAAAACTCTAACAATGATGTCGGCTCTATCACTAGGCTTCTGTCCTGGTTCAATGATACCCTCAGCTATCTCAGGCCACTTGGCGTTGCATGTGAATGTCACAAAGAAGTCAGGCGGACCATGAACCCTGCATATTGCAATGGCATCATGATAGTTCTGAATCATGTACCTCCGGCCTCCCGTGAATGAGGATGGCAAAACAGTCATTTTCCCCATCTGGGTACCGTCCACACAGCCACGGTCTACATCATCGGATATACCCTGAATGTTCTCAACTCGAAGATCACTCTGATTATCCAGAATGTACCATAATCTGCTTTCATCTATAGCTGCTCTAGCATCAACCTTGGCCTGACTAGATAGAAGATCGTAACAAAGATATGGATTTGGCTGATTCCGTCTATAATGGAAATTGTAATAGAAGTAATCCCGCATAGTAACCTTACTGCGAGCGTTTTTCTTAGTTGGCATGGCACCATTATACAGAACACCAATCTGGTATCCACGCTCACCATACGGGAATAACAAAGGATATGGTAACGCCATATAGGCAGGATGCAAAGAAGATATCTGCTGCAGTTCTCCAGAGCGTGTTTGAATGACTATATCACGCTGGAAAGTGTCAAGAGAAAAGTCCCCGACAACAAGCATAGCAAGCTGATCAGTAGTTGGAAGACTGTACTAAACGGGATCTCCTTCCTTAGCTCCTGTAATCCTCACAACGAAATCTTCGGCCTGTCCATCCTGAAGTCTATCCTGTGCCATCCTAAATTTCTTAGCAAAAGGATTATGCTGGTCAAGCATATCTATGAGGCTCCGAGTAATGTCAGGATCCAAAGTGTCATCAGATATGTCAGCAGGTGTTAAAGCCCGCATTATGTTAGTGACCTCGTTAGCGGTGTCATAAATATAGAGCTGCAAAAATTTAGGAGGACTTCCATCTGGTGGCAACAGAGACCCAATCCGATGGTGCACCTATCCACTAATTTTGAAAATCGGAGGGCCACGGCCATCGTTAAGCGAACGATCAATGTTAGCCCCCATAGACGTGAAGGCAAAAAGGCAATTGTATTGCCTAATATTCTTCATGAATTTGTTGGAACGAGGACCTCCACCAAATGTCGCCAGCGCAGCCAAAGGATCAGGGCGAGGCTTGAAAGTCGGGATGACAACTTTCCCACTCCGACAACAGTTGTTATAAACAATATTGTCATCATGGCGCGAAGACTCAGATTTGGCCCTCTCGCCGTACCAAAACACAACATCACAATGATGGCACTGATAATTCGGGGGGCCATAATAGGACCTATCTCGATAAGAGGCTATAAACCAAGGTTTTTAAAAAACGGGCGTTTAGAGTCGATGAATAGGATCAACGAGCCATGGAGGGAACAAAACAAGGATAGGAAAGCACATATCATGTTGGTTCAGGAACGTCTAAAATGTACCTTTGAGCGCATTAACGTATTCGTCATCGAAATGGCCACACTGAAGAGACGGTGTATAACTCTTTGAACGACCTGTGAGGCGGCTCGATTAAAGGAGAGATACATGGAGCGTTAACAAGAGTGTAATTTATGGAAATAAAAAGAAGAGAAAAAGAAAACGTGGAAGCTATGTGGCCTATTTGCTCCATATGAAACCGGCAATGTACCTGTTCAGGCAAGCCGGTGTTGATCTAATAGCCTTTTTCGCCTATGACGGGACTCAGAAGGATCTAAGACCGGCGAAGCATGGAAAACACGGGCACCTAAGAGAAGAGAACCAGAACACATATAGCACTATGATCAGATAACAGGATCGAGAATAAGGAACGAGCACAGCAAGAACGACATAGAGAAACAGTATACAATTTCTTGCGCGGCCGGTCACAGAACGGGCAGGGCCTGAGGATGCTGAGGAGGCTAAACAGAATTGGCGCACAGAAGGATGAAGTTCATCAATAAGGCAAGCACCCCAAGCATGATGACATAATCAAAGGAAAATTTTAGTAAACGAGCAACCCATACACTATCAGAGGAAGCTAATATTTTGATACAGAAGTTTGAAGGAGAAAATTTACACACATGATTGTTTGTTGTCAGCAGAGAGTTGCGGCCCAGTGGACATGGATGTATAGGAGCTCAGAGTATACCAACTAGGAAGGAGAAAAAGGCATGTGCTGACAGAGTACGTAAGAGAATCAAAATGGTAAAGAACACAAATAGTCCATAAATAAAGGTAACGTCATACGAAGCTACGGGAAAAACTTGTATACAAGCGGCAAAAAAGTCAGGACGCCTAAAAAAGAAGGCAACGACAACAGGTACAAACAAAGCTAAGGAAAATAATACGCTGAAGCAATGTCCGAGGACAGATGAAAAGCATGGAACAGCAAAGGATACATATATCTTATTATGACTGAAAGAGAAGGTACAGTTATTGAACTAACTGTCCACAGGAACCAATTCCACGTATAACAACTCACAGATGCAGGACTATGCAATGACGCCAACAACATCGAAAAATACCGAGAATTGACAACGCTAGATCCATGTCTATGTGACACAAGCATATTAGGCGACCTAACACTTCACCTCTAAGACACATATCATGCTTTGAGTGATGTAGCCTAGGAAACCAATCGCGCAAAACTCAGTAATCTAGAATAACAAATCCATCTATGGATTGTAGACAAGACTACAGTATGCCAAGCGGGATGATCATAGGCAGCAATGGCTCCAAATTCTTGAAATACCGGAAGAAAAAAACCGTCTTGGAACACTGCCTCCAGCATGCTATGTATATGTAAAAACAAGGAGGATGAAAAAAAGAAAGGAAAGAGTAAGCTGTCAGCCACAATGCCACATAAAATATGTGTAACTATACGTAACCATATATTTGTATGTATGCACACAACTATATATATCGGTAATGATGTAGAAATCCACAAGCACAGAGGAAAAGCGTACATATATAGGAGAGCTGTCGCCAAACAGTGAATAGCAAAAAAAAAGAACCATGCAGGATGGGTACGAAACCAAAATAACATACTCGGAACTGGTGTGGACATACCAGGTAGAGCAGACACGTAGAAGTAGAATGTAGCAAACACGTTAACAGATGCAAGAGGGCAGAATCACTGGCATAGGGTGAGGAAAACAAGATCAGGTACCGAAGAAAACCACATGTACGTGCAGGCAATACGTGAATAGAAGAAAGAACAACCTGTAAATCCTATGGATTTCTGGTACTGCACCTAAGAACAACAAGAGGTGACCGGATCAATCGCACTGGGACAACCTGACACAAAGGAAATAATGTACAAAGGCTGTAAAGACAATAACCAACAATCATGTACCTAATACAACGATACGCATCAGGTGTGAGCATTGGAGAAACAAAAATAACAAACAATGATGTCAAAGTAGAGCGCAACAACGATAAGGCATAGGCAACGAGCTCCATTAGACACACAACACAGACACATATAGAAACACAGCACAAGAAGAAGAAATAATGCACATAACAGAAAGCATGAGGTCACCTTGGATATTTGGTAAGGCTAGAGCAGCACAAGGACGAAGGAGTATGATGGAAGCCGCACAATGCACCTGTAACACATGAACCAATATGAAGAGACCTGAAAATCAAAGGATACCACAGAAAAAACAGCACACATGTACGTGGACACCTGTGCGGACAACATACAAGCAAAATAACGGACACAACCAGTTGACACATACCCTAAGCTCATAGAAAATAACCGGCTAAGCAGGCAACGAGCTCCATTAGACACACAACACGTAAACATATAGAAACACAAAGAGAAGAAGAAGAAATAATGCATGTAATGCAAAAGCATGAGGTCACCTTGGATATTTGGTAAGGCTAGAGCAGCACAAGGACGAAGGAGTACGATGAAAGCCGCACAATGCACCTGTAACACATGAACCAATATGAAGAGAGCTGAAAATCAAAGGATACCACAGGAAAAAGCAACACACATGTATGTGGACACCTGTGCGGACAACATACAAGCAAAATAACGGACACAACCAGTTGACACATACCCTAAGCTCATAGAAAATAACCGGCCAAGCAGGTAACACTATGACCAGGATCAGGAAAGCATGTAAGCAAAATCTAAGCATTCTGACGGCCTCCGTACACTGGAATGAAGGATGCTGAACCTCTAAATTTTTCGTAAGAACCACACAAATGCGAGGACATTGTTCGTAAGAAGCACACAAATGTAAGGACACAGCAAACATGGCATTTGAACCCACAAACAAAGCAGACTAAATTAGCGGCAGTAAGAGGAAGCTAAGGTCCGTCCATAGCGCATCTGCAACAAGCACCTACATAGTAGATCTGGAGCGGCGACGCAACGGCAGGCAAGTAACTTGGAAACAAAGTCAAGTATCAGTACACACAGCAGAGGGGAAATCAGGTCCGAGAACAGAAGTAAGCGAAACAGGAACCAAGAAATCGACCACAGAGAAGGGGAAAAGCCCTGTGGAGAGCACATCGGCATGAATTGCAGGTCCCCAACCATACCAAAAGAGCACATGAGGAGAAGAAAACAAACGTTGCGGGAAGCAGGGTAAAGGAAGCAGGAGCAACCAGGGCCATGGCGCAGGCATCAGGAACAGGGCAAAGGGTGGTGAACTGGTGGGCGTCAACCGCAGGCGCAAGGAATACGCGGACACCATAGGCACGAAACACGGTCACGAAGCACGGCCGGCCGATTGGGCCAAGACGGCCAGGGCGGAGGCGGCAAGAACAGGGCCGGGGTACGCACTGTAGCATGGAAACCCTAGCCATAAACACTAGATGACGATGGCGTCCAAGAACAAGGGCAACGAAGCATAGAGGGCGTAAGGTGGGCATAGGAGCACCGGGCAGGACAAACAACGGGCCAGAAAAGCGCAAAGGCAAGGAAGAGAGAAGGGCAGGAGGAGGCAGAACAAACGGGGACGACAGAAACCAAATCGGCACTCAAAATGAAGGAGGAGAAAAGGCGAGGGAGCAAATCCAGTCAATCGGAGGAGCACGATACGGGACCCACGGACGCGTCAACGATGGCGACAGCGGAGAGCACGGAGCGGGCGAGGACGACACAGACGCGGAAAGGGAACAAGCCGGCGGGCGAGCGGGACGGGAAGTAGGAACAACGAAGGCAGGCGAACGGGAGCGGCCGCGGGCGCACAGTGCCTGGGACGGGGCTCAGCCGTGGAAACGAAGATCCAACGGACCAAACTAAGTTTGCTATCGTGGATGGCCTGAACGCTGGCGAAAGTCCCCTGCTTTGATAAGAAGAGATGCAAAATGTTCGGGGCTCTGCACCGGAGCATCTTCAAGAGTTCTCTAAATCTCTTTCTAATTTTTAGCAAGATGAGAAAAACTCCCTCTCTAACAACTTCTAATCCATCCTCCTAATCTTTTAGAACTTGGGAAAAATCATCATATTCCGCGTAAAGTTACATGTTTTCTAGTTGCGCGTATCTTCTCTCCCCGCACGTGTTTGTCGGTCAATCTAAAGGTGGAATGGCGTGGAAAGAATAAAGAGTAGAAAAATGGTTTCTGATGCAAACGTACAGGAAGAAAAAAATATATAAAAGTGGTTAGGATAATTTAGAAATAATATATGATTTTTATGTAAAATTGTCTTCTATATTTTAGAAGTTGATTATTAGAAACTTTCGGAGATGGCATCTTTTATTTCTTCTAATACTTTTTAGGAGTTGTAAAACTTTATGTTTTTGGAAAGAATATATTAGGTACTCTTGGATATGCTTACGGAGCCGTCTCTCAAAGATGGAATGGAACAATTACCAAAGCTACCAAGATTGGCATGGATTTGTTTTTTTTAAAGATAAATAGAAACATCCGACTTCCTTAAAAAGAAGAGGAATCATATCACATTTTACAACTTAACACCATGAAAAAATAAAACTAAGTTTACAAACAGATGACTCAACCCAATTCTAGCATTAAAGGGTACTTCAGAGGACGCAAAGAGCTTCGCAGCAGTCTAGCTTGTGACTAATCTCAATCACAAGCACCTATGGTTCCTCACACGGTTAGATATAGATTCAAACAGATCTACTAATCAAAGAACACGAAAGTATAAACATTAAAAAAAACACAAGTCAGCCAAATACACGATATTTTTTTAACGAGGTTCAGTGACGTACCTATATCCTCAGTGTAAGACATCAGACGTAACGGAAGAGTAATGCTAGGGAAACTACAAGAGATTCGTTTAAGCGTTCCGTGTACGAAAATGCTATGTGTAGGACGTCCCCTTCTTGGGCCTGCATACCAACCCAATAGCCCTCTGCTTAGTGCCCGCTCGTTTTATTTTTACTTTAGAAAGAGACGAGAGACCTGCTCCGCTCTGCTCCGCGCGACGACGGTCACCCTGTCTGCTCCTGCTCTGTCGCCCCGCTGCTCCTGCTCTGTAGTCCGCTCCGCAGTCGACGGTCACCCCGCGCTGCTCCTTCTCTTGCTCCACCGCGCCGCCCCACTGCTTCTGCTCTGTGGCCCGCTTCGCCTGAAAGCGCGGGCACCGTCGTGCCCACACACGGCGACAGCTCCCTCAGCTGCCAGCTAGCCAATGAGGCCGCCGCGCAAGGAGAAGCGTAGGGCCCTAGTGTGGAAGCCCTCCGGTCTCGCCTCTTGCTATGGCTGCGGCGCCCCGATGCAAACGACGAAGGAGGCTGTACCGAGATACGATGCATGTTGCAAGCGTACATTTCAAATGTTTCAGATGTTTTGGATGTATGTTGCAAGTGTTTCATAAGGATGTTGCAAAACTAGATTGGGATGTTGCATATGTTGCAATGGGCTATACACGTATGTGTTCAAGTGTATGCTCCAAAGGTTTTATCTGTTTCAAACATATGTTGCAAGCGTTTTATTTGGATGTTGTAAAACTAGATTGGGATGTTGCATATATATATATGCAAGTGTTTCAGGTGTTTTCACACATATGTTGCAAGTGTTTTATCTTGATGTCTGCATATGTTTGCAATGGCTATACATGTGTTTTCAAGTTTTTTCTGGTGTTTTGCAAGTGTTTTAGACGTATGTTGTAAGTGTTTCAACTGTTTCGGACGTATGTTGCAAGTGTTTCATCTAGATGTTGCAAAAGTAGATCGGGGTGTTGCACATGTTGCAATACGCGTGAGAAATAAAGGTGGCGCGAGCGGTCCCTGCGTACGGTCTGGGGCGCGGGTGTCGTCCGGGCGGCACGGGCCCCGCGTGGGCGCGCGAAATGCCGGCTCGGGCAGGGGCGTGCTGGTCCGAGCATGGAAAACGGAGTGGGGCGTCCAGATACGGGCGTCTGTCTGAACGTCCAGGCGCTAGCACTACTAGTCCGTGTATTACGAATTTGCGTTTTTGTGGGAGAATTCGCCTCCAAGCTCCAACAGGTTCGGCAACACCATATCCAAAAAACCGAGTCCGCTACTCCATCTTCGTCCTCCCTCGGCAAAGGGGATCGGGGATCACCCTGGCGCCCCAGCGTTCACCGTGCGTAGGCCTCGCCCTTCCCCCAAGTGCACACCTGCTGCGGCTCCATCACCCACCGGTGCATTGCATATCATCCAAGAGCAACCCTTGGTTTTGGTTCTCTAGTGACAAGTCATGGTGCACTTCGTACACTATCACCTGCTCATTGTTCTAACCACCGCTGACGTTGAGCCAGGTGCTTGCAGCACTCCGTTGCCAGCTAGCTTCTCGTCGCTGAACCCCATATAAATCTCCATCTTCTCATCGGCCAGGCAACATTGAACCTGATATAATAAACATCATTCTGCTTGATTGCTTGAATTATCATAGTAGTAAAATGTCAAAGTGTTCACTGGCCGCTCCAAGTCCCCTCCAACTCCAAGAACTCCACCGGAAACAATCTGGTTTAGGCTCCGTTCGGCAGCAAAGGAACGAATCCAGGAGCTGAATCAATCTAGGCCAGGAATGAGTTGATCCCCTTGCTGTCACTCATTCCCTGGGCGGGTTTAATTCCCTAGCAGAACCAATCCCCTTGCTCCTATTTGTTGTTCGGTTAGCCAGGGATGAATCCAGGGCTGAGAATCTGATAACATGTATACATATCCAGACGTTTAACTGACAAAAGTGCATCAGAGGCAACTACAAGTCTGCAACCAGCGTAAATTCAAGTGATAAGGAATACAAAAGTGCATCAGCAGCAACATACTCTTACAACAGTTACAATCGATAGTTCCCTTGAAGAATTTATACGATCCATATCACTGATCATCTAACAAACAAAAGTCAATGTATTGAAACTTTGAAAGGGGTCTTCTACTTGCTATATCTTGTAGTAATATCTTGTTTCCACAAGATCACATCTGGCATAAATCTTAGATTAAATCTCTGAATGTTTAAAATGCAAGGGTTCTACACAGCAACTTGATAGAAACAGAAAAGTTATGGGCACCTTGTACTACCTCAGCATCCTTAGGTTCTCCAAAACCTGAAACGGAAACGTTGGGCATTATGATACAGCAATCGTCAACCAATAGAAAGAGGTGGGAGGGGGTGCAAACAAACTATTAGTTTGGTAAAAATAAGAAATATGTACAGATGGCAAAAATACATATAATTCTCCATCTTAATGAAAAACGTGCTACGGCACGGTCGTGAAAAAAATATAATGCATTTCTGAAATAGGACAGCTTGGAATTTGATTCTGAAATGCATTTCCTACTGGGACAGTTAGAATGACATGCAGCTATCAATGCCAACTTACATGTGTTGGCTCTTCATTTTCCAAATGCAAACAGAACAAAACTGAAGATATTCTATGTGCACCTAGAAAAAGTGCAATTGTTTATGTCACACATCACGCCGAGTAATTTTTTCAAACTATGAACAGAACATTCCTTGCATTTCTATTAAAGGGCGTACCCAGTACAGAGAGCTCCCGCTCTGTGCGGGGTCTGGGGAAGGGTGTTAGTGGCAAGCCTTACCCTCGCCTGTGCAATGCGAGGAGACCGCGACTCGAACCTAGGACCTTCCGGTCACAGGCGGTAAGACTCTACCGCTTGCACCAGGCCTGCCCTTCATTCCTTGCATTTCTATTGATCTAAAGAATTGATCTAAAGAACTTCCCTAGATAGGAGGCAAAAAATTAAAGACAAACGCGTATCTGTTGCTGGCTATCATGTGCAGTTTGAGAATAAATATGCGAGTTCGACTATCATGTGCAGATTGAGACAATAGCTGCATCACAGCATTGTATCCATTCTACCAAGCTATTAAAAAGACAAATTTATGCAGAACCCCTTCAGCCCCACGCAATATACACACACGCACGCACACACAACCAAGTGAGATCAGTCTTTTGTTTAAGTCTACACTTCATCAAGGGACTGAATGAACAGTACTGCGCCTATCTACTAAAAAAATAGCCAAGTAGGCCTTGCCTACTATACAGATGAGTTGTGCTCTTCTAAATAGTACAGTTCTTGTTGACAAGTGATCAATGATTTACAATGAGTTGAGTATCCAAATATGCTTCAAACTGTTGTTTGACTTTAATAATTATAAATAGTACAGTCATATATTAATAATAATTTAAACTAAACAATTAGAGCTGGACTGAAACTCTGAACCCTGAACCTGAAACTCTGAAAGACAGTTTTGACATCAATCTTGGGAGCTTAAGTTAGAACAGTTTCGTTTATGAACATGGATGCCAGTTTACAGCAAGGTTAAGGTACTAAGTTTACTCATCTAAATGACGTAAATCTTACTGATATAAGTCCATTAATTAGTCACTAAGGTACTAAGGCTGAGGCTTGCTGTGTTAATTGGACGGCTGACAAGAAATTGGCTAACAGTAGTAGAAACATGGCCCCGACTATAAAAGGACAGCAGAATTGGCTGATGATCTAACCATTCCTCATCTCCATGAAGTAATCGGATCAGATTATGGAAGATGGCAGCAGCTATAGGTATCTTTACTTGATTTTCCAACATGTGGAATGTGGCAACTTTCAGAATGGGGAAGCGCTTCTTAAGCACCCCCAAAGCCCTTTCCACATGGTTCCTCAGTAGTGTGTGGCGGTGGTTAAAGAGCTCCTTTGGGTTCTGCGGCCTTAGATGTCCATCCCCAAATTCTTTCAAATGGTATCGATTTGCATACCCTCCATCAACCAGATAGAATTTGCCTGGAGGTACTTGGAAGCCCTTGCTCATAGCTGATCGTAGCACTCTGGAATCTGTAGCCGATCCCTCCCATCCACTAGAAATGAAAGTGAAGTTGAGATCGAAATCACATGCCACCATCACATTAATGCTTAGTGTGCCCTTCCTATTTCTAAAAGGAGAAGCTTTCTCAGAGGCTATGGAAATAGGAATACGAGTTCCATCAATGGCACCTAGACAATTCTTGAAAAATGGATAGAATCTAGGATTGTCTTGGGGATAGAATCTAGGATTGTCTTGGATTTTCTGATGCACTTGATTAGGATCGGGAGCTTGAAGGTAACGGCGAGAGAGTGCAGGAATGACCACCTTGAAGAAGTGGTTGATGTGATGATGGAAGGTGTCATTGCTGTGCCCAAAGAACACTTGGAGATCCTCATACGAGGCGTTGTGACTTAACATGTATAGGAAGAAACCCAACTTCTCCTCCACAGTGATCCTAGTATCAACAACAAGCCTTTTCCCTCTAAGATAAGTTGCCAATTCTCTAAAGATGCGTGGTTCCATCCTAAAATGCAACTTGACAGTTCTTGACATGTCCCTCGAGGAGTCTACTAACTTTAACCTCGCCTGTTTCTTCCGAAGTATGACGTTTCTTCTCTCACCCCCCCACCCGCTCTAGTAGATCTCATAAGATATAAGGCGGGGAAAATAAATAGCATCATGTCATCATCTTCTTCCTCCTCTTTCTAATACGATCTCGCAGTGAGAGACGCATTGTAGAACTGAAGCATGTCATAAAGAAGCCAAATATTATTGATCATGTCATATAGAAGCTAAATATTATTGATCATGTCATATAGAAGCTAAATATCATTGACCATGTCATATAGAAGCTGTAATAAAGATTATAGTCATATAGAAGCATATATAAACTTATAGTCATATAGAAGCTTCTGGAGTTGGTACTGGATCCCAAGAAGGCGGAGGTTCACCTTCCCCAACTCTAAATGGTGCCGGAGAGATCTACAAGTAACAAGAAGCCATTTGGCAAATCAAGACATCATCTAGATAATAATATAGAATTATTTGGCAAATCAAGACATTGACACTTTACGAATTATTTACTGTCCGTTTTCAGTGTCACTTCACATGCACTGCAGGAACCATGAAAAATTGGAAAAGCATGCCTACTGCTCCAAAAAAATCTATAGGTCATCATATTGTGCCAGATTCCAGCACCAGTATCAAAGCATGGCCATGGTTTGGTAACATTCAATTCAAGTTGAGGACAAGGCATCCAATTCCAGTTACAAATTGCAACTAGCTGATAGAAGGAAAATACAAATATTAAGCAAGAGAAAATTAAAAATTTAGTACTCAGAACTTGCAGTGTGAATTTCTCCAGAAAGCATTCTGTGGCAAGAGGATTATGCTACACATGGTGCTATCGCTAGCTGATGAAATCCAGCGACTGTTGGCAGACAAGGATGTGGCACACATGAGGCGTCCTACACACTTGAACCTGTTCTGAAAGTGACGAGATGCTGCTATCCAGTACTGTACCCAAGCTACTAGGAGTAGTATTCAGTTTGGAGTATTAGTTTGGCAGTCATCAATTGATGGTTTACATCGTCCGTGCCTATAACTTTTACAAGTACAGTACTCCACTATCAATCTTATAGTATCATGTATGTATCCAAATTAAAACAGTATTGCCGCACAAATGGAAAAGAAAACATCCAGGCTGGTGCTCAAAGAATAATAATGTCAGCGTGGCCTCATAGGGATTCCTCTTTAATTTCATCTCCTGAGATCTACTAAGAACACACACAAAGCGGCAGCTAGCTAGTATGGACCACTAGCTGTTCGACGACTCCTTCGGGAGAAGCATCTCATCGCTGCAGGCGGACATCTTCAACACGAGCTCTACTCCTCACGTCCTGGCCTCCCCGTGTACCCCGAACGGCACCCAAATATCCCAAATACTCCGGATCCAAGAAGAGACGCGCAAGAACCAAATCAAGAACCCTAAAATACATGTCCGGACGAAGGGGAGAGCGAGGGGATCACCGGCGAGAAGGACGAGGAAGGGGAAGGACGTAGGGTCGCCGTCGCCCCGCGCCGCCCCGCCGTCGCCTCTGTTGCTCGAGTCGTCGCGTGCTCGCGTCGCTTCCAGGAGCCGGGCACCGAACCGGAGGTAGGAGGTCCGGTTCCGTTCGGGGCCGTGGAGACACGGAAAAGTGAAGCCAGTTTTTGGTCCTGGGTCAGTTTTGGTTTCAGGCCGGGCCGAAACGAACGCACATTTCCATTCTCATCCGGATTAGAAACGGGCCGCAACGATCCCCCGGAACGGCCCCGGAACGGGCCAATCCGGTAGCCTTAGGGAACAGGTTCTGTTCCTCCGGCGGGCTCCCCACTGCTCACACAAACCGGTGGCCAGAGAGCCGCGTGGATTGTCTGACTTGCTGTAGCAAGTACAAACGGTGCTGATATTTTCATATTTGAGACTGAATCCATTTAGAGCACTTTACCTCACCTGGATACCATCTAATTCTCATCAACGGTTGGAAAGCTCTTTACTTATTAGTGCTTAGCTGAGATGCAAATAATAGCCCATTTAAAGCCCAGTTCGCGGATGGAAAGAATAGTTGCAGATTTTTTTTTTCTGTGCAGCTTATCTTTTTTATATCAAAACTTTTACATATGAGATTGGATAAATATTTGAATCCATCTTGATAGCGAAATAAAGATAAAATTCATATGAAAATTAGAGTTCTTAGAATATCTACAACTTTGCGGTACATGACTTTTTCATTAAAAACCATTTTGTGTGAGAAAAACTTATACTTGTAGATCAATATATTATATCAATTATTTTGGTACTAAGATGGATTCAAATAAAAATATGAGTTAAATGTATCAGGGATCCATGAACTTGTCATGGTATACCGCTTGGGTTCATGAACTTTGAAAATACATTTATAGGTCACTAAATGGTGCATCATAGGTCCACACTGCTTTGTCAGCGTTTTCTTGCTTATGTGTCATTGCCAACATAGCATGTTTTTTCCATTTAACCCCTTACAGCCAGGAACCAAGCGCGTGTTGCCACCGTGGCCATGCCACAGCAACCGGCGACTAGCGCCGTCCATACGTGGTTGTCCGTCCTCGCACGTCGCACAACGACCTCAGCCGCGAAGTCGGGCCCGGCGAGTCGAGCTCTCGGCTTGCCGACACCGCGCACCCACTCAGGCTGCACCTGTCGAGCACGTCGTTCCCCGGCCTCATCCTGACATAGGTCCGCTGCAGCCGGTCGTGCCTCTTGCGCCGGTGGTCGCCCTCGTGCAGCCTCACGTCCCAGATCTCCTCCCTGAGCACCTCGCACTCCACCTCCGCCCTCTCGGCGGCGGCCGTGTCTAGGCTGTCGTACACCACGGCATAGTATCCCAGCGCCTCGCCGAAGCACTTTTGGAAGGAGACGCTGCCGTGGCTGGCCTCCTGCTCCATGAGCACCACGACCTCGGGCGATAGCGCGCGCCGCCGATAGGAAGCTCGCCAGCGCCGGCGGCTGTGGAGTCGACAATGGCGGTGAGACGAAGCCTAGCGGCGTGGCAGGGCTGTTGTCGTTGTCGTCGTCGCCGCTTGGCGGGCACGAGGTGGACGGCATCTACTACAGCCGCAAGACGCTCATCGTCCGGTTGAAGCGGTGGCTGGCGCTGAAGGTGCTCACGGGGTTGGCGGTGGCGGTGAGGTGGCAGTGCAGTTGTAGCATGCAGATGACCGTGTGTGCCTTGTCGGACCTCAGCCAAAGGACGCCGTGCTCCGTGCAGGTCATTGGGATCTAGTGCCTTGATCTGGTCAACGACGCGGTGCACTTGGAGTGGCACGTCGAGCTCCTCGGCCACGTGGGTCGCACGCCACCCTTGCGCTTGCGGGCCGCGTGCCGTCCCTATTCTTGCCGGCACGCCGCGCGCTCGCCCTTGCTGTCTAGGCTTGCTGGCTACGCGTAGGCCCTCCCCTGCCCTCGTAAAGCAGGAGGACGACGAGGCCCTATGCCTCTGCGCTCACATTCAAGAGTGGAGCCATAGACATGAGAGCGAATGAGAACAGGGAACTCACCTCAACGTGCCTGGATGCGGCACGGTATACGTATACGGTGGCCACCGTGGTAACTGTGCTCATCATCGTCGTTGCCTTAGATTGAAGATGATGCTTCGTGTAATCAGACTCCGCAGCAGGCGAACAAGTTGGTGATCTTGCAGCTCAGCCTCCGGCCAGAGAACCCAGCGGCCATGGCCGCAGCCACATGTACTTCCTCAATGTTGCCGCATTTTGGACAATGCGACACCGACGTCCACATCGAAGCCGGATGATTATTGCATCAACTTCGAGCCCCAGCTGGGCGACGAGGCCGTGCTACAGCAAATGGCCTACTTCAACATTTGATCTGCTGTACACAAGACACGACAGTGGTTGTGGCGGTTTCTGCCCATGGAGGCATGGCGGCAGCGCGAACAGGCATGGTGCGGGCGGTGGCTGGCGGGTGTGATGGGCTAACGGTAGCGGAGTGCGTTGCAGTGTGCTGTTATTTTCTATGTGCGATGGAGAGTTTGTTGTCCTCATGGCCATGCACGTGCCCACCATTGTCACTAAAGTTTGAGGCAAAGAGCAAGAGGGAAGGGATACATTAATAAGAGAAGGGAGAAAAGGAGGGTTTAAGTACAAAAATACATGCCATGTTGGTGTGACACGTCAACAAGAATTTCACATGTGGGTGGTGACGGACCAGGGTCCTAGGGGTTCCTCATGGGGGTACTACACAGATGGGCCCTGGGATGGGCCACGATCTGTTGAAGGATGCGAGACAAGGTGGCGTAGACTTCGAGCTATTCCAGATCAACTTAGTCGGATTACTATGAAAGCTAGATTCTGTAATAGGACTAGGACTCTTCTCTTGTAACCGACTAGGACTAGATACGTGCCCTTACCCTCTCCCCTATATAAAGAGAGGTACGATGCACCCCCTTGTAACCCTAACAATCATATAATCAACCCAACGTAAAAGGCTATACGCCGACTGCACGTAAAGGCTATTACTCGACAAGAGGGCCCGAACCAGTATAAATCATTCATATATTTGTGTTTACTGTCGAGTTCTATGTACGCCGAAGCCCTTTGAACATTGTCCTAGGTAACCCCGTGATGAGTTGCCGGTCATCAAACACCGACAGCTGACGCGCCAGGTAGGGGCTTCCGGCGACTTCGCGAATGAGAGCTCGGCGGACCTCAACGACATTATTTTCTCAGTGGGAACCACCTTCATCTTTAGCTCCTGGATCTGGCAAGGCAGACGACAACGCTAAGCTCCAAAGTCATCTCATGGAGATCTCGGCACCTCAAGCTTCACCAGATGCCTCAACGACCACGCTGGATCAACTCGCCGAGAAGTTGTCACACCTCTCAATTTTCGATTCAACTCGAACTCAGGAGGTCACCATCAACCATGACTCCTGCTTGGACACATTACCTTTGTCCAGGTTGGAGATCCCATCTGAAGTCCAACTTGAAGACCCAGTTTGTTTTTCACTCGAACTCAAGAATTCAGCTTCAATCTATCAAGATACGATCAACTACCTTGTGCAGTCTGAGCAAGAGATCCCTCTCACAGGTGCCCAGAGAGGATTGGTTCTATCCATCACACCCGAAGGAAGCATCATCCATTGGGCGGGTGCTTGACCTGACACTTCTTTAACAGATCCATCTCGTCTAGTCAGTATGGTGGAACTCTTGCCTTATCAAGATGGCAGAACTCTTCTAGCGGACAGCAATGATCACGATTCTACAGAGATCTTGGACATTATGACGACTATAGAATCTAGAACTCACTCAGCAACGAGGCACTCCAGAGAAGTCTTCATGGCTGGGGAACAACCCCAGATCCCTATGCCTAACTCACCAGATATCCAAGATGGAGAGAAAGCCTTGTCCGACATCTCCCTGGACACTGCGCCACCTAACGGAGAAACTGACGACCAGAGGATGGCTATGGAAAAGAAGAACAGAGATCGACAGGCTCGGCGCAACTGCACCCAACACCACAGGGAAGAATGGTAGCGGTATCAATCATCTTGTCGAGACGTTGAACGACGACGCTTGGCTGCAGAGGCAGCATATGAACAGCATCTACGAGATGAAGAAGCAGAACGATAGCGCTAAGACCGTGATGTCACCAGGGCATCTGTGGGGGGTATGACCCCGGATACCCACGGCAGACTACATGGGCTGCGCTGCCAGGGGTGGTCCAGCCCACAAGACAAAGACCTATGATGCACGGCACTGCTCGGCGTGTACCGCAAGGCATTAAGGGCGATATCCTGAAGATGCTACGAGATCTAGTAGGATACGTTTGATCCCATGATTGATGCAATTTGTTATTACTTTTTGATTATCTCCTAGATCTAACCGACTTGTAACCCTGCTCCCTAGACTATATAAGGCAGGCAGGGAGCCCCCTCAAAACACACGCAATATCATACGATAGCCAATTCAAACCAACAGACCACAGGAGTAGGGTATTACGTCGTGCTGATGGCCCGAAGCTGTCTAACTCTTGTGTCTCTGTTGCTTTCTTGTTCTTGATTACGCGCACCTCTGCCGATCAATCTACCTTCGTGGGATACCCGTCGGAGGACTACCGATGATATTCTATTGATAGTTGGCATGCCAAGTAGGGGTGTGTGTGCTATTTCTATGATGAACAAGATGGTATGTTTCCTAGGCTCTTCGTCCTTTTCAAAGACCGACCAGATCTTCACGGTTGGATCGATCTCCTGGGTCATCAATGCTGACGGAGACGGAGAGATCATCAAGCCAGTGTAGATCGATTCTATGCCAACCACACCAACACCTGCAATAGTAGGTCCGATCTTAGAACTGCCTCCAAGGTTGTCTTCACCAATGACTCACCGCCTGCTCCTCCGCTATACAAGGAAGTAGATCAACAACGATGATATGATTGCATCCATCGATCAGGTTCGCCAGAAGCTCACCGACTACCTCGCCATCATGGAATCGGCTCTGACCACTCTAGTTCAGTGCTGACCACCCTCTGATTCTGATCTATTGAAGGCTGATCAGGAAACTCTAGGGGTTACGGCCGTCATCCATCAGGATGCCCTAAGGAGCAAATTCACCGACCAGGTGGGAGATATCTATCCTCTCGCCGACCCGATCACCGACCAGCTCTCACCGACTATGAATATGCTGCAAATCGGCCGACGTCCTGAAGCATCCCTCCACACCATCCTAAAGGAAAATCTAGACTCTGAGTCCTAGGTCTCTATGGAGATTGTCGCCGAAACCACCACCATCCAACCTCCTTTCCCACCCTTCCGAGGAGGCGGGATTTTTAAAGTTAGCGTCGACAGCCCTCCATGGGACGAAGAAACCGATGAGGACCACGCAGCTCGTATCACTAGAAATGCCAATCATGCGCAGCGCCAAGCAAACGAGGCCGCCATTGTGTTAGCTAAGGCTTCTCGCAATGGAGATCGCAAGGGAGGCCACGCCCACTCTGCCGCAACCTTGATGATGAATTCATCCGTGTCGACAGCCACGATGTCTACAAGACCGCAAGCACCAACTTGGCCGTGGCCACTAATGAGCTCGCTCGGCTCGAGCAATGTCGGAGGTCGGCAAGGTCGCCGCAATGCTTAAGGCTACGCACTGCCAGGTCAACAAGATCCGCCAGGATCAGGGACCTTCCTACTCGACAAGCTCGAATCATCGATCTGCCACGCCAAGATCCAATCGCTACCCTGACAGAAGCCATTTCGCTGACCAGCATTGTGATGATGGATAACCCCTCTAGGGGGAGCTAGGGGGAACCGTATCAACTACCCTCGCCAACACGACCAGGAAGTCAATCAAGACGTTCGAGCACACATCAACAACCTCCGGGATGCACGATGTTATATCGATGGGGGCCGCTTCTCTCACCATGAAGAGAAAGTACACCGGCGTCAAGAATATGAGCAAGAGTTCGATAATCTTGATACAACCCTCCAGCCACTTAACGCTGGCAATGCTGCAGATCCCGATGGTGATGATCCCAAAGGCCCCCGAGCATTCATGAGAGCACTCTGAACACTCCAGTGGTCCTGTGGTTTCAAAATCACTGGGGTCGAGCCCTATGAGGGGCGGATTAACCCCACACAGTGGCTACAAGCTTATGCCACCGCTATGCGCGCCGCCGGGGGAGATACTAGTGTCATGGCAAACTATCTTCCCATCATGCTCATGCCAACCACGATGAACTAGATCACGAGCCTCGCCCCAGATTCCATCGGATCTTGGGAGCAGTTGAAGAAGGTCTTCACCGACAACTACATGGCTATGTGCACTCGGCCAGGCACCAAGCATGATCTGAATCACATTTATCAGAAACCATCCGAGGTCCTTCGTAGCTACATCAGATGTTTTTCCGAGATGACGAATTCTATTCCCAACATCACAGAAGCAGAAGACATTACCGCCTTTGTCCAAGGACTCCATCACCGCGACCTCCACTCCAAATTCAATCATAAGTCACCAAAGGGAATTAGCAACATGATCACGACTGCCGATCAGTACGCCAACGCTGAAGAGGCCAAAGTTTGCTTCAACTAGGATGCGAGCAATCACCGCCCAACTCGCCGCAACGACGAGCGCCCCGACGAACGACACCACAGTGACCGCCGCTACGACGACCGCGGCCACCATCAGGACAGTGGCCATGATCGGCCAGAAGGGTCCAGAGCTGGTCAATATCGCCACCGCCGCCGCCGACCAGACAACATCGTCACCACCGTTGACGAACCTCATGCCAAACACAACTACGAAAAGTAGTACAAGAAGATCCTCGAAGGATCGTGCCCCCTCCACAAGAATAGCAAGCACAAGATGAAGGACTGCCTTGGCTTGGATAAGGAATTCCAGACCAAAAAGAAGGGCGACGACAACGACGACAGAGCCAGAGATTGCCGACCACATGGGGACAACAACAACACCTTCTAGGATCACGACAAAGTGGTCGCCACTATCTTCGGGGGCCTTGCCGCTGCCGAGAGTAGAAGAGATAGAAAACTCACAGCCCACTGGGTGCTCGCCATCGACACACAAGACGCTATCGCCAACCCTAGCTATTGCCCCTGTGAAAGCTCTAGTTTGGTTTTGGTAAATTGATGAAACCCTAAGTGCTAACCTAGTTTATCAAGTGATCATAAGATAGGTAGCACATTCCAAGTGGTGAAGCAAATGAAGATCATGACATGATGATGGTGATGCCATGGTGATGATCAAGTGCTTGGACTTGAAAAGAAGAAAGAGAAAAACAAAAGGCTTAAGGCAAAGGTATAAATGGTAGGAGCCATTTTGTTTTGGTGATCGAGACACTTAGTGAGTGTGATCACATTTAGGATCGATAGCCATACAATTAAGAGGGGTGAAACTCGTATCGAAATGCGGTTATCAAAGTGCCACTAGATGCTCTAACTCATTGCATGTGCATTTAGGATCTAGTGGAGTGCTAACACCCTTGAAAATGTTTGTGAAAATATGCTAACACATGTGCACAAGGTGATACACTTGGTGGTTGGCACATTTGAGCAAGGGTTAGGAACCTCACCGGTGGAGTGTTCGCCCGTAGAGTGCGGACAGTCCAACGGTGCCACCGACGCCCTATACAAAAAAGACGAAGGTCACTGTAAGTGACCGGACGCTGGCCTTGGTTGGACCGCGCGTCCGGTCAGTAGAAGCTGCAAAGACGCTGGTGTCAGTCTCTGACCGGACGCTGGGTCACTTAGTGACCGGACGCTGGAGGGTTGCGTCCGGTCCTACTGACGTGGCAGCACATAGGGGAGACACCGTGTGACCGGACGCTAGGTGTGTCCGGTCGAGCTTGACCGGACGTGTTCGGTGGTAATTTCTCGCTTCTGGATGCTTACTGGAAACGACCGGACGCTGAGGTCCAGCGTCCGGTCACTTCGTAGCAGCGCGTCCGGTCATCACTTGACCATTGGGATTATGCGCTCAGTATTTGAAGAGAGGGGACACGTGGCGTGCAGCGCACGACCGAACGCTGGGGTCCTGCATCCGGTCAATATGACTGTAGCATCCGGTCACCCCGTGTTGTGCCCAGTGAAGGGGTACAACGACTCTATTTCATTGGGGCTTATATTTAAGCCCCATGGCCGGCTCAAGCTCACTCTCTTGGCCATTTATATTGACATAGCAACCATGTGAGCTTAGCCAAAGCCCTCCCACTCATCTCCATCATAGATTCAACATCTTTGTGAGATTGGGAGAGAATCCAAGCGCATTGCTTGAGTGTTTACATCTAGAGGCACTTGGTGTTTGTGTTTCACTGCGGGATTCGCTTGTTACTCTTGGTGGTTGGCACCACCTAGATGGCTTGGAGCAGTGAGGATCATCTAGCGGAGGTTGTTGATTGTCTCTGGCTCCAATCGTGGTGATTGTGAGGGGTTCTTAACCTTTCCCCAGCAGAGAGCCAAAAGGTACTCTAGTGGATTGCTCGTGGCTTGTGTGATCGTCATCTGGTGTTGGTTGTGCGGCACCCTATTGAGGGTTTGGCGTGTGATGCCAATTAGCACATGAACCTCTAAGTGAGTGAATCGCCACAACGAGGACTAGCTTGCTGGCAAGCAAGTGAACCTCGGTAAAAAATCATTGTGTCATTATTCGATTCTGAGGTGATTGGTCTTCATTGATATTAATTCTTGTGATTGATTGGTTCACTCCTCGACTTGACGGTATAACCATCTTGCTTACTCTCTTTATATTACCGCAAACTAGTTATCAAGCTCTTTAGTGTAGCTAGTTGTGAGAGCTTGTTAGTTTGGTTAGTGTGGCTCTTTAATTAGCCTTTGAGAGCACACTAACTTAGTATAGTGACATAGCCATTGTATGGTTAGATACTATTGAAACTAGAATTGTGGTAGGTGGCTTGCCTTTTTAGTAGGCTAGCACAACACTTGCTTCTCCTCATAATTGTCTAACCGGTTTGTTAAGTGTTGTTGTAAAAATTTTTAATAGGCTACTCACCCCTCCTCTAGCCATTAGGTCCTTTCACCCTAGTCTGAGGCCCCCATCACCTTCAGTAGGGCTGACCAGTGGGCAGACATTCTGTACACAGGGCGTTTCCCCCTTATTCTCAATGGAACCGTCAAGAAAGTACTCTTTAGGAAAGAACTCGTCGACGGCGGAAGTGCCCTGAACCTCCTTGAAAGGATCAAGATGCCCAAGAGGGGGAGTGAATTGGGCTAATTCTAAAATTCTTTGCAATAATTAAACTCTACACTTAGCCCACTTCACCCCTTGTGCCTAAAATGTGATTCTAATGATCTACCACACAAAAGTTTAGCACCCTAAGTTCCAATCCTACTCTAGCATGGCAATTTTAGGAATGTAAAGACTAGAATTGAATTGTTCAAATGTAAATACTCAAAGTAAAGAGAGGAGAAGGAACGCGGCAATGTTTTGCTGAGGTATCAGAGAGTCACCACTCCCCACTAGTCCTCGTTGGAGCACCCGCGCAAGGGTGTAGCTCCCCTTGATCTACGCAAGGATCAAGTGCTCTCTACGGGCTGATTCTTCAACACTCCGTCGTGGTGAATCGCCCACAACCGCTCATAACTTGAGTTGGGTCATCCACAAGCTCCGCCGGATGATCACCGAACTCCCAATCACCACCAAGCCGTCTAGGTGATGGCGATCACCAAGAGTAACAAGCACAAACTCTCACTTGACCACAACAAACCTAATGAGAAGGGTGGATGCACACTTGCTACTCTCCTTGCACTAATGAGGCCTTAATCTTGGATTCTCAAATCTCAATCACCTCACTAGGCTCTTGCTCTCCTAAGCACTCTCAAGGGTGTTTCTCAGCTGTTGAAATGGGCAAGAGACCTCCCTTAGATGAATAGAGGAAGTATTTCTACCCCCTCATTCAAAACGAACTATTAGGAGGTTGCGTCAGCGTTCTGTGGGGTGACCGGACGCTCCAGTAAGTTATCCCCGCCATAGAGCTGTTAAGTTGTGATCGGACTCTGACCTGTGTCCGGTCAGCACTGACCGGATGCGTCCTGTCATGAAAACTGGTCTCTGGACCCTTACTGATGTTGACCAAACGCTGGTGCCCAAAGTCTAGTCACTTTGCTGTTCAGCGTCCGGTCAGTAACCGGAACCTGACCAGCGTCCGGTCAGCACTGATCGGATGCGTCCGATCAAGATTCTCCCTGTCTGGAACCATACTGGAGTTGACCAAACTCTAGCACCCAGCGTCCGGTCACTTTCCACTCAGCGTCCAGTCGCAACCAGATGACCTCTGCTTGATCAAATGAACTGACCGGACTCTGCTGCCAGCGTCCGATCGATATTTGACCCTTCATTCACTTCCAACTCGAAATCGTATGTGAATGAAGTTCGCTCTAATTGATCTTAGGGCTACTCCTGAGCTACCTAGTGCTAGATTTGACAAGTGTGCACCACACCTAACTCACTAGACTCACATAGGTCAAGCTACTAGTCCATACCTCCCTTAATAGTATGGCCAAAGGAAAAAGAAAGTCCTAAACTATCTTAAGTGTCTCTTCAACACCAAACAACACTTAGAACTAGTCCATCCTTAACCTTGTCGTCCATCCTTTGAAAACCAAAATAATTTCCATCGTAGGGGCATGACAACCATGATTGCCCAATCAATTGCCATTACCATGACCTAACTTAATTGCCTCTGCAAAACACACGTTAGTCATATTAATCACGTATTGTCATTAATCACCGAAACCCAACTAGGGGCCTAGATGCTTTCAATCTCTCCCTTTTTGGTGATTGATGACAATACAACCTTGAGTATGTAAAAGAGATGAGGTTTTCAACATGCTTGGTTCATGTAAGCTTTTGACAATAAGAACAAAATAGTTAGGCATGCTTATATGACCCAAGCCAACATGATGTACTCTATAGATATGAAATAAGTATGAGTACAAGAAATAAAGCTTATTTGAATCGGAGTAAAACATGGAAGCAAAGAAAATGAGCATAACAAAGTGACATGACATATAAATTGATCAAAGTAGAGAGCACGCATGTCACATATCACATAAATATCACATATCACATAAATATCACTTCACACGTATGAAGTTCAATGCATGAAAGTAAACATGAATGCATAGTAATGTATCACACATAATAAAAAGCCAAATGTAATAAATAAGCCCCCCCTAGATATATCGCTCCCCCTAGATCTAATCATACTTAATCCCTCTCTCCCTTTGGCGTCAAGCACTAAAACCTAAGGGTCGGTCGGCGGGGCTGGAGCAAACGAGTCGGACACTGAGGTGCGGTGAGCAATCTAAAACTGGGTAGCATCATCCTCTGATCCGGAGCTCTAAGCTAGCTGACCCTCTATCGCTGGAACTAAAGCTAAAGCGGTATAGGTCGGATCTAGGACTGGTGTGGCCTGTGACTCTATAGGTATCACTGAAGCAGGCGGCTCTGATGATGCAACAGATGAAGGGAGCATCTCTGTAGTCCCAGTGACTAGAGCAACGGTGGTAGGTACAGGGACATGTAGCTCTGGCGGTGTAGGCTGCCCTGTAAGCTAACTGAATGTCGCACTGAGGCTCCTAGAAACTGGGGTATCAGTCACAAGCACTGAGGAGCTCTGAGCTAGTGTGAAGCCCGTAATGATAGGTGTGAAGTGTGGGCCTATCACTAGCGAAGCAAACCATTGGGACACCTACTATGTCCGTGAAGCAAACTATGTTGCTGGCTGTCCCTGACTCTGAAGCCCACTAGGCTATAAAGCTGGAGTCACTGTGATGGTGATAGGCTGGGCGAGCTAAGGTGTAAGCTATGGCGGTGCAGACCCAATAGCAGTAACGACATGCTGCATAAAACCAAGTAACTGCTGCTAGATCAGGAGCTGCTGCTGTTGCTGGAACTCGTCCTGTCTGGCCTAAACCTGTGCAAGGGCAGCTATGGTCTCCTGGGCCTAGCGAGCCTGATCCTGCCTCATCCGCTCTAGAATAGCAAGGAGAGAGGGGTCTGTCTATGGTGGCTATGCTGGAGCCACCGGCCTCACTGTCATGTCATCGAGGAGGCATATGAGGGATATCCTGGTGTCGGTGTTTTGGACCAGCGAGTCCTCAACCAACGAGTCAAAATGTACTGCGTGTTCCTATCCCGGATGGTGATATAAAGAGACACAAGGTTTATACTAGTTCAGGCAATAGGTGCCCTACGTCCAGTCTGGGAGAGCGATCTTGTATTCCTTGCACCGAGGTGCTCCTAGTAGGGGTTTACAAGCAGGGCGAGAGAGGGAGTTAGTCCCAGGTCTCTGCGTAGAGCGGTGTGGGTTGCTTGAGATGTTGATCTCTTGCAGTGAGGGAGCGTGCATATTATAGAGTGTTGCAAGTTGCTTGTGTGTGTGTCTATCTGAGCAATGTCTCCATGAGTGTGTTGGGTGTGTGCTCCTCCTCCCCTAGGGGCGGCCCCGGTTACTCCCTTTTATAGTCAAAGGGAGGTATAGGGGCGGTACATGTGTTTGCTACGTGGTGCTCTTTTTTGGCAGAGGTGGCATGTCCGAGCCCTGTAGCTTGTCACTATGGCGGTATGGTCGGTGGAGCGGTCTTATCCTCGGTGCACTGGAGTGACGCGCCGGTCATGCCCATTCCCATGGTGGCAGGAGCACCTTCTTTTGTCAGAGGCGAGCTGGTTACTATAGGTTTGACTGATGCGGAGTGCCGAGGCCGGGTTGATGCGATGGCGCGGGCGCGCTGCTTCTGAGGCTACAATAGCTAGGCCTTGTGTGCGACGTGGGGGCTCCTGCAACCTGACGCAGGGTATGGCGCATTGTGCGGGCGAGGTGCCGGTGCCAGAGTGTTGACAACGTAGAGAACAGAGGCCCAGTCGATGCAGAGGTTGAACCATCGTGGGGGGGCTCGGCAGGCACAAGTCCTGAGGCTACAGGAGCCCGGAAGCAGATAGCCAAGGCTCGGAGGGAGCGGTTGGTCTTGTTCATTGATTCCAAGGCTACAGGGACGTATCCTTGACTCTCCACGCCGCGGTGTCCTTGGAGCAGTGGTTAGGCAAAGACAAAGGCAAGACGGGCATCGATCGTGGGCACAAGTGTCGAAAACACAATGGCGGTGACCCCGCCCGTCCGTCCCGGATGGCAGGGCATTGATGCGACTTTCGTCTTGTCAGTTACTCCGCTGCACTGTGTCGTCATGCAGCGGACGAATGCGGGAGTGGTTGGTTGCGTTAGTTTGGACGTGATGTCTCGGTCGAGGTGGCAGTGACGGGATAGCTACCGAGCCGGCCTCGGCCGAGGGGGTCTCGGGCGAGGCGGAGAGTTGGTACCTCATCTGAGGCCTTTCGGGCGGGGCCTCGGGCGGCGTGGGTCTCGGGCGAATCGGAGAATCGGGCGAGGCCCCGTGGTTGTCTCTTGGCTTCGATATTTACAAGGTCTAAGCAATTTTTTTGGTTCTTGTGTAGGGCACCCCTTTTTATGGTATCCGACAGTAGCCCCTGAGCCTCGGGGGGAGTGCGAGCACTCTCCCTGAGGTTTTGATGAGACTTGGCTCACAGCAGCTCCCGCCGGGATTTGTGTTTTGTGCTCGAGGCCTCAGTGGGTGCGCGCGAGCGCACCCGCCGGGTGTAGCCCCCGAGGCCCTGGAGGAGTGGATTTACTCCTCCAGGGGCTTTTTCCCTGTTGAGTGAGGGGTTTTATCGCGTTTGCCAAGCCCCTGAGTGTGAGTTTGGGTCGCTGGGTCTTGGCTTGGTTGAAGGAAGAGCCCCCGAGCCTCTGCGCGGAGCAAGAGGGCGATTAGGAGTTTCCCTGTCTTTTTTGGGTGGCCTCGCGCATCCTTTTCGTTCGGAAGGAGGGGTGGAGTATGCCAGGCTACCCTTGGTGGGCGCGAGCAGTGACACCTCCGGTGAGCTGTTATCGGGTAAGTCCAAGTGGAGGCCCGTGCCCCATTCGATAGGGGTCGGCTAGCGGTCTAGAGACGCGCTCCAAAAGTACCAGAGGGCTTCTCTAGTGGGTCCTAGGGCCATTCAGTTGGTCCCGGAGGCTCGACGCCTCCCTTCGGTGGGATCCCATTCAGAGACCTCCCTACCGGTCTCGGACACGACTTAGGGCATCCCAAGCTATCGCTTGCTTGGGCCTTGGCCATGTACGGGCTCACCCTTAGTCATCCCTGACTCTGTTTGTCCTAGGGCGGCTATCGAGACCCTCGGGGGCCCAGCCTTCGAACCCCTGGACAGTAACGGGCTTGGTGCCCAGTTCCTTAGTCTGAAAGGAATCGGCTAGGTTGCAGGAAGAGCCTCCGAGCCTCTGCGCAGAGCAAGAGGGCGATCAGGAGTTTCCCTATCTTTTTTGGGCGGCCCTCGCGCATCCTTTTCGTTCAGAAGGAGGGGTGGAGTATGCCAGGCTACCCTCAGTGGACACGAGCAGTGACACCTCCGGTGAGCTGTTATCGGGTAAGTCCAAGTGGAGGCCCATGCCCCATTCGATAGGGGTCAGCTAGCAGTCCAGAGATGCACTCCAAAAGTATCAGAGGGCTTCTTTAGTGGGTCCCAGGGCCGTTCAGTTGGTCCCGGGGGCTCGACGCCTCCCTTCGGTGGGATCCCATTCAGAGACCTCCCTACCGGTCTCGGACATGACTTAGTGCATCCCAAGCTATCGCTTGCTTGGGCCTCGGCCATGTACGGGCTTGCCCTTAGTCATCCCTGACTCTGTTTGTCCTGGGGCGGCTATCGAGACCCTCGAGGGCCCAGCCTTCGAACCCCTGGACCGTAACGGGCTCGGTGCCTAGTTTCTTAGTCTGAAAGGAATCATGTGGGGAATATTCCCTTCCCATTGGCTGACAATGGTGGGTGTGCCTTTTGAGGTGGTTTCTCGGGGAGACGGAACGGCGCCTGCCATTGCTGTGGTCGGATGCGACGCGATGTCTGCGGATGGGACGTTACTGTGCGCGCGCGGTTAATGAGAAAAAGGTGGACGCGTGGGCGGTTTAATCGGATCCGCATTAACTGCGCCAGATCTGGAAAAATTTCCTTTTTTGGTTTCATCGCCCGACCGTTTCACCCCCTTCCCTCCCTCATAAATATGTGATGAGCCGCGCCCCTGCCCCTCCTTACCTTTTGCACCTACACTCGTGCTTTCTACACTTGAGCGGTTGTCAAGGACAGCGGAAGAGAGCGCCGGGGAGAAGAAGGGAGAAGGGGGAGGAGAAGGGAGAGAGACAGAGAGAGAGAGTAAGCGAGAGCACGTGTTACCGCCGTAGTCGCGTTCTCCACCGCACTCATGGCTAGCGACGCTGTTGTCCTCCAGGCGGATCCTTGGGGTCCGTCTGACGTATCAGAGGAGACGCTGCAGTCACTCGTCGATGATGGTCTCCTCCACCCGGTCACCGACCCCAATAGGCCAGAGTGGATTGCTTCGGGGAGCGAGCCAGAGCCGAGGCCACGCGATGGCTACATCGTGAGCTTCGTGTACTTCCACGAGCGTGGCCTCGGCGTGCCGGCAGACCGGTTCATGCGGGCGCTCCCGCATTACTACGGCGTGGAGCTTCACAACTTCAACCCCAACTCCATTGCGTAGGCGGCCATCTTTGTCGCCATCTACGAGGGATACCTGGGCATTGCCCCCCCCCACTGGGAGCTGTGGCTCCACCTCTTCTGGGCGGGGCTCACCACCAAGCCGACGGGCACGGCGGGCACACGAAAGGCGATGAGGGCCGGCGGCTACACTCTCCAAGTGTGCCAAGACCGGCAACTCCTCTACATCCCATCTCAACTCGCGTTGTCCAACCGCGGCTGGTACAACAGCTGGTTCTACCTCCGCAATGATGACGGTGGGTTTCCCCCCTATACCGGGTGAATCATGGAGAGCTAGTCGGAGAAGTGGAGGTATGGTGTCGTGAGGGATGATCAGCCCAAGCTACGGCCACTCCTGGAGGCGCTGGAGAGGCTGCATGGCCACAGCCTTATGGCGGCTATGGTCGTGGCGGCCTTCCACCGCCGAAGGGTGCTGCCGCTGATGGCTCGGCGGCAGCGCCTGTTCGAGATGACACCAGATGAGCCGATCAATGGCATCCGGATGTCCGCCGTCGCCCTCTCTGACGAGGAGATTCTGCGTCGGGTGAGAGAGACGGTGGAGGCACGGTTGAGGAGCAGTGGTCTGACCCCGTTCCCGATGCGCCCATCGCGGGGCTATATTTCTCTGGTGAGTTGCACATTGCTGTGGCCCCCGAGGCCTTCTTGCTTCTTACGTTTCAGTCTGATCCCTTATTGCGTTTTGCCGTTCCTGCAGGGGATGAGGGATGTGCGAGCCTCCCTGCCGTCTGTTCCTGAGGACGTGGAGCGGCGGGCCAAGAATAGGGCACACACCATTTTTCTTCTTAACTAATACAGGATTAGCTAACCACTCTGGATGGGACACTTCCTTGATGAATCCGGCCGCCAAAAGCTTATGCACCTCCTCACCGATGGCCCTGCACTTCTCCTCGTTGAATCGGCATAGGCGATGCTTCACCGGTCTAGAGCTGGCCCGGATGTCCAAGGCGTGCTCGGCGACCTCCCTCGGTATGTTCGGCATGTCTGAGGGACTCCATGAGAATATATCGGCATTCGCACGGAGAAATTCGATGAGCACGACTTCCTATTTGCTATTGAGGGTGGCGCCGACCCTCACCGCTCGACCGTTGGAGCAGGTGGGGTCGACCGGGACGAGCTTGACGGCCTCTATGGGCTCAAAAGTCCTGGCACAACGCTTGGAGTCGGGCGCTTCGCTACCGAGTCGGTTGAGGTTGACGATGAGGGCCTCGGCCTCCACGATAGCCTCGGCGTACTCGATGCATTCGACATCGCAGTCGTATGCATGCTCGTAAGTGGACTCGACAGTGATGACGCCGTTGGGGCTCGACATCTTGAGCTTGAGGTAGGTGTAGTTCGGGATCGCAATGAACTTGGCATAGCACGGGCGCCCCAGGATAGCATGATAAGTCCCCTTAAACCCAACCACCTCGAAGGTAAAAAGTCTCCTTGCGGTAGTTAGAGGGGGTGCCGAAGCAGACGGGTAAGTCAATGCACTCGAGGGGTCGCATGCGCTTCCCCGGCACAACGCCGGGGAAGGGTGCGGCACCACCTCGGAGCCATGACTGATCGAGCTCCAGGAGCTCTAGGGTGTTGGTGTAGAGGTTGTTGAGGCCGCTGCCTCCGTCCATCAGCACCTTGGTGAGCCGGGTGTTGCCGATGATAGGGTCGACGATGAGTGGGTACTGCTCGGGGTTTGGGACATAATCGGGGTGGTCTTCCTGATCGAATGTGATCGCCTCCCGAGACCAGTCGAGGTACTGGGGAGTGGCTACCTCAACCGAGAAGACCTCCCAGCATTCCCTCTTCCGCTGACACACCGTGAGGCATGCTGAAGGCCCACCGAAGATCATGAAGGCATTGTGCACCTCGGGGAACCCATCGTCCTTGTCGTTGTCTCCGTCGCCGGTGCCCTTCTTCTTGGCATCATCGTTGGGGTGCCCGAGCTTAACATAGTAACGTCGGAGCATGGTGCATTCTTCGAGGGTATGCTTCACCAAGCCCTAGTGGTAAGGGCATGGCTTCTTAAGCATGTCGTCGAAGAGCCCGGGGCCCCTGGCGGGGCCTCGGGGATTCTCGCATTCCGCGGCTGCGATGAGATCGGCCTTGAGGGCCCCTTGCTTCCCTTGGCACCCCTTTTCTTTTTCTTGGAGAAACAGGAGGCTGAGGCCCCGGGGGCCTCGTCCCTCCGCTTCCCCTTGACATTGTTGTCGGGGAAGATGGCCCCGACAGCCTCTTAGCCCGAGGCGAAGTTGGTGGCGATGTCGAGGAGCGCGTCCGCCGAGGTCGGTACGTTCTGGCCTAACTCTCGGACCAGGTCTCAGCAAGAGGTGCCGGAGAGGAATGCTTGGACAATTTCTGAGTCGCCGACATGGGGCAACTCGGTGCATTGCTTGGAGAAGCGTCGGATGAAGTCTCAGAGAGACTCGTCCAGCTTCTGGCGACAACTCTTGAGGTCCTAGAAGTTCTCAGGGCACACGTATGTGCCCTGGAAATTCCCGACGAAGACCTTTACCAAGTCACGCTAGTTGTGGATCTGCAAAGGAGGGAGGTGTTCGAGCTAGGGTCGCGCCGAGTCTGACAGGAACAAGGGGAGCTTGCGGATGATGAGCAAGTCATCGGTCGTGCCACCTAGCTGACAAGCCAGGCGGTAATCGGCCAGCCATAGCTCGGGGTTGGTCTCGCCGCTGTACTTTGCGAGGTTGGTCGGTTGCCGAAACCGAACAGGGAAGGGAGCACCGTGGATGGCCTTGCTAAAGACTCGAGGCCCAGGCGGTCTAGGAGAAGGACTATGGTCCTCCCCACTATCGTAGCGACCACCTCGGTGCAGGTGGTAGCCTCGGGCGGCCCATCGTTGTTGTGGCGCCATCGCCTGCTGACCACATCATGGTCGCCTTGCGCCTCACGTCGGTCACTGAGGCGGTCGTGCACCGAGGGGGCCTTGAGGTGTTCGTGCACCGAGGGCGCCTTGAGGCGGTGGTGCCCCGAGGCCTCTCTATCTTGTCGAGGCGGCGCCGAGGGCCATTTTGAGGTGTCCCCATGCCGCTGAGGCGCAGAGCTTTCGGCCTGCTGTACCGCGGCGGTCTCGAGAATGTCTCGGAGTTCGCCGTGGACCCATCGCCCCTCCGAGGTAGATGGCTCGGGCATCGTTCGAAGTAGCATCGCCGCTGCCGCAATGTTCTGGCTAGCGCGATTGAAGATAGGGGTTGCTCGCCCCCTTCGTCGTTGTTGATGCAGTGGTAGACGTCGCGAGCCCTCCGCCGGGCTGCTCCGCCATCACCGTGACCCCACTGCTCTCGCTCGAGAGTGTCTCGGAGCTGCTATAGAAGGAGTCGGTCTTGTTCGACCTTGGCCTGTGCTCCAAGTTAAGGCATCGAAGTTCCTCGTGGGCGGGGTTCTCCTTCCGCGCTGCCGGGGGTTCGACGCGTGGAGGTGTGGCATCGCCTGCCAGCTCAAGGGGCGGGGAGCAATTGCCTGCCCCTTCGTCCTCATCTCCTGCTCTAGGCATCCCGAGCTCGACGACGAAGCACTCACGAGTGGGATCATAAGTGCCTTCGTCATCGGAGTTGGAGTAGCCGAAGCAGTAGTCGCTCACGGCCATGAAGCAGCGTACGGCTTCAGGGTCATGAAGCCTAGAGAAGTCCGCTCCGGCCCATGCCTCGTCCTCCTTCGAGGAGTCAGCGTTGGTGTGGGTCGAGGTTGTGGCAAAGAGGTCGAGAGCGAAACGTTGGTGGCGTCCTGAGGGCTCCGTGTGAGCGAAAGCGTAGGCGGAAGCGTAGGCGGCGGCGGCATTGCTCAACCCGAAGGGGTACGGGGATGGTGCCATCGCCGGGTTCTGCTCCGTCGGAGTCGATTCCTCAAGAGGTGGCGGGGTAGAGCTTGATGACGGGGCGTTGCTACGCGCCACTAGCGTCTTTCCCTTGCCTAGGCTTAAGTTGGATAGGTCCCCAACCAGGGACTCTGTACCAACAGCTGGGTGTGGGATACTGGCGGAGCGCGGTGCATCGCCCTGAGCTCATAGGGTGTCAGGGTGGTCCCGCCCGCGTCGTACCTAGCGAGCATGATGCGGGCGATGGCCCGGGCACCGTCTGCGCCTGGGCTGCTGGTACGTGATGTCATTGTCGGTCGGTGGGGCTCTGGGTGTGAGGAGTACCATATCATACTCACATCCTAGAGACATGAACTCTAGGCTCTCGAACCAGATCACCGTGCCGAGACGCAGTGGTCGTACAGGGTCTGCCATCCGGAACTTGTTGGGATGATTAAGCTAACACGTATTATGCCCCTACCTGGCGTACCAACTGTTGGTGTTTTGGACCAACGGGTCCTCAACCAACGAGTGAAAATGTACTATGTGTCCCTATCCCGGATGGTGATGCAAAGAGACACAAGATTTATACTGGTTCAGGCAATAGGTGCCCTACGTCCAGTCTGGGAGAGCGATCTTGTATTCCTTGCACCGAGGTGCTCGTAGTAGGGGTTTACAAGCAGGGCAAGAGAGGGAGTTAGTCCCAGGTCTCTGCATAGAGCGGCATGGGTTGCTTGAGATGTTGATCTCTTGCAGTGAGGGAGCGTGCGTATTACAGAGTGTTGCTCGTTGCTTGCGTGTGTGTCTATTTGAGCGATGTCTCCATGAGTGTGTTGGGTGTGTGCTCCTCCTCCCCTAGGGGCGGCCCCGGTTACTCCCTTTTATAGTCAAAGGGAGGTATAGGGGCGGTACATATGTTTGCTACGTGGTGCTCTTTTTTGGCAGAGGTGGCATGTCCGAGCCCTGTAGCTTGTCACTGTGGCGGTATGGTTGGTGGAGATGTCTTGTCCTCGGTGCACTAGAGTGACGCGCCGGTCACGCCCATTCCCGTGGTGGCAGGAGCGCCTTCTTCTGTCGGAGGCGAGCTGGTTACTGTAGGTTGGACTGGTGCGGAGTGTCGAGGCCGGGTTGATGCGATGGCGCGGGCACGCTGATTCTGAGGCTACAATAGCTAGGCCTTATGCGCGACGTGGGGGCTCCTGCAGCCTGACGCGGGGTATGGCGCGTTCTGCGGGCGACGTGCCGGTGCCAGAGTGTTGACAACATAGAGAACAGAGGCCCAGTCGATGCAGAGGCTGAACCATCGTGGGGGGCTCGGCAGGCACAAGTCCTAAGGCTATAGGAGCCCAGAAGCGGATAGCTGAGGCTCAAAGGGAGCGGTTGGTCTTGTTCGTTGATTCTGAGGCTACAGGGACCTGTACTTGACTCTCCACGCCGCGCTGTCCTTGGAGCAGTGGTTAGGCAGCACAGTGCAGTACGGGCGTTAGTGGTGGGCACAGTGCCGAGCACAGCGGCCGGTGACCCCCGCCCCGTCCTGTCCCGGATGGCAGGGCGTTGATGCGACTTCTGTCTTGTCAGTTACTCCGCTGCACTATGCCGTCGTGCGGTTGACAATGCGGGAGTGGTTGGTTGCGTTAGTTTGGACGTGACATCTCGGTCGAGGTGGCAGCGACGGGGTAGCTACCGAGCCGACCTCGGGCGAGGCGAAGAGTTGGTATAAGTTACATCTTCCACCAGAGATGAGTGCAATATTTGATGTGTTCCATATTTCTCAGTTGAAGAAATGTCTTCGAGTACCTGAAGAAGCTATTGCACCCACCAACGTGCAGCTTCAATCGGATTTGACCTATGAAGAAAAGCCAATTCGAGTATTAGAGGAGATGGAGAGAGTGACACGGAGTAAGATTATTAAGTTCTATAAGGTGGTGTGGAACAATCATAGTGAACAAGATGCTACGTGGGAAAGAGAAGATTATCTACGAGAAGTTTATCCCGCCTTTTTCCAAGAATGGTAGGTCTTGCAAATCTCGGGACGAGATTTTTATAAGGGGGAGGGGCTGTAACACCTCGGGTGTTAGCCTTGCATAACTTGACTTGCATAACATGAGCATGATCATCAAGCATTCATAAACAAGCATTTACCATTGAAACATTGGATTGAAACATCTGCAATGTTTGCTTGTTATCGCATGTTTCTTAAACATATGCAACTTTTCTCGTTATTTCATGTCTCCATGTGCCTATGCATATGATCATGAGTGGACACAGGTACTTGGTGGATGTGAGTCACACAAACATATAGCAACGCCTAGGTTAGCAAATAGGACTTTGTTAATGTTCACCTTTCATGAACCAACACTTAAGCTTCATGTGATTACACTAGCTAGCCCTATGAGTGACTACTACATGAAATGATCGAATGACCTTGCAAATTGCTTAAACATGTTTAGAATATCATTATGAACAACTTTGATATTCATGGTTAGGGGTAAAAAGGTCATTAAGCCATGCTTTGATGTGTATCATCATTTAAATGTGACATGTTTGACCAAGTTTGAACTAGGTGTTAGATACCTTGCATGGAGGAGATCACTAAAGCAAAGTTGTAGTATTTGACATAAGGAACAACTTTTATTTTTGGGTCATTGACTGATTTAGCTTCTAACATGCTTGAATTAGTATCACAAGAATCAGAAAATCAACATCTCATGACTTAACAAAAAATTTCTAAGTCATGTTCACTGACCGACTGACAGGCTGATTTTGGGGGTGATTTTACTCAGTCTCGGTCATGTTTTAGCACGAGTTCACTGAATGAAAATTTTAGCTGGTACATAGGGCTATGATTGTTGTTAAGATGGTTTACAAGTTGGAGCCTCGAATTAGCAGCCGCATCGTCAAGAAAACCGGCTGTCAGGCGTCCCGTTCGGGTTTTGAACCAACTGAATCGGTGGATTCAGTGGCCGACCAGAACAGAGTCCGTGCGCCGCGTGGACGTCGTGGCTGGCCGCGCGTCGCCGGCGTTCTGCCCAGCGTGGCAGTGACGAGCCAGAGCGCGGCTTTAACACCGCCAGCGCCCTTTCGATCCATCCCGCGCCTCATTTCAAATTTCTGCTCCTCCTTGCTTGCCGCAGCGACAGCCGAGCTCGGCCCGCACCTCCGTCGTCGCCATAGCCAGCTCCAGCCAGCGCTGAGCCACCCATTCGCCACCGCAACAGCATCAATGTCTTCCCAGCAACTCCCTGTGCCCCCCATTGCCCGCTGTTCCAGCTTGGTAAGCCACCACAACGCACAACGCCTCACCGGAGCTCCGCCGCTAGCCCCGTCACCGTGGCCATGTCGCCCCCGTCCACCCCAGGCCGCGATAGGGCGCTAGCTAGGTCCATCGTAGCTCTGTGACGCTCGGCGTAGCATTTGTTTGAGTCGTCGTGGCCTCCACCGGCGTAGCACCGTCGTCCAGCGCCGCCGCCGTGCATAGCCCAAACGAGAGGTCCCACCGAGTAGCTCAACCGATGCGCTAGGTCACGGAGGTCACGCGGTGAAGATGTCATCGCCGGCGAACTCATCGCCATTGAGCTCTGGCCGCGCTAGTAGAGTAGCGCCGCCGGCTCTATTTTCGCCTCAATGACATGTGGGGTCCCCTGACTGACGGGTCCCACCTGTCAGCGACTCTGTAGTTGAAAGCTAGCTCATTTGATTCCAGTTTTTGAATTCTTTTGTGATTTTTATATCTTCAGTTTGGTAGCTTCAAAAATTGGGAAATAAATTTGGTTATGATCCTTAGGAAGGGTAGTATTTAGGAAAAATATATTCTTGACATTTATAGTATAAATTTTTGGAGATTTAAATAGAGATTTGAAATGTGTTTTTGAATGCATGCAAATTTATTTATTTTATATCTAGAGTTCCTATGCTCCAAAAATTATGAAATTTTTGTGGTATGCAATTCTTGTCATGTATGAACTCTGGTAAAAATTTGAAGATCAGTGCACATGTAGATTTATAGTTATAGATTTTTCTTTTATAAATAGTTAATCCTTGTATGAATTTTTATAAATTAATTATGAATCCAAAATTCATGAAATTTGTTAGAGGTAATCCTAGTACCATAAGGATGCTAAGAAAAATAGGAAATCTGTTGCTTGACACTTTTCACTAGGGTTTTCTATTTTTGCTATTGTAAACCTTTCTGTCTTGTCATTTTTGTATATAGTGTTTTATTGAATAAAATGGCATGAAACTTTTACAGTAGTCCTTTGATAGCATTAGTAAGGCACTGTAAATTTTTGAGAATTTATGAAGTACATCTGGTATATGTTTATTATTTAACCTAAATATCTAAGTAAAATAATAAAGGCATTTAAATAAATAGTTTGGGCTTCACCATTATATTATCTTAAATTTATTTGGTATGCTTAAACTATTGGTAGACTTTATGTTGTCAAATTTTGAGTGATTACATGAAGTAGAAGTATCGTTGCTTTAAAATGCAGATTTAAAAGGATTCCGGACAGATTCTGTAGTTTGATAAGTTGCATGATAGGGATGATGTTTTCTGTAAAAATAGTTAATAACAAAGTTGTAGATAATTTGATAAGATTTCCAGAAAGTCTAGGATCACTGCATTTGGATTAGTAGAACTCCAGTTATGAGTGAAACAAATAGCTGCTGTTTTGTGATATAGTAGATGCATTGTGGAAGTAGTAATTAAATAATCAAGAAGAGATATGCACCTACTCAATAAACATGATGCACTTGTTAACATATATGCATTCGTAATACTTATGCCATATTCATGCATCTAGGATCGAAGGAAGAGATAACGTTGCTGGACTTCGAAGAAGCAGAGGAAGGGAACCAGTAGGAGAATCCGCAAGCCGCAGCTCCTGAAGGCGTGGAGCAGAATCCTGAAGAGCTTCCGGAGTGTCCTGACCACCGCCCTACTTCTTTTCTACGAGGCAAGCCCCGGAGCATTCTAAGTCTCCTAGTATTTTACAAATGTTTACTTAAGTATTATAATTGATGCATTAGGTTATAAGAGTTGAATGGAACCACTTGATGCATGTACATTCCTTGTCCAGATATTACACCTTTAACCGGTATAGGTCCAGGATCGAATATATGCTTAGCCATGCTTAGACCGGTAGAAGTCGGGTGATGTCCTGTCACCTGCAAGATATAGGTGGATACCGGAGCACGGTTGGCTATATTTGCTATCGTGGAACTGAACCATGGGGTAAAAGAAAACTGAGACCGGGCGGGATGTCGATAGAGAAGCAACAAGACATGGAGGTCTTGGGTGTGGATCTATCCCCGTCTGTGTCGATTAAGGACCGTACCGTTGTTGGCGCTTCTGACAAGATTGAACGCATGCCTCTCACTTAGCTGGCCGGATAACTCGTTCCGACCGCGAAGCCGAGTAATTCAACTTAGGCCAGGACCCATTCTGTTGTGCGCTCCTTCCGGGGAACGATCAGACTGAGCCCAAGGGCAGGCTAGGCCTGAACGTCCTGGCATCTGGTGTTCCAGATTACGCGGTGCGGTACGGACCCGCGAAATGTGTACCTGAGTTGTACCAAAGGTGACCTAAGGCTATCGTGGCTGGTAGACCTGGGTTTGTGTTAGGAATAAATTCCTAGCTGATTGAAATCAATTCGAATCGCCGTCTCTCCTGGATAGTGAGAAACTTGGCTAGTCCCAACATCATAGTAACTGTGTTATGAAACATGATGGTTTGGATGAATATGGAATTACAATACCTGCTATGGTTACTATTGTATGCTTTTAAACGGATATACCACATGTTTGGCATAGGATAGTTGCTAACCTAGAAATGGATAGTTATAATTAACTTGGTAAAGGCATCGTAATGGTCCAACTACGTCAATTGCTTTTGGAGGGAATCGATATCCCCAATTCGTGGCATATCGAGCAACTTATACGTTTCTATCCTTGAAACGCTTCAGATATGTACTCTTCACTCCAAAATGAATGAAGTTTTTGTCGCCATAATGTGTCTCCGTTATTTCTCCACTCCAGTTTAATCTCCATTTACGATTACCGGTTCCAAGCTACTCCTTAACAAACTCCGACAATTATACGTGATCTCCATAAATGCTCCGCCCTATTTCTCTATACTAAAATATCTCTAAGATATTTCGCCAACCATCGAGCAGCACACGTTCCGCTCTGTGTTCTTTGGAGAAAACCCTACCTCCGATCTCTCCCTACACGTGCTAGGGCTCCAGTGCTCTGCGTTATGGGTGGTCGGTTATGGTTCCTCGGTCACGTCTGTTCCTCCTACACGTGCACGGGCTCCAGCGCTCAACGTTATGGAATACGGGCTAGCCAAGGCCCAAAGCCCAGTAACGAACTAACTATTCGGACGCTACTTATACCACATATAAATGCGTTAGGGTTAACAATACATCTATTTTTCACCGAAAGTGCTAGCAAGCCGCACAAACATGCATACAACGTATACTTACAACATTTATACAAATACATAAATGTTTGTTTATGCCCTTGTGCATTTAACTCTCCTCTCTAGTTGTTCAATACAGGTCCCTCTCTACTCAGGCTATTAGGCTTGGCCATCACCGTCCACCTCACCGAATAGATCAACGTTGCCGGCCAGCTTCTCCGCCGCGTCCTCCACCTCATCCTTTAGCTACTCCTGCTTCGTCGCACCCATCCCTCTGGCGAATCTAGCCCCTATCGCCTGAAGATTGATCATAGGGTAGTGGGACCGAACCACCGCCAGGGCATGCGTCATGACGAAGACAGTGGCGTCATGGTTCAAGCACCTATCAATGATGGTGTCCGGACGTGGTGGCCTATCGTTGGGCTGAGGAGCTACCTCCATGTCGATACAGTCGAGCACTGGCCTGACTCTAGCCACCATGGCGTCAAGTGAACTATGCCTTGGTCCTTCGACGGTATTCTGCAGACATCGAACTATGCCTTGGTCCTTCGACGGTATTCTGCAGACACCAAATGGATCTGTCAAATGAAGAAATCATTTCAGCAACAACTCCGACCATGAATTACTCACCTTCTAGATCCTCGGCCAGTTTCTCTGCTTGCCCAGATGCCTTCTCCTTCTCCTCTTGGAGTTGACCGATGACTTCTCGCAACCGGCCGAGCTCCGCATCTTACTCTACAAACATAGCGGTCGACAGCAACATCAAGACTGTTCGGCAACACAAAGCAAATTCACCGATCCGATGTACCTTTCTTCTGCTCGGAGATGCGTTTTAGCTGCTCGAAGGTGCGCCCTAGCTGCTTGGAGATGTTGTTCAGCTGCTCAGAGGTGCGCTCTAGCAGCTTAGAGACGGTCTTCCACTGCTCGAACAAGATGCCCTTTTGGTACTCCAGGTTCTTTGTGTTTGATTCAGCAAGATCCCTTTCGCACTAGGCCCTCTGGACATTCTTCTCCATCAGCTTCATCACCTCCTTCAGCTTCTCATTCTCCTCAGTAAGGGGCTCCATCCTCTTGATCAACTACTATCGTTGTACAGCAGTTCACGCTATGCCCTGCAAAGCACCAAGATTATAAAGGACCATATTCTCCAATGCCAAAGATGACACCGCTGACGCAATACTAACCTAAATTTGCTTCATAGTTGTGGAAAGGGTGGACCGTAGCCTCTTTACCTCCCTAGTGGTGTCCTCCTTTTCCACGACCACAACTTCATCACCTCGCTTGCGAAGGATGCGGATGGCTTGAGGTTGTGATTCTTCACATTCAATCTCCTCAACCTCATCCTCTTCCTACATAGCCGGTGGCGCTGTCTGGGGGCTCGGTGGTCGCACACAGCGACCGACCATGCCCTGCGACATCTCAGGGCACGCCGCTTGCTCCTCCGACGCTACCGCCCTCTGTGCCCCAGATTCCAACACAGCGTCAGTAGCTCCCACCTCTGCCCTCGAAGATTTAGCAGCTCTTGCCATTTCTCCTGGCATCTCCATCGAGTCATCCGCCGTTGTCGCCAACCGCTCTCCACATTTGACTCCATCAGTAGTGGTGGTCGAATCTTCTGCAAACTGACGAGCTCCCGGGGACTCTAGGATGGAATCCGTCCACAATGTCTCCACCCTAGGACCGGCCCCTGGCTGCTCGCCAGTCTGGCCTGAAGGATTTAGATCCTCCACGTGCCCCGTTCTGCATCAGATCAGCTCATCGGTCACCGCAACTATAAAAATCAGATAGCTATCGATTCCAAGGCAAAGATACTTACACATCAGCTTCTCGGTAGATGGTTCTGAACTGGCGCTGCCTCCCTGAGCACCCAGGCGCTACTCTGGGGTCAACCCACATGGCCTGGGCTAGAGGTCTTGCGGCCCTCACCGTCGGTGTCTCCTCCGCCTACTGCTCGGGGACTCGTTCCCCTCCCTCCGATTGCACCTTCGTGCGTGTGTTGTGCGATGACGCCTTAGTGCTTGGAGGGGGAGCTACTGGAGCCTCATCATTGTCCGACCACTCAGATATCATCGCGCTCTGTATCCGAGCGGTCCAATCGCCACCAAGTGAGATGCCACCCGGCTTGCGGGGAGCTACATCTGCCATTCTTCTCTTCTTTCGGGATGGCTCATCATTCGCCCTTTTCCCCCGAACCTTCTCCGATAGCAGGGGGGACTCTCCTTCTGACCAGCACCTCCACATCTAGATTCGGACGAGGCGTTGACGGCACTTTCCTCCAGCTAAGTGGTCAGCCTAGCGTCCACTGCCTTTGGCCAATCGCTCCTCCGCATGCCCAAGAAGTACACCACCCGTTCCTACAAATGGATCTTTCCACAAGCGAATCAGTCCACTGCTCGGCGCTGGCATGGGATAAAAAGCACCAGGAGCAACAGTCGAGATTTTTACCTAAGGAGGTGGGTCCGTGTAGTTGAAGGCTTTTGGCTGCCCTAGCACGCTGAATGGCATGTTTGGAGCGAATAGTCAAGCAGCCCAACATAGCATAGCCTCCTTTATTAGTCTCTCTATCCTCTCCCAGGTGCTGTCAGTATCTCCCTTGAAGTCAAAGCCCAGATGAGTTGTCTCCTTGCAGGGCTGGCCGCGGCGCACTATGAAGCTCCATATCGGCACTGGTCGATTTCTCCGACCAGCTCCTCTGATTCTCTGGAATTTGGTTGACGTCACATCGGATGGCAGGATGACTTTGCTTCATGTAGAACCACCTGGCATTCCACCCCTTCAACAAGGTATTCAGTGGCACAGTAATGTATTCGCCCACCATCCCATCGTGGAGCTACAGATACACAACGTCGACCACTTTGGAACTACCCCTCCTTTCTTCTTAAGCCAGAACAAGTGTCGGAAGAGATTAAAGTAGGGAAGAAAGCCAAGATAGACCTCACAGAAGTGGATAAACACAGAAATGTGCAAAATATTGTTTGGGTGAAGATTACACAAGCTCACTCCCCAATATTCCAACAGATCCCGCAAGAAAGGATGTACCGAAAGTCCTAATCCACACAAGAAATAATCTTCAAACACAACAAGCTCGTTGGTGTGTGGCATCGGATAGGGCTCACCGTCGGTTGGACGCCATCCGGAGGTGATACGGGATGGAAGAACGCCCGCCTCCACCATCTCATTAAGCTCCATCTCCCCCATGAGTGACGGCACCCATTCATTGTCACAGCTCGCCCTGGTGGCTGCCTTCTTCGGGTTACCACCTCCCCTCTTCGACGCGATCCCTCAGATCTAGATCAGAACTGGCCTTTTTTCGCAAGCTT